>JAGFBZ010000906.1:1160000-1750000 GCA_018398805.1 Hirundichthys speculiger
CGGCGCGCAATCGATGTCGGATCAATGCGAAAGGTGAATCAATCACATGGTTTTCTTCTCCGAATATTTAATTAAACGTGGTGGCAAATAACTTCAGGATTTATTGTTTGATGCTAAGAGCATTAGTGATTTTCCTCTTCTGCCCGTCCACGCGGGGCCTGAATGCTCTGCAGGTCAGGAGGCTTAAAGGGACCTTGGGAATAGCATGTAGACACTTTTCCAATATATAATCATGTGTATGTATACATGAATATATACTTACTTGCCTGTGTTCCTAATCCACTGCTGCTCTGGGGCATTCATTTCATTAGACATACCCAGGCAGGGCTGACAGGCTGGGAGGCCTCTTTAATATATGCTCTAATGGCTGCCCAGTCCCACCCAATGATGCTGATGAGGGATGTTTAAGCCTTCTAAAGTGGCTCCTTGAGAAGTGGGTATGGATTTGAGACGCCTGGTATGAGCTCAACCTGGTGTCCCTTTGAGTCATGGATTATGAAAAAAAAAAAAAAAAAACAGCATGAGAAAACGTGAACGTAGCTTCCTGCGTGAGTCACTTCACCTTAACAGTCTGGAAGCGTCATATGAAGGGAAATAAAAATGCGCGGTCCATATGTATTGATTGGTGGATAATCTGCCAGGGCCAGAAGGGCTGGAATTACTCCGGGTCTAGAGAGGAAACGTTGGGCCCGTTGGACCCATTGAAGAAAAAAAAAAAAAAATCTGACAGATACACAAAGATTAGCAGATATCCACAGATGCACCACACAGACATGGGGTCTGGAGGGCCCTCGGAGGGCTGATAAGAGTGGGCGTGAGCAATGATGAGGCCCACTCATGGGTGCATTGTTCTCCTAAAAGGGGCGGATCTCCCCTGCGTTGGTGTTTATGATGCAGCAATTGAGGAGCAGGGAGAGGGTAATCGTTATTGGTTGTGACAGCAGTGACCTGACAGCTGGGTCCAGTCTTGCTCCAGTGCTTGTTGTACAACAGACAGGCTTGTGCACGTGTGTAGGTGTGCGCGCGCATGTGCTCACACACACAGAAACACAGTGAGCTCAAAAAAAACTAAAAGACCGGTTTCTTTGGAAATGTGCCGGTCCTGAAATGAAATGATCAGCGTCAAAATGGTTAAGGAAAGATTCGCGGCACGGAGGTGGTCCATGCGTGAAGTTGAGCTTTTTGGGTTGTCAAAAAATGTAAATATGTGGCGAATACATACAGCTAACTTATCCAACTATTTCTTTGAGATATCTTATCAAGCACCAAGACAGCAACCCCTTGACCAAATGGCGCCGCCAAGCAAAAGATCAGACAACATGCCATTGCTTCATCCACTGAGAACTATGAATAGCGGCCGTTTCTATTTATAGGACAGTTAATGAAATATCTTTCTCCGGGCCAGCGTACGAAAGAGCAGCATGTACAAAGGCAGAAGTTGGACTGTGCAATAAACTTTAAAGGAGACTTGGAAAACAGCCAGTGTTTGCTCTTTTTTCCACTTGAAATTCCTAAAATTTCCAACAGTTCCATTGTTGATTATCAATGAAAAGGAGGTATGTAGGCCAAATCTTTGGCTGATAAAAAGCTGAGTTGCCTGATAAAGACTCAGTTCCCTCCTTTTTTTTTTTGTTGTTTTTATGAAGCAGGCATACTTTGAACAGTCGGCCCTTTTTAGACTAGTGGCTCGTCTAAAAAGTGCTAGATTTCTGCCACACTCATCATCATCAATCGTTAATGTCGACTCACTTCTGACCCATTTGCTGACACTTTAAGCAATAAGTGCCGGTGCAACTCTCCTCGTGCACACGCAGCATCTAACTGTGCCCACAGATGTTTACAGTGTCGTCCACTGTTTGCACAACCTTCACTGATAAATGCGGAGCTCCTTATCAGAATTGGCCCACGAAGGTTTAAACATTTGCCCTCAGAGTCTCTTCTGACCTCAGTCCACTGGCATGCCATGCCACTCGGCGTTGCTGATTATAAACGCACGTCCCACACCAACGAACCTCCACGAGAGCCATCACCCGCTGTTCCCGGTGCCACCTGATGGAAAATACAGTGCAAGATAGTGAAATACAAGGACGCCAGAGATAAAACTAGAGGTATATTCTCACGATGCCATAATTAAAACTGCTCAGTTGTCCAGGAAAGCAATTTTGCTTTTTTTTCATTTTCCCCAACGTCTCTCTCTGCAATAATTGCTTAAATCCACCACAGAGACTGATTTTTCTCTGGATAGGAAGCGAGATCTGTCATAACCAAGAGATTCTGAAAATCCGACTGAAATCCTAAAAAGAACAAAGAGGAAAGTTCTGTCACGCTTAGTGAATAATTAACAAGAAAAACGCAAATTATGGCACTTAGACAAATAAGTTGAACGTTTCCACTGGAGTATTACAATGATTCTGCTTCATTTCTCGTAGTTCCTCATAACGTGGCCATATATTTCACTTATAATCAGTTATATTGTTGTTTTCTGTTGGATGCCTCCCCATGTTTGTATGATGGATCCTACGAGCTTTTACCTCAGAATTTCTCCCATCATAAATAAATACCTTTACAGTGATGTTACCTGAGAAGTATAACACATTCAGAACGGTATCAACACGGTTATTATGCAACAGCAAGTCATTTGCCAACACTGATAACTGTTAACTTTAAGAATGAAAGATTTCCACATGAAACCCCATAAAAAACAGCCGTAAATAATTCATATTCTACAAGTGAAGGGCCATAACACTCCCCGCTACCCCAGTAATCTAATACCCTCTGAAGCCTGAGCACTTTCATCTTTAACCATGGCTCGCAGATCTAAATGGTGGCATCAGTCCAATATCAGCATGGTTAATGTAGGCAAGTCAAGACGAAAGAGTCACTCCGGTGTCTTCTCAAGCTATCCATCTCTGATTAGACACGCTCACAGCAGCATCACGGAGCACTTCGCTTTCACGGCGCCTATAATGTTCACATTTCGAATCCCTCTCTGGCTCCGTCGCCCCGACATCCACTACCTACGCCGTGCCTTCCCTGCGAAGTCCGAGCCACCGCGCAGATGAAGAGGCTCAGTTCGCCCGTGTTGGTACAGCTGCCTCCTCTCCGGTCCCAGAAACCAGCAGCGGCAACAGCTGGAAAGCTTGAGGCTTTTGTCTGGCTCCGTGGGCCAAAAACGCTGGGAAACTAATATTGGTCTGTCAGCGGAGCCGAGCCGTGGGCCCACAAAAGGGGCATCGCTTGCCACCGCCGTGTTACGGCGCTGCATGGCTAACAAACATGGTTCTGCTTTCTTGAAAAGCAGATCGTACGCTGCCAGAACGCTTTTACTGGGTAGTCGGTGCTTCCTTGAGGATGTCCCAGAGTGTGAGCGGAAGGATGTTTCTTACTGAGATATTGGTTTATTTAAAATCAGCTAGAACTGACTGACAACCCCAAGCTGAAAAAAATAATAAACAAATTTTGCAAAGAAATACATAATCTTATAAAAAAAATGGTCCCGCCATCATTTTAATTTCACCCGCCAGAGGCAACGTATCATTCGCCCGCGTCGTTAGCCGCGATGCCAGCGGCAACGCCGGGTCCAATTTCCACTGGATGTCAAACAGCGAATCAGTCCTTTCACATAAACAGGCCAACAAAGTTAATTTGCGTCACACTTAAAAGCCTAACACGGGGAAAGTGTTTGCTGACTGAGGGCATGAGCATCACCGGCAGCTGCTGCAGTCAGAATCCGGCTGAAGACGGGTCTGACACGTCGAAGGAAAGACCCGAAACGATACCGGGAACGGCTTATAACCCGATCTGGAATTTGTTTTAACAGACAGCAATAAAGTCAGCAAATAATATCCGTTGTTAACAGCGCGAGTGTGCACAGTGAGACGGCTATCCGTGTCTTTGTGACGACTGCCAACATCCTCAAAGCATCTCTCAGCGAGTTGCAGCTTTTCTCTCCTCCCCTCTCTGTCTCCCTCTCGCTGCCTTCCCGTCTCCTTTCTTTCCTCCTGCTGTCACCTCTCTCACGGAGCCTGGCAGCGCCGGGGCCAGCTTGCATTTTAATTTGGCCCTGAAGTTACTTATTTCATTATCGATCATCCGTAATGCTGAATCAATGTTCATCTTGTTACGTGGGCCATACCCGTGTAATACAGTGATAGCGGGGCCCAGAGTTACTCATTCCCTTTACAAAGTGACTTTACCGTAAAATCAATGCCTTGTGTTACTGATACAGGGGGGAACTGCGGCAGATGGAGTGAGAGTGAGTGGGCAGAGAGGAAACAAATAAAAAAAAAAAAGACACTACTCACCTTCAGTGCAGCGTTTTAAGCCCAACTCGAATCATAACAAATGTCAAGTGTGAACATTATGTTTTCGTACAGTGGCGCAAACCAGGATTTCATACAGGGGCGCGATGTGAAAAGTCTAATGTAACTCACATGTAATGTGATATCATATCTATTCTCGGCCTATATCGCTTTATGGCGTCGTGCTCCATCTGCGCAACACAGATGGATTGTTTTAAACTAACTGAGTAACATCTGTGAAATGCTTTAGTTTTATCTGGATTTATAACTGGAGATGTGTTTCTTATCTAAATGCTGACTGTTTCAAAAAAAAAAAAAAAAAAAAAAGTATGAAAGGCATGCTTTTATGTCATCGTGGGGTTATTCTGAAGGAAGAGTCAGCACAGCAGTAATTTGGCCCGTCCGGTCAACTTCGACATAAAACTAGAGTGAAATGTGGAGCCAAACTGGCAGTTTTGTCCCACGGAGCCTTTTTCTTCACCGCATGTCTCTGTAAAATTAAAAAAAAATATGTTTAACTATATGAGTACCATGGGTGAACTACAACCAAGGACAATGAAAGAAAGAAAAAAAAAAAAAAAAAGGGCACCTTGCAGAAAAGAAGATATTGTTAGCAGCAAAGTCATCTTCTTATACGAGTTGTTCTTGAAATAGTCAGCGCTCCCAGACTTAGATACTGTATTTAACTCACGACGCACGCCGCACAAAATCTATAAGCTGCCAGCCGCCTCACCAAAGCTCTGGTCAAGACCTGAATCTAAAACAAATCTCCCACTCAATCCGTGCGCTCAGCCCCAACGACTGACTGTTTAACTTTAGTAGTAGCCCGCAATCTAAACTTAACAAGTTAATGTGAAGCATTTGCAAGGTAATGCATTAATTCACACTTTGAGCCGCTGTCATAACCCAGTTTAATAAGTTGCAGTCCATTGACTATTAATTTGTTTCCAAATAGTGTGAGCAGGAGGAAAGGCTTCTCAAACGCCTGGCCACAAGTGCAAATCAAACTCGGGCTATCAATTTAATATGCATGATTGGTTGGTGTAATGTAATTAAAATCATACTATTTAAATTGGCACTAACAGTAGAAAAAAAAATTAAACTTTAAATGTATTTTCAGAATACACTTGCTTCTGCAGCTAAGAACAATTAATTTCAGAAACTAATTCATTTATTGGATTAAGCTTCACTGTTCTTTAAACACTGTAAGATTTATTGGCCCTTTATTTCACCCTAATGGGACACGAGTTTGAAAGAGCATATTTAGAGATTGAATGTGTTGCACAGTTAGTTTTTTAGGTTACCAGCAGATTTAAGTTTAAGCCCGCTGAGGAACATTTTTTTTGATTAAAAACAACAGCTGTATTCCCAGCTGCTGAGAATAATTAGTTTGTAATAAGATGGGTTAATACATTGGTACTAACTTTTATGGATCACAGTTTTGACGTTTCTCTTACAGTTTTTGCTGCTTATTGGCACTCTGCCAAATATTATATATAATACTGTAGCTAATTCATATATGAGAGTATATAATATATATATATATGTGTGTGTGTGTGTGTTTTCTCATTTTGAGACATTTTCTCATGCAAAGACAATCTTAATTACTGATGTGTCAAGCAGGTGAGAAAATCCAAATCTATCTCTGACACGTCCAAACCCACAGAACCAAACAGAAACACGCATCCATGCCCCCCAAAAAACTACCACGAGCATTCAAGGGTCGTTAATTGCGTTTTCCTTTCAAATCCTCATTCATCACCCTAACTCACCGATGCTCCTCCTCACAAAGGGCTCCTCTAAAATTGATTTCTTGTGTGATGAGAAATGTGTTAAGTTGTTGTTGTTGTTTTTTTTTTTTTTTTTCCAGTCACCGAGGCGTTATGGAAAAGATCCAAATGTGTAATTTGAAGTGCCTCTGTTTGGAGCCTTTGATCTCGCCTGTTTTGCAGAGGCTCGGTTCATCATTTGCGACGTGTCGCTGGCGCCCTGTGTGTTGCATAAGGAACTACTGTTGAGCGATAGGCCGTGTATGTTTGCTTATGAGAATGTGAAATTGTGTCATCTGCATAATTACCGTCTAAGAGCTCTCAACAAAACAGCCCTCAAGTCACTCGTGTATGATTGCCCTCCTTTTTTTTTTTTTTTTTTTCTTGCAGCACATACAAATTAAATTGGCTCTAGCGCGCTCCTTCCACAAGTACAAGCTGGAGCCCAAAATAATAATAAATAATACTAATAATAATATTAATAAGGTAATTTTGCATACATTTGCATTAAATCGTACACCTGCTGCTTATATTATTACTGCAGTGCTCAGTGGGTTTTATTGAAGTCAAGCAGAGGTGAGTTTACTGTTTAAGAAAGCCTTCATGGTTGCGCCAGTTTCCCGGGACGGTGTGAAAGTGCTAAGTTAGCGCGCGCCGCATTTGATTGGACGCAATAAATCAAACATAGAATGTGGCGGGTGGGGGGTGGAGCGTTGGAGGGAGGGGTTGTGCGTGTGGATGGGTGTCTGAGCTACGTGGTCCCGGATGATGGGACACGTGTCCATCCGGAGCAGGGGCGCTGCTGAGCGGACACCGGCGCGCAGACACCTCGCCTCACGGTTATTACGGCCCCTGCAGCCACACTGTCTCTGTCTGCCTCACTCTCTAACACACACACACACTCACACTCACACCCTGACACTTCTATCCTATAAAACAGTGGTTCCCAAAGTGTGGGCCGCGGCCCCCTGGTGGGCCGTCGCGGTACTGCAGGTGGGCCGTGAGAGGTCATTAAAATTAAACAAATGTGTTTTAAATCCTCGATCTTTTTAAAATATGTTTTTAATTACTGTAAAATATTAACAACATGATTTAAAAACATTAAGAAGTAACAAAACAAACCAGTTAAGTGTTATTTTACCATCATCTTAACTTAATATGACAAGTGTCACCTTATTTGTTGACCCCTCACATTAATATCGGAACATGGTTCCTAGTCCTGTATGTTGATCACAGTTGTGATTAAAGGGTTTCGGGTGGGCCGCGGAGATTTTTCACATTTCAAATTGGGCCTTGGTATTCTGAAGTTTGGGAATGGCTGCTATAAAACAGTGATTCCCAAAGTGTGGGCCGCGGCCCCCTGGTGGGCCGTCGTGGGACTGCAGGTGGGCCATGAGAGTTCATTAAAATTAAACAAATGTGTTTTAAATCCTCGATCTTTTTTAAATATGTTTTTAATCACTGTAAAATATTTATAGCATGATTAAAAAACATTAAGAAGTAATAAAACAACCCAATTACGTGTTATTCTGTCATCTTTAACTTAATATGACAAGTGTCACATTATTTGTTGACCCCTTACATTAATATCGGATCATGGTTCCTAGTCCTGTATGTTGATCACAGTTGTGATTAAAGGTTTCGGTGGTGAGATTTTTTAACATTTTAAATTGGGCCTTGGTATTCTGAAGTTTGGGAATGGCTGCTGTAAAAGGTTTGATTTTTTTTTTCTCCCCCCACTTCTTAAACTTCACCTAACTGTGTTCCTCCGCGCCCAAACACCCCGCATGTCATCCACCAGTCTGCTCCCTCCGCTCAGTTTGTAGGTCGCACGCGGCCGAGCGCGCGCGCCAGGCGTGAGCGCGCTATCGACTGCTATGTAGTGATTACCATTCCGGTCGGATGGCACCGAGCGCGCCTCTGTAATTAATAACCCCATAATCCGGGGGTTGGTTCTTTGTCGGCGCGGAACACACACAGATCCAGGACAAAGTTTTTACAGAAACAAGGCGTTTCCTGACGGGGAGCTCTTTAAAAGAAATTATAGCTGCTATTATCTCCTCCCCCGGACAATGAGAACTATATCTGCTGCAAAAAGAAGATTAAAGGTTTAAACAAGTTCAGAGTCCTTGAAAAAAAAAAAAAAAAAAAGATAAAATCGCATTATCAGACCTGAGCTGAGATTGATGGGATTTCATCGCGCTGTCAATAAGACATTAAGACTTATAGCATATTCAAATAATCATTCAACTTCTGCCGTTGTTTTGCAAACGATTAACAAAACAGATGCTGATATAAAGTCGGGTCGAAATGCGATTATGATTGTCCCCTACGCTCTCTTTATATATTGATTCGTGGAATTTCAATTCTGACTCTCTTGTTTAGTTTTAATCCGCATTATTTACAAGAAACAGCAGGCTGCATCAAAATTATCCAAATGAGTGTCTGAGGATGAGCGTTGTGTTCCTGTAGTGAATTAAACAGTTATTACAACGCATATTATTTATTGATTTAAGCTTCAGGAGCAACCTGTCGTCATTATTGTTATTATTTGTATTATTATTATCATTATTTATATTGATATTAATAGTTGTATTTCATCGTTTTCTTCTCAGTTTGTGTGAGCGCACTGTTGTTTCCCGGAATAAACATCTTTCCAGCCCAATCCACTAAACCCTTTATCGCCCAGGCTGTCACTGTTGATACTTTACACCGAGTCTTCATTAGCGGCGCCTCGTGCCCATCATCGACTTTCCCTTTGATGTCAAGTGGTCACATGCGGCCCGTTTGATGTCTCAAATTAAAGAAAGGCTCGAGTCCGTTTCCTTTTACCTCCAGGAGCCCATAACACCTCCAAAACCGCCGCGTAGAAACCCAGCAGCGGTGAAATGAGACCTAAAAAAGGTGCGTGGACATTAGTTGCCTTTAGTTTTTTTATCTTTAATTTAGTGAATGTGTGTTTTGATGATGAAATTAATTTTACAATGTTGATTAAACAAAGCACAGAGTCGTATGCTCCCATCAAAAACCACGAGAAGTGAGCTTTAACTGCTTTAACTTTAAAGCCATGGCTTTAAGTTTAATTTCCACAATTTGACAAGCTTTAAATTGATAAACTGCCTTGAAACTGTTTGAGAAAACTTTGCGTTTGTGTCTTGAACGGAAACAGAAAAAAAGAAAGAATAAAAAAAGAAAAGGTTAATCACCTACATGCCTATGAATGAATTTCACGAGGACGAAAAATTTTTTCGAATTGACAGAAAAATTGTAGGAAGGACGTTAACCTCATGAAATAGATTGCGCGAGCCATAAAATGAGATTTGAAGCCCCATTCAAATAAGAGCTGGCGACGTCAGCGCACTTATCTGAAGGAGAGAAAGAGGGAGGGAAGGAGAGGGAGGGAGGGAGAGAGAGAGAGAGAGCGCTGTTTGGTGTGTGGTTTGTACTAGAGGGGTGAGATTTGAGAAATAGGAGGGGCTTCTAAACGACTAGAAATGTCAATCTGAGCAAGGGAGTCCCAATAATCTAAAGCAATCTGTAAGGACCTGACCTTAGTCCATCCAGATCAATAGGGAAGTGAGGGTGGAAAGAAGAAGAAGAAGAAGAAGAGGAAGAAATAAGGGGCGCAAAGCGGATCGTTTACACTGGCTGTTCCCGAGGAAATATAGACTGCCCGAGCTTGCACTTTTTCTTTGCTCACATGCTCGCGTTGTAAAAGAAATTGGGGATATCGAGGCAATTCCATTGCTTTGTGATATTGCAGCAGACTTTCCCCCCCACCCCCCACCCCCCAGCATTTTCTACCGACATGTCTTTCCCTCAGCTGGGATATCAGTACATCCGACCGATATACCCGCCGGAGCGCCAGGGGATCGCCAGCAATGCCCGGTCCGGGACGGAGCTCAGTCCGTCCGGCGCGCTTTCCAACGTCCTCTCCAGCATGTACGGATCTCCGTTCGCCGCGGCGGCGCAGGGCTACGGAGCCTTCCTGCCCTACACCAACGATATCTCTATTTTCAACCAGCTGGTGAGTCTCTCTCTTAAGTTTCCAGCAACTTTTAAGCGCACAAATGAACCCCCCCACCACCCCCACATGCCTGTAGGGGAACTTTACAGACGCATTTTGAGGCTAAAACTTTCTGAGTGCTGATCTTCGTTTGTGGCACTTAGTTAAAAAGAGTTAAAAAGTGACGCATTAACGCACCGGTTTTACGCAGGGTTTTTTTTTTATTTGTTTATTTATTTATTTACGTTTAGTTCTTTGAAATTTTTGTTTTTAAGCACACAATCTGCTGAAACTGACAGCAACACGACTGTGAAATGATCTAAATCCATAAAGGGTTCAAAAGTAGAGAATGCGTAAAAGTATCGGTGATGGAGAAAAAAAAAACGCGAATCCGTTTGTTTAAAGTTTAATAAGGACTCCATCGTCGTTTTGTTATTCTAAATCAACATGACACAGTGTTGAGTATGATATTCTTAAAGAAGAACTCTAAATAAAGTGCCTCATCGGGCTGTGATCTAGCAGGTCTCATCAATCACTCTCACTCTTTGTGTTCGCAGGGAGCCCAGTACGAGCTGAAGGACAGTCCCGGCGTCCAGCACCCCAGCTTCGCCCACCACCACCCTGCTTTCTACCCATATGGCCAGTATCAGTTCGGTGACCCGTCCAGACCCAAAAACGCCACCAGGGAGAGCACCAGCACCCTGAAGGCCTGGCTGAGCGAGCACCGCAAGAACCCCTACCCGACCAAGGGCGAGAAGATCATGCTGGCCATCATCACCAAGATGACCCTCACCCAGGTGTCCACCTGGTTCGCCAACGCCCGGAGGAGGCTAAAGAAGGAGAACAAGATGACCTGGACCCCGCGGAACCGCACGGACGAAGAGGGGAATGTTTACGGCAGCGATCACGAGGGGGAGGAGGGGGACAAGAGGGAGGACGAGGAGGAGATCGACTTGGAGAACATCGACACGGAAAATATTGAGAATAAGGACGACTTGGACGAGCAGGACGACCTGCATTCAGACATGAAACTGGACGGGAGGAGTGACTCTGAGATTTCCGACGGCTATGAGGATTTACCGGGTCCAGACCCGAGGTTTCTAAAAGCTGTGGGGAAGGAGGGGAAAGACGCAGAGAGGAGGGGAGCTCTTCCACAGCCACCACCACCACCAGCACCACTCTCCTCTGGACATCAAAGCGTCCCAGGCGGGCGGAGAGCAGCTCAAACTGAACCCGGCGCCCGTTGGCTCGCCGCCCTCAGAGAACAACCCGGCCCCGGCCCAGAAGCCAAAGATCTGGTCTTTGGCGGAGACGGCCACGGCGCCTGACAATCCGCGAAAGTCGCCGCAAATGAACGGCGGCAACTCGGCCGGAGCGGCCGCGCAGACCATAATCGGCCCCCACAGACTCATCTCTTCCTGCCCGGTCGGGAAAATCCAGAACTGGACGAACCGGGCGTTTTCGGCGCACCAGCTGGCTTTACTGAACTCGAATCACTACCTGGGACTGGCGAACCAGGCCACAGCCACGGGCCTGGCCCTGTACAGCAGCCGGCACACGGAGGACAAGAGTCCTAGTTCAGAGACGCCGGTCACAGGTACCTGTCCCCGACACTGAGACGCGCACGTGCAACCACCCAACAAACTCCATTACCCGTCATTCATTATTTTATTTTACACCTCCTTTTTTTTCCCCCCTATGTTGCCTCATGGATTTTATTTTATTTTATTTGTTTCAAGGCCACACAGATGAACAGTGTTACAGTGTTAACGGAGGGAAGTGTGTGTGGTGTGTGTGTGACTGCTTTGAAAAACGTCCAACACAATTAGAAAATATATATATATTATATATAAAATCAAAACAATTTAATGACAACAAAGAGAGCGTTGAAACTGGTGAAACCTGTTCTTGATTTTTTATATTCCATGTTTATTTTGATTTTTTTTTTTTTTTTAAAATGTTGCTGATAAATTCATGTGATATTCAGGTGTTGGTGTTTAAGGTTTTACATGAATCCCTAAGATGGTTTCAACATTAATTTCAGAAAAACATAAATTTCAAATATCCCATTTGAATTTTATTGACGCAGTTTCAGAAAGATGCAGTGCCTTGGATGCAGAGAAAAAGTTGTTAAAAAACCGCTTTCCACCCACTTCAAAGGCAGTGGTGCTGTCAGTGGATATGTGGGATTATTGTTTATTTTATTTTATTTTATTTTTAGTTTCATACCATAACACGTTTTCTTAAAAATAATAATAATAAATCCGTATTTACCCAGATGATTCTTGATTCTCACATTTATCCCCCATGTGTGTGCGTATTTCGTCAGGGCCTGTGTTCACTCATGCAAATGACCTGAATGCAGTTTCACTTCAGGCTTGTTTTTTCAGAGGCAATTGTCACTTTTACATCACTTTGTGTTTTATCTCTTCACGAGGCCATTCTTAGTTAGTTTTCTTTTTTTTTTTTTTTTTTCCCCATCGCCACATTTGTTTGACCTGTTTTTATTTCTATTTATTTTTTCCCCCCTGTGTATTTCCTTCCAGGCCTCAGAACCAAGTAGAAGCATCGCTGCTTCTCTCCTCCCTCACTCATCCTTATTCATTTCTTTTCATTTGAATTCGAATATGGAATGTAAAATAAGAATAGTACATCTCTGTATATCCTACTTACATTGTACGCATGTCCTGTGTAAAACTGCTAATGTAATAATGTATGAACTTGTAGTCTGTAAGTTTCTTTCTTTCTTTTAAAGCTTTTTCTTTCTTTTTTTTTTGTAAGTCTGTGAGGATTTGATGTTAAAATGTTTTGTATATAAAGTTAAGAATATGTACATACTTGTGAACCAAATTGTACAAGAAAGTCTATATTTTGGCTAATAAATGAACTGCTGCAACATTAAGAAATATTTTGTCAGCTGGATGTTATTATGCACTTCAGCTTTAAGTGCAATGGATTTGTATATTTTTTTTATTTTTTCTATACGTGTTAGTGGACAGCCTGGGGCACAGACTTCATCCTCGTGGCAGTGATAAGTAAATATTCGAGAGGGATTTATCACACTTTTATAGTGGAGGGACTTAAGGCTAATTAGCCAGCGCTGCGGCATACATTTGGATATTAATGTTGTGGGATTATCCCCATAAAGGCGTAGCGGACGCATTAAAACGAATAATTCTTTCATTAATTTTCCTCAATATATTTTTTTTTCTGCTTTTAAAACGAGACTTAGGTAATGAATGACTCTTAAGCATCGTCGGGACGCGGTGGGAACGGTTCAGTCGATTCTGAAGATGGATTTGGGCTCTGCAGCACAGCTCCCACATCTCATCTTGCTCAATTTGTAATGCTTTTGTTCCTCACATACATCATGCATATTCCTCCGCCGCGCCGTAATTGTAATATATAGTGGCTGTATAACTAATAATAACATCATTTATTCTGTTTTCCCCGTGATGTGATCATTTGCATGTGTGAGCCCTTATCAGAGGAAGTTTATGTAAACTTAGTGTTGGAGCTCCCTCTACAGACACACGCGGTCACGATGCTCTGATGCACACACACACACACACACACGATGCACACACACACACTTATTTCCCTTTTACTGGCCCACATTTCATCTGTCCACCAGTAATGTTCGATAATAACATACTGCATGTATAAACACGTCACATGTTGATAGCTCCTTTATTATTATAATTATAATTATTATTATTTTAATACAGACCTTTGTGCTGTTTCGGTATTTTATTCAAACAGCAGCACATCAGAAAACAAAAAAAGCGTTCGTTTTAACTCTTCAAAAGGCCAGCATGGATTTCACTATAAAGCAGGCAAAATTTACAATTTTTGCTCAAACGTTCACGAACAAGGACACTAAAAAAAATAAGAATAAAAATCAAAGCGGCATTTGCAATTGAAATTAAAGCCTAACAAAAAGCTAAATAAAGCAAAAGTGCTGTCCTTTAAATAGAACAAATTTAGATTTTTTTATTTCTATTTTGTTACACTCGGCAGTAGGTTGTTTTTTTTTAATAATATCGGTCACTGGATGACTTCTCAGCTTGAGCTCACTCCAGTCCAACTTCTTTGAAAAGGCAAGACAAAACATTTTAGAATTAAAGGACAAAAATATGAATTAAAAAAAAAGCCTTCACGGAAATTATAAAATTCACGGAGACATAGAATAATGCAAATTCAGTTTTAAAAGAGTTAGACTCGATACACGAAAATCTGTTCTTTATTTCTAATATATATATTGTCATTTAAGACCTTGTTTTTTTTTTTTTGTTTTTTTTTTTAAACGTTTTGCATAATTCTATTTCTAATAAGTCAGTGGGGCGCGCGCTCCGCGCCGCATTCCTGGACTCAGCTGGTCACCAGGACCGTATCTGTTCTCGTCTTCCTCTCAGGGCTGCAGAGGCAGAGGAGAAAGCCAGGCCCGCGTCCTCTCTCATCTCACAATGTGCTTTTAACAAACCCCAAGACCGCGGAGCGTTTCTGGAGCTGCTCCCACCATGTCGCCTTCCTGTCCAATCAATTATCTTCCGCGAGAGCCCCATGTAGCCGCGAGATGCATATTCATAAGCAGCATCAGCCAGCTGACTGATGTAATCGGGGATTTTTTTCTCTCCCCCCCTCCCTCCCCCGTATCCCCCCCTGTTTCTTTTCTTGCAGATGCTTGTCCACTTCCTTTTGTTAAGTGGACTCAGATATTGATGATTCATTATTGTACAGTAGCGCAAATCAGTTAGAGTGTACTGTAGGGGAAAAAAAAGGTTTAATAGACGATAATATGCATTTAAAGAAACAGCTCTGATCCTGCTAAATGTGAAATCGTACAAAAAAAAAAAAAAAGAAAAAAGAAAACTAAGCAGGGGCCTGTGCACACATAAAGGATGCATATTTATCCTCGGCAGCTCACAGGATGTTTGCTCCTGAGGGGCCCCCACAACAAGCCCCCTCTTGATCAGGAGGATTCAGCTGAAATGCTACTGAAGGGCCAGTGATCATGTCTGGAGCTCAGGGCCTCTCCTCTGATCAGCGCATGAAATTAGGGATTAAAATGCCTCTGCAGAAACAAAGTAATCGCGCCCGCTTATGTCGCTATACGTGTCCGACCTGCTCCCGGCTACAAAGAGCCAACTGAATGCATTAGCTTACAGTTGGTTCAGACCGTTTCCTGAGGGTGGGGGGGTGAGGGGGGGGGGTATGGTGTGTAACTCATTTCTCCACAGGTTAAGTGGATGCTCTCTCTGCTAATGGGGAATAATCAACACCGACTCTTCTTATTCCTGCAGTACATTATGTGGTAAATGTCTGGAGTTTGTAGCAGAGCAGCAGTAGACTATAGAAGCGCATGATAATGTGCTCTTCAAAGAAAGAAAAGCAAAGGAGTAAAGACAGAAGTGCATAAAAGAGCAAAATACATCAGCGTCAGTTTTTTTTTCTTCAAACCAAGGGTCCAAAGGTAGAAGACGTGTCTACTTTTTGAAAAAAAAAAAAGTAAAAAATGACTTTAAATCCATATTTCTTTCTTTAAAAAGTATTTCATTCTACTTAGATACTATTCAATTTATACGTCTGAGTTTTTATGATTGTAAGAAACTTCATTTTGACTTCATTACTGATCTATTCACGTTATATATGATGTCTTGAGCAGTGAGGACTGCTGTTTGTTTTGGACCAGACTACACGCAACTACACGGCTGGAAAAAAGTAATGCACTGTTGAACAGCTATTTAGAAGAGGGGGGGGAAAAAAATCTGAGAAAGATGGAATCGTTAAAAGGAAATCTAATCTGTCTTTCGAAGCGTTCATTGATTAAGGGAAAGGTGGACGGCGGTACCAGGCGGCTGAAAGGCTCTGAGCAATGGAGCCATCAGAGGAGCTTGTGTGAATGGGGAGAAATGTTGGAGTAAATAAACACTAGAGCATCCCTTTGGAGGGGGCCAGAGGTTCCCTGTGAAAGAGGAGGCCGCTGCTAATAAAGAGGGTCATTCTTGTGTTTTCACCTCATCCACCCCTTCTGTCATTGTGGCCCCACCAACAGTGCCACCTCCTCTTCCCACCCCCCCCCCCCCAAGCCTGGATCATTGTGCCACACCCCCTCCTGCCACCGAGACAGACAAATGTCACCTCCTTTGTGGACCTAGTCAGGCTTAGAAGTGGCCCACTGTCTTTGTGCAGCGGACTAATCCTTTTATGAGCCACTGTCGACCGCGCCCCCCCACCCAGTGCTCGCCCAGGCTTAAATAGCCGCTACCCTTTTTGCGAGCACCGGGCTTGCATGATACCCCAACAGGAAGAAGAGTTAGGAGCCCATGTTCCACACGAATGCCTTCATGTGTCGGCCCGCAAGCCGCTGTCCTGCTCAGCAACTTGTTACAGTCGTAGGACTGGAAGAGGAGAAAGTGAGTTTAACCCCTTAAACCAACGATGTGCGACACCGCTGTCCCCGGCTTGTTTTATGGCGCATTCATTACGGAGAATGTAAGTGAAAGTGCACCAATAACATGTTAAAGAATAGCCAGAGAGCAGAGAGAGGGAGAGAGAGAGAGAGAGATGGCTTGTTGTGCTTCCTTAAGTTGAGCAAAGGACAAAAGGCCCAGAAGGAGTGACATTCTCGGCGGCTGAAGCGAGAGGGAGGTAGGGCACTGATTTCATGCCTTTTGTTGATGGAGGTTAGAGAGAGGAATTCTTTCACTGCATCCGAAAGGCAACAAGTGGGGAAGGGGGCGATGGGGCGGCAGGCCAGAGGGAGAAGCGTTGGGGCTTTTGCCGTTCACTCAGCTGAAAGATTGTGCTTTTCCCAGCTCCTTTCAGATCCTTCATACCGGCCCCAGTTACAGGGCAATTATGGAAATGTAGCTTTGAAGACTAGTATAGCCTTCTTTCACTTCTTTCAGTTCCTCCTCAGGACAAAGCAAAGGCAGCAAGGATTTTTTTTTTTAATGTCCTCCCTACATAAAACATGTTTCAGCTTCAGTGTGAGCGTGTTCTTAATGTCCCCCCCGTCCTTTACTTTTTTTTTTTTTGTAACAGCGCGTTGCTGCGTTAGCCTTAGCGCAAAAAGTTTCAGTGGAAAAGTTGCATTGCATCATCTCTTCATCCCATCAATCTCCCTTTTCAAACATTCACTGTGGAGATGAGCAAAGGGGTTGATTAAAAAAAAAAAAAAAAAGAGACTGGGCCTCATGGGCCGCTTCCAACAGCTGCACAATTTTATCGGCCTGATGTCCCCTCTCCACACCCTCTCCGCTCACACGCCACCGCCAGAGGCCCGGCAAACCATCAGCCCTGTGCTTTCTCAGCTTTGTACATTAGTCAGCGGTGTAGCACAGAATTTCGCCGCCCCGTGTGAACTAATAAGACACATTTTCTCCAGCTTTTGAGAGGATCACAAGAGAGTGATGTCTCTACATCACCCAACACAGCAGAGGCCTTGTACAACAGTGCTTTTACACTCCGAGCGTATCTGACAAATGCCAATACTCCAGCGTTCGCCCATCACTGTTAATGAGGGGACATATTTTGAACATTTCCAATATTTGTAGAGACTTCATACATTATGAAGGCCCTTTTATTCACTGTACCAGGGGAGAGAGAGGACAAGGGTGGAGTGCAGGTGGGCGGGGGGGGGGGGGGGGGGTGCATTCATGACTCCTCAGAAATGGCTGATTGCTGAAGGGAACTTAATAAATTCTTCCTCCTTGGAACACTGTCAAACAAGTCCGTTCTTACATCTCCCATGAATACATTACCAGCGGGCTTGATTGATTAGAGCCACCCACAAGAGGGTGAACCGGCGAACCGACTCCCCCGGCGTGATTAATAGACTTTATTAAGACAGTCCTCTCCTTTTTAATAATGGTAATGTAAAGGAAGGCGAGGTGGGAGTGGGGGTGCGCGGGGAGTCTAACGATGATCACTGGCGCTGTCCCTCTCTTTCATTCACATCCCCTTTAGTTTCACTTGGTTTTCACGGCCATATCCATCACTTCCCTATCAGTGCCGCGCACCACAGATATGAGGTTCTTTTTATATACTCTTTTCAGAGTTTTGCATGCTCGCTGCCAATATGAGACTCTTTAAAACACCTCTGGTGGGTAATACAAAGAGCCGGATTGATTTTGACTCTTGTTAAAAGTTTACGGCAAAAATGAAATGGACTCTAACCATGAAACATTTTTTGATAAACCTTTTTCAAAGATTAAGTAATGACTATATAACTCCGGGTACAGTAGCTGCATTGCGATCGACTGCATCAAAGTGTCAAAAGCGAATTTTATTGTCGTGCAGAGCGTACGACAAGGAGTGCATGGAGGAATGAAAATGCTTTTCTTCAAGTTCTGCGTTCACTAATGGACGAATGCAGGTTTAAAGAGACACAGGGGAAAAAGAAAGACGAAACTGTCGCGCAGGACAGAAGAAATAGTAATTGTGTCATTGTGAAGGAGGAATTGATTGGAGGAAACTATGCATTCACTCAAGTATTGTACTTAATTGACACTATTTCCATTTTACTTTCAACCCAGTTCCTGTCTCAGCAAAAAGATCTACTTTGTGTTCTCTCATATTTGTCGGTCACAGACTAGATACAGTGGTACCTCTACTTACGAACATCTCTATATATGAAATTTTCAGGTTACGAAACGGCTCAACGGGAAAATATCGGCTCTTGTTATGAAAGAAATTTCAGGATATGAAAGGCAAAAATACCGTACGCGCTGCTTCTCGCAGCTCCCAGAGTTTAACGTAAACATACTTGTCGGCTCTGTATCTCTGTTTGAAAGCGGTGCGTCCGAGCTGCTCTGCCATTGGCTATCGCTTAGCATCTTCCTGGCATCCCATTGGCTAGGAGGGCCCCTTGTCTGTATGAGCGTAACCCAGCAACCCAGGTAAACAAACAATTATTACCTCCACCAAGGAGGTTATGATTTTGCTGGTGTTTATCTGTCTGTCTGTGTTCAAGATAACTCAAAAAGTTATAAATGAATTTTTATTAAATTTTCAGGAGTTGTCGGAAATGTGAGAAGGAAGAACTGATTTCATTTTGGGTGTGATCCAGAAGAAATCCTGGATTCTGGATCACTTTCAAATTTTTGATAATTGTTGTGCTTGGCGGAGGTCTGCGCTCTCCGAGTGCTTTTCTAGTTCTAACATGTATGTTCTTACAGGTTTTTATGTCATTTCATGTATTATTTATAATTTAAAAAAAAAAAAAAATTATGTTCGAATCTTGGGGGGCTTGGAACTGATTAGGGCATTTACATGGAAAACGTGTCTCTACTTACGAAAGTTTCAGGTTACGAAACTACTTCCAGAACCAATTAATTTCATTAAGTAGAGGTACCACTGTACTCTTAAAACTAGGATATTTATGTTGGACATTGATACAAGAGTGGATCACATCTTTCAGGATTAGACTAACAAGACAAACTTTTTTGACTTCTATACAACAACCTCAAATACACACACAGAAAGAGAGACATAACGGGGCCTTTTTTCATTTTGAGTAGTTCAGCTCCGACCAAAATTAAGGACTTTTTTTTTTTTTCATTTCAGTTAATGCTCAAAAGTTCCAATATTCCAAATTTCAGCAAAAATTAAATATTAAAGAAAATGTTAAAAAAAAAAAACACCCAAATTAATATTATTATTTTTACTATTATATCTTCTCATTCACTCCATTTTCATACAAATGTTAATTTCTGGTGAGGCATTTCCTTGTAAATCCGTCAAACACATGAAGGAAATTAAGTGCTTTGTGTGTGTGCACAGCAGGTGTATGTATCCAAGGAGCTGAAAATACTTCAAAATACTTCTCGAGAACTCATGTCCTACCAGGGAGGGGGGGATAAAACTATGAACAGGAAAGTGTTCAGCCACCTCGGTCTGTGCCGTGCTTATCAGCGCGACACAGGAGCAACAGAGACTTTACCGGCATCAGACACGGCAGCTCCAACTTATCGCCACGCCGTATTTTGTAACACGCCACCACAAGCGATTTATTCAAACACGGACATCACAGATAGGGCCATTCACATCGCAGCGCATTACCGCATGACCCAGACGGGCTCTGTTTGCTTTGCTGCTACAAACCAGACACACACAAATACGCAGCAACCAAACAGTATGACATCACCAGACGAGCCGTGCACACCGGAGAGGGAGGTCGATAACAGCAGGTGAGAGGGGCCGCGCTGTGTAATGATGATGCCTACCGGTGTCTAAGTTGTAAACCCTCTTATTGATTCTCTCCACTCCAGCCAATAGTTTTCACAATCCACCATGCTTGAAAGTCTGCAGTAATGTGTCTGCATAGAATCCAATATCCGCTACTATTAATGAATACTGACAAGCAGCTCAACCTTTGTATTTTTTTTATTTAACTTAGTTAGTCCCACTGAGAGCAGAGATCCTGTTTCCAAGGAGGGCCGAGCCAAGACTGCAGTAGCGCATTTGGTTATAGCAATTTACGGCAAATTTAGTAAAAATAAACACCTTTTATATGAAGAAAAAATATAGAAGATGGGGGGAAGTGTTACAAAGGCTGACAGAAAAAGAAGAGGGACTAAGAAAGGAACAGTGCTAAAACAGTAGCTATATGATGATACAAAGTGTTTACCACTGGTTTTTCCGCTACGGGTATAAATAATGGGTTTGCCACTCTGTCATGTCGTACGGGGGTGGGCGACATGCTTGCTCGTACTCCATGGGGAGTTTTAAAGTATATACACTAAAGCCAGGAAGAGAGCAGACAGAGAAAGTACTCTATCCTCCTCAACTTTCTTTGTGCTCAGATAAACTTGTTGTCAGGCGCTCCAGCATGACACCTCACAGCGAGAGAATGGCATTGCAATGCAAATGAGGTAGCTGTACTGTTACCGCGTGTTTATGTGCGCGTACGTGCGCACGGCGCATGCATTCATGCATCCTTCCGTTGCTGGTGTTTGTTGGGGAATGAAAGGGTGGGCAACAGAGTGATTCAGCAGTGGCGTGAGGATAAATTGGTGCCTTGTCCTTAATAAGGAAACTAAATGCAGGCTGGAGGAGGATTGTGGAGCCGAATTTGTTTCTCAGTCAAGTCGTTCCTGCCTGGGAAATCTCCCTCATCTACTCAAGACAAGTTCCCTGAAGAGATCGCAAAGAAAGATTAAAGATGACAGTTTGCCTCGACCGGAGTCACCCGAAATGTCAAATGGACAATAATCATGACTTTAGTTTATGTCATACGGTACCATCATATAACCCCAAGTGCAGGATAATAGAACACTTGTAAACATGCATTTAACACTAAAAAACATGGATAGTTTCCGATAATATACAGAACAATAACAGCACGTCCTGACAGAAGTATTATAGAAAAATAAAAAATCCCAGTGAGCTCATGAGTCTAAACTGGAAGTTTCTGTTATCTTGAAATATCAATTAGTTTTTGCAACTTCTTGTAGCGCTTCAGAAAAGACTCAATCAAGGCGATATAAGGTGAAACGGTCCATTCTTCTCCTGTCAGAAGCAGGATGGGAACTATAAAACAGGATCTTGCAAGACACGGTTCAGAAAAATATCTGAACAAGCCAGACATCAACTACAAAAGCCTCCTGCCATCTCCAGCTGTGTCGGCTCTCAGGGTTTTGTCCCCCAGCAGTGACCGGTCACAATGAAGTGGCACTCTCACAAGCAAGAGAGGTGGGCGCTGTGTCACCGTCCACCCTCGCGGAGGGGCGAGTACAATCCACCCCTTCTGTTGTCATGCTAAGGCAGCAGCGCTCACTGGAACTGTACCCCTATTCACGCTTCAGGCCCGGACCCACGCTTGGTCACGGACAAACGTGGGAGCTGCATTCGGTTTCCTCCCACTAATGTCAACACTTCCTCTCAAACACAAAGCCCATGCAAATCCCGAAGAAATTAACTTCATTTCTGCAGAGCTGTGAATGGGTTCAGCTACCTGATGACAGGGCGAGGAATCTGGACCTCGGATTCCCATGGGCCTCATCACTGTGAAGCACAGCCTTCATGTGTGAAAGACCATGAGAACAGGCATATCTAATGTCATTTTACAGGTAGATAGAGCGGGAGATTGGGGAGTAATTGGAAGTAATAACAGAGAGCTCCCTTTCGATTCCCATAGGACCGCTTTCTTCCGACACACCCAAAATCCCCGCAGACTTCCCAGCATATTCGCTGTCACGCAAAAGAAATACAGTGGGTGAACTGTGACCTTTGTTCCCCTTCCATGAAGGTCACCAGTCCACTTTACATACACAGATGAGGCCTTCTTCTCCGGAAATGATAAGACAAACAACAGAGAAGAGGTAAGGTCAGCAAGTTAAACCAACAGCTAGAATGACAGTTAATTGGCCGGAGGGTAGTGTAACTGTCATCTATTTCCCCTGGGCTGCCTTGGGAAGACCCCCCCCCCAGCTGCTTCCACCGGCCCTCCTGAGACCTCCACTGCGCACAAGAACGTTCACTTATCAGCTGTCTCCCACAGGTTCAACCAGTGGACATTGGTGCGGGGGAAAAACAAAATGATTTAATTGTCTCCGATTTGATTATTACTTCATCATTATTGTTTATATTGTGGCGATACACAATAAAGACTGTGACAAGTGAGGAGATGAAATGTCAGAGCGAATTACAGGCATATGCAGAAGCTGGACACAAATCAGCTGGCAGTGCTAAAAGGTCTTTCTTGCTAATTGCTCATATCCTACCAGCAGTGAGAGGCGTCCAGCCGCTGTGCAATAGGCCGGCTGACTGAAAGCAGACAGATAAGACTATGTGTAGGGATGATTCGACCCATGCTCTAATGAATTGTTTAGTCCTGAGTGTCAGAAGCAGTGACACATGGCATGAAGGCTCCTGGGCCCTCTGTGAGTGTGGACAAAGACAACGGGAGAGAAAGGCAAATAAGTCCCCACGCAGCACTAGAAATGCACGTGTGTGTGTGTGTGTGGATATGAGTGGGTGTGTGCAGGAGTAGGCCACATGGATGTGAGAGGATGAGTGATGGTTTTAGCAGAAACTGTCTGCCTAATTTTGCAGGGTCTGGTTTTGGGGTGTGAAAGGCAGGGGAGTGTGTGCACGTGGGAGATAATAGGCCTTTCTCCAGTCTGCTCGGTGCTCTGCTGGCACACAGCTGGCCGTGCAGCTAAGCTGTCCCAGCCTCGTTTTTTTTTTTTTTACCCTTCTCAAACGCCACCCGGCCCCCCAGCAGAATGCCAGACACGCAGGGTAAGGGAATACTGCGGAAGAGGGTTGAGACAAGAAAAAAAAAAAAAACATTAGCGTTAATGGGGAGGATGAAGGAAGAAGTTATGATGGGGCCCACTGTAGATTCATCTGGGGATCCGTCAGTGACGGACAGGTGTTCCTCAGCAGCCACTCTAATCTAATTCCAGGGCCCCTGCTCTGTGGCCCTCAGGGACGATCTATGTGTCTACACTGTTCTGCCTAATATAACCACTTGTCTTCTGCCTCTTCACAGAGTAAGCCACACAGATCAACAACAAATAAAAAAAAAAGATATCAATAGTCATAGACAAGGGAAAGAGACGTCTCAGGTTCACTTGTACATTTCAGCCTAAATCTGGTGAGCAAAATTATTGTGCAACAGCAAAGAGCTGAGAGAAAAAATTGGACATTGGAGGTATTTATCTACCTTTAGGTATGTCTTTCATTTAAAGTAGTCATTTATTGACACTTCTGGGTTTAACTTGGATTCTAGGTTGTTAAAAAATACATTAAAATTATTTAAAAAGGGAAAGCCCGCATAAAAAAATCCAAACTCTGCATGACTTATACCTCCATATTGTCATTCATTTGATGAGACCTGCCTCAGTCAAAATATTTCATAAAATCATAAACACATTTAAAAGAGTCAGCTGTCTTGTACGGAAGTGTGGCGTCTCATCCAGGTCATGGTGATCTGTGGAAAAAAGAAAGCAGCTGGATGTACTTTTCACAGTTCCTGAAAATGCTTCACCTCTCATCTGAAGTGCTTTTTAAGCTCCGATGAACCAAAGTTCACTTCTTATGAAATGATGAATACCCACCTTGTATCTAGCAACGTTAAAGACGTAATTCATGACGCATCATCTTTATCGAACTCTTTTGAAACTCCCTATTGTGCTCATGTAACAACCTGACAGCATACATTATGAGTCACATAGATTTTTAGATTTGCTTGTTAACACCTGGTGATGGGTTGAGTTTTACCTTCGGGGGAAAATATTACATGTTGCGGAAAAAAAGAGGATGATGTGTTTTTCAGTTTCCGTGATTGATAATGAAATATTGTAGGGTAACTAGCAGCCACGGCTGAGCAAAGCCATCCTACAATAACCTGTGCCTGTCCTGAATCAAGACAAGAGATAAAATAATGGTGGATGCATGGAAATTGTAAAAGTGTGGCCAAGGAAACATGATGGGGTGCATAACAAGGAAACTCAGAGATACTCAGGCAGTCTTTATAGCATTAAAAAAGAAAAAGTAGGCTATAACAACCCAGGATATCCATTCTGATGTCTCAAGCAAAATAATGCAATGTGAGTCTCTATCTCAAAACAATAGTTCAAGGAAACATTTTGAGCAGAAAACATGCAACGATGCCAAGTTTTAGAGAGTATAAATCATTCTGAAGGACAAAAAGAACTAAGAAGTCATTTCTGCAAGCTATACCGCTAGTTTGCACACACGGTTCATCTGTTGGCATGCAGGTTTGAGTGTGTTGGTTGCAATTTACCCCAAGATTCAAGTTTCATTTACACCAAGAAAACAAACCGAACCTATGAGAGCCCATGCTGATAAATCTGAGACATGCCGTGGTGCAGTTTTGCGTGGACACGTGTCTGCCCGTGATATCAACAGCGCGCAAAACATAGGAGGATGTCAAATGGCATCACAGTATTCGCATGCAAATGAGCCGTTTTGCTGTTTTTCTGTGATTGGGCAAAGTACATGAACCACATGATCATGAGGTTGTGGCCTGGGAGCAATGCAGATAAGAACTGGGCTCTGTTGAGGACAGCAAAGCAAATCCAGATGACTGGGACACAACACTCTTACACAATATAACCCCAAGAGACACAAACAGCACAATTTACACAGGGCTATAATCTAAAATGAAATGACTCTGTACAGAGCTACAAATTAAATAAAGCCAAAATCTGGATTCCATTATCATGTCTCCCAATGGCTACATTTTTGTAGCAGCTAAATGGCAAAATAAATATGAAAGCTGCAGTATCAAACAAGGCTTCAACCACTATTTGTTTTTGTGGGAATGCTCTGAGAAATGAAAAGCTAACATGGAAAACACAGCCTTTTTTAGTGAAAATTTGTGAGTGGCACCAAATGTTTCTGGGTGCAGTAATTGCTGGCAGATTTGTAGATGTGTGTTTTAATTAGCCTCGGCAGGCTGCTGATGGCATTACAGAGGCTGTTCCCGTCAAACAGGCCCCAAAAAAATGGAAAACTAGCAGAGATCGTACATGCGGACACGCCGCCGTGACTCAGAAAAAAAGCCACAAGGTAATGCTAACTACACCCCGTTTCTATAGGTGACCGCACACCAGGACTGGCTGCCAAAAAAATGCTGCAAACGTGGTAGTTGTTCAAGTCCGCGCCGTACGTAGGTTTCAGGAATAAAAGCGACAGTCGAGGCAGAAGCAGGAGCGCTCAAATGTTTCCTTAAGCTGCAGCTACAAATGCTTGGCCTCTCTTCAGGAGAGGTGACTTGAAACTCTCTCTTTCCCCGAAATGAGCACCCATCATGTCCACATTGCGTTCGAAATTATAGATCATAACAGACGTCTGTTATCGGGACACAGATCTCACGAGCAGCTTCGCCCAGCACACTCACTTTATCACACGCATTATCTCTCCCTGTAATCCAGCAGCACTTTTAGACCGTGTATCCTCCCACTGACTCCCCTCGCACCTCATCTACCCTGCGCTAACACAAACCCCCTCTTATGTGGCTTCCCCTTCCTCCCCCCCAACCCCCCCACTCCCCCAAGTGCAGGATCCACATCACTGAGGCTGAAGCCGCGATGGAGGGCCTCTTTTCCACTTCTACAGCCACATTTGGCCACAATTTATTAGCCTCTTCAACCAAAATGTAATTTTCACCATGTTGGTTTTTTAGAGTAAGGGCAGTGGGGAAAGGTTTTTTTTTTTTTCTTTTTGAGTGGGGGGAGGCTTTTGAGAGTCATTTCTACTCAGTTGTTGGTAGGACAGCTCGCTCCAACACCAATACCCTAAACCCGCAGAGACAGCTAAGTGATTTATTGGTCTCTTTTTATTGACACGGCAAGAGAGAGAATGAGGGAGAAACGTAAGTAAGAATAACAGTGTAATTGAGCCCATCTGCACTGTTGCACGGTGCAAAGGTAACGCAGGTGGAGGCATTTTAATGGGTTTAGCTTTTATGGATGAATTAGAGGAAAGAACTTTTGTTGTCTAACAGGATTTCCTGCAGCTTATTAAAACATGTCCTTCAATTTCTTTCGGAGAGCTGTTTGCTTGGTTTTTTTTATGCCTTTATGAAACCGCCCTTTAAAACATTTATTATTCATTATAAGAGAAGATCACATCGTGATGAATTACCCCATAAGTTTATGGCACTACCACGTTGATGAAATGCGGTACATCGTTGTGTCTGATTATCATTCTATTTTGTTTAATAACTCTGGGAAGACTTTGCCTTTTTTCTTTTTTGTTTTTCTTAACTTTTTGTCTTATCGGGGGGGAGAAACTTTGCAGCCTGATCTTGGCACATTCCCATTCCCATAGCAGATAATGGTTTCCATGAACAAAGCTGTGGTGGAAGAGACAGACACTCTGAACTCTGCTGAAAAGAACAGTCTTCACCATTGTAGGGTGAGTAAATGCACCTTATAAAACCCAGGAAATTACATGGAATATAAGTGATGTACCATTCTGTGGTCGCACTCAGGAGACACGCAGACTTCAAGGAGACAGCTCGTGGAGATCACAGCCAGTGAATCACAACTTTTCAAAGAAAAACCCGGACAGACGGATGGAAAGAAGGAGATGAGGAGAGACAGATTTGGACAGACAGCGTGAATGACAGATAAATAAATGTAAATTAGATAGGAAGACGTGAAAAAGATGTCGAAAGAGAGGCAAATGGAAGGTGAGGGGAAGCTGAGAGAGAAAATCACAGAGCGAACGCGGCTCCCTTTGGGAAGACAAATGACTGTTTTGAGTTAATAATGATGGGTGGGAGTTTCATTGTGTTAGATCACAAGTACTAAAATAGGGCTCCTGGCTGTGGCTCAGGCTGCCCTCTGACCCAGGGGAACCTTGCAGACCCGTGACTTCACATCCCCGTGAAGATCAATCCCAAACGACAGGCCTGGCAAACACACAGGGATGTGTGACTCTTGGTGGCTGAGTAACGTGTGTCACACCTTCCCGAGAAGTTACGTCCCTCGCTCATGACCGGTCAGGTTTAGCGCTCTCGTTTCAGAGAGCAACAGCGGGGGGGACCCCTGGGGGCTTCGCTCTGAACGGCTTAATTCTGTGTAAATTTAGCGTAGCCACGTGTGAGAGCGTGCTGGTGCTTTTCAAAATAAAACTCAAGAAGCAACTAGCTGCCACGCTCTTAAGTTTTAATCATTGCTCATCATGGTATGTATCTTTCTTTACCACCAGTCTAGAGTCTCTATTGTATAATTTTTAGAAACCACAGATACAAATCTAAGGATTAACTCGCAAAACTCAATAAAAAAAAATAAAAATCATCTGTTTCACCAGCATCCCTCCAGCCTCTGACTGCAAACTCACTGGTGAGTTGATATAAATGTGCTCCTGTGGGCGAACACATGAATCTCAAGTGATGTAAAGCGGCAACAAAGACTAACACGGACACGTGTTCGTGGCGTCTTGCAGCATAAAATGGCAACGGTCTTGTAGCGGGTTGTGCGCTGAGTATGCAACTCACTTAATCAATTAAAGTTAAATAAAGAGGCTGCCTATAATTCTGCTGTCAACATCACTTCACCACAGTTAAATGGCTTTGTTGAAAATGGGAGGCCTTTAAGTGGCTATAAGTGCATAATATACATCCCTTTAAAGTTACTACAGCGACTCAGAAACTTGCTCCTGATCGGCCGACCTCGAAGAAAAGGTAAAGGGACTTGAGAGCGAACACACTCAATAAATCCAACCTTGAAACACTGCAACCCCCATAAGCATGCATGTGCACTCCTGCAGTCTGTTCTGTGTCTTCTTATTTGTGCAAACTCAATCAAATTATTTTCTCAATAGCAATAAAGCAGTCTTTATTTTGCTTGGCCGGGCATCCGTCCAGCACCCCCACTCGCCCCTCACCCCTCCAACCCCGGCTCTCCAACCGCACCGCAGCAGGATCATTTTTCCCCCCAGAATCCCACTGAAGCGCTGCCATGTCGGCTGGAGACAATCAGCTGAAATGTTCCTTAGATATTCCTGCTCCTTTTCAAAAGCCCCAAATTCAATTTATGGACACATTTATTACCATGTCTGTCAGTGACTAAAAGGGAGTTTCATAATCAGAAGCACACATCTGATCTGGTCACAGCAGGCCGCCTCGCTTAGCCAATATGCACTCTATTACACGGTCAGAGCCAGCCGATCCACAGAGGAAAAAGAAAACACGAGAAAACAAAAGACTAGGTAGTTAGACATGGAATCGAGGCCCTTAGATGTAGCATTTGAAAAAAAAAAAAAAAAAAAAGACTGATCTGATTTACGAGCGGGGCCATGGGGAGAAAATCAGTTTACTCAGTACCGGAGCGGGGGGACCTGACCACGTGATGAGAGATCACGTAGCACCCTCCCCAAACTACACAGGACTCCCATAACACACCTCCTTTTCTGATGTTATTGAAAACATAAATAAGATGGAGTTTTTTTGTTAGTGTTGTTGTTGTCTAACGGTGTTTCTGTCAGGGACGGAGACCTTGAAAAACCTACAGGGCATCGTTGAAAAGGCTGAACAAGTTTTTGTTATGTTGCGGTCTTGTCTTTCGCAGCAATAGTCTCCATTGTTCGCCATATTTTTTTTTTCACAGTTGCCAAAAATCGACACGAAATCCACTTTTTAAAAACTCCAACGAAATAGACAGAGAGTGGCTTGTTAGCGCCAGCTATAACAACATTGAGACCTGAACGATTTACTATCCCTGCTCCGCTTGTGAAACATAGATTCTAATGAGCGCTCTGCAGGCTGCACGTCACTCAGCTCTGCAACATGGGGGCACGGACTGGACCGAGACCCAGTGATTGAGGGCTTCGGGTTTTCTGCGGTGTGTGTATAAGACTCACACACCGCAGACCGCAGACTCCAATCAGTGGTTCTTGGTCCAGTGGTTGGACAGAGTGTCAGTGATGTCTGAGAGCCACTGTTCACACAAGCTTCTGTCCAGGCAGGCTGATTACCCCTGGAGAGATGCACACCTCAAGCCCAGGCCATAAATCAATACTCACTCAAGAAAGTTCTCCTAAACTCTTGCCATGGCCCACTGCAGTAAAAACAAGAAAAAAAAAAAAAAATTGGGCTGAGCTCCCCCTGGAGGCCGAAATGAGTGGGCAATTTGGTTAAAGAAACGAAGTGTGTCCTTCATTAGTCTAAAGATCACATTTTTACCACAGGAACAAGACGTTTACTGGTGCACGGGGCTCTGTGAAATCTCAGCGAAAAAAAAAAAAAAAAAAAACGCGTTTCTGTTTGCTTTCCGGGGTAATTAGGGAGGCTATCACCTGACACTCACGCAGGTAATGTCCTGGACCGGAGCCAGAACCAAATATCATCACGGTCAGCCCGAGTCCAACACCCTTGGAAAATATGCGCAGAAACTGAAAACCACATTTCCCAAAATTGCCTTCTTGTCCCCTGTGTTGGTTTTGGAAGAGGACGCCGGGCTGGAGCTTAGGGGCTCCTCGAGCCTGCGCCAGGATCCTTAAAAACCAGTAACTGATATCTCCTTTTTTTTTTTTTTTTACGCTCGCAGCTGAAATGTTCTGTTATTAAAAATTGGAGCAAATCCCACCGGAATGTTTTACACGTTTACTAGGTGTACGTCAAGGTGAGAGACAAACACTAGTGAATTATAGACTGGATTTGGACCTGGGGAATTGGGGCTGGGGGGGGAGGGACGGGGGGGGGAGGTATTACTGCAGTTGACAGTTGTGACTGCCAGGATATGAATCTGCCCCCACCCCCAGCATGTTGCACAGAAACCACAGTGCCCCCTACAGATAAAATCCACACATGTCAAACTTTATTGGCCTTAATAGTAAATGCCAGAATGATAAATAAAACAGTATCAAGAGCCATGCTGTGGGGAGTTTAGTATGAAAGATCAATGAATGGCTGTCTACGGGGAGCAGGCTAAAAACATCCGTGCCATCTGTGGAAGCAGTGGGTTGACACGGCACACTAATCTCTTCTGGTTTGTGTGTTTGGAGTTCAGGACATCCAGCAGGCTCAGTGACAGCTGCACGTAGAAGCAAATCTGAACCACGCTTGCAAACACAGCAACTGAAAAGTGATGACAAACGCTTTGTTTTGAGGATTTTTTTTTTTTTTCTTCCCTCAACTTCTTCTTCTTCTCTTCCCTGTTTTATGGGAATCACAAGTCTGGGTGTACTAATGGGAGAAAAAGAACAGCAATTATGGATGTAGAGCAGGCTGGCCTCAGTTATTTCCAAGCCACTAAAATGTGTAATAAATGATCAAATGAGACAAAGTTTGTTTTTTTTTTTTTAGCTCACAGTCAGATTTTGTTTTCCTCTAAATATCGTCGGCCCTAATAACAGAGTGGGGCTTTGATTTAACCCTCAGTAACAGGCGAGTGGGCTGCAGACACAAATCTTTTCTTCTTCTTGTGGTGGTAAAATTGGAGTTGGAGGTATGTGGGTGGATCACCCACTTTGAGTTGAGGCTGCTGGGTGGTGCACGGTAGATAGGAAGCTGGGAGACGGATTACCTTGATCCCCCAAATCTGCTCACTTGGATTGCTTGAGTCCCAAACTGGCACCTGTGCCTGTGAGGCATAAAGTAGGGATGACCATGGAAATCTTTACATCCACTAGTAAAGTGAGGCTGTATTTATGTGGTGATTAAAATTAGTCAAAATCCATATTAGCTACTGTGGGTAATAGATATTGGGGGCAGTAGTTACCTCCAGCAGAAAAGTGTAAAATATCAATTTTACACAGTTTATCTATATATTGTGGCTTGGAAAATGCAGATCACCAGTGCATATGCGCATAAGCTCAGTGAACTACATCTAGCTATTGTTAAATTGGAGTGTTTTTCAGAGCAGAGGGTCTGGTTTTCTTCTTTTACAACTTCTCTTAAGAGGCTTTTTCAACAGGGTCCCTGTGGTTTGTGTTTCCAATCAACATTCGGGGCATTTAGACCAAATAAAGGTTAGTTCAGAACCTAAAAATCTGGTTCTCAGGGATAGCCGAATGGCAGTCACATGCGAACAGGAGTCGTGGCGCTGTGGTGGGTGCCAAAATGGAAAAGAAAAGAGTGTTTTACAATGAGTTTACAGCTGTGTCACTGCTGACCACCGGCGTGAACTGGGGCTCTGGTGATGGAAATGTGTTGGTTAAAGACGTGGCATTGGAAACTGTGGTTCCCAAACTGAACCAAATGGGTTTTTCTGAAAATTATTTCTTCCAAACTCAAATTAGTGAACTCAGGAATCACTAATAACAGTAATGTGATTGTGGGTCCTGCAGCCTGATTATTGCTCAAAGTTGCATTGTTCTGCAATTTTGTGGTTAAATGTGGTTGGACATGGGAGAATTCTGGAAAAACTCAAAAATTTTTAGAGTTTCGTTTACAGCGTGCAACATATTTATGTTTTTAAGTTGTTTTTTTTTTCTTTTTATTTGTTTTCAGGATAGTCTGAGAGAGGTTCCAGCTTCACAACATAAAAATTCGATCTGCAACATGACTACACACTGACTGCCGGGTGTGCTCCTGGGAACCCACCGACGTGGAGCGTTTGGTTTGAAATCATTTGGGTAACCAGTTTTGGATAAATGTCGTTTTCTCTTACGCTTTTATAGCCGTCAGGAGGCAGCTTATCAACAGGCAGTCATCTTCCAGAGGTCCTCAGTAGTTGACCAACTTTACCCCGCAGTAATAAAAGTGTGCACTACCTCTGAGGACGTGCAAAAGTCTGTTTACAGCAACGGATTCTGCAAAAACTAGCAGCATGAATTCTTGTTATGGAGTACTAAAGTATTTAATTCTGGTTGAAAATCATTTTACATTCCCATTCCTCAGCTGTGATGAAATCCATTAGCAAACCTCCCCAAAATTCACCCTTTCCACTGGTGGTCTCTTCGAGATTAATTCCACGAATTTAGTTTAGGCCCCATCGGTTACCTGCAGAAAAAAGTTTCAAAGCACTCACAAGTTCAAAACTCAGCTGCAGTCCCCTTTGATAGAAGTAAAAAACAAACAAAAAAAAAAAACATAATAGTAATGACAGCTAAATCTAAGAAATTCAAAGAGTCATCCATAAACCGATCCATCAGTGGCTACTTCCACTTCTCACGCACACTCCATCACTACATCCATCTGCATGTGCATGTGTGTTTTCATGTGTTTTTCTGTGAATTAAAATCTGGTTTTAACCAGGATGTTAAGACATAAAATGAAGTCATTGCAACCTGACCTGGGTATGGAACAGCGGACCAGACCCAAATAAATGGTGAGAGTTGTGTCACCAAGTGCATCCGAGCAAAACACGATGATCTGCTGTGGCGAACTCCATTAAAAATAAGGAAAAACTGACTAAAGTGTTATTATACATTTAATACAAATTAAGTCAAAATGCTGAAGCAGTCTGTGAAAAACTAAGTTCACCCATTCATTCGATAGCTTGAATTTTGTCCCATTTTACTTCACGTCTTGTAAATTCATTCAGATTTATGGACATTCTTATATAAGGCTCTTCAGATGCCACCACTGCATTTTCAGTCCATGTTTCTCAATCCTGAGGACCAGGATTGAGAAACTCTGCCCAAGCATACTTTGGTCTGCAGAGGAACACATAGTACAGTCAGTGACTTCAGGGTCAACAGTCTCTGCTTTAGTCTCATCTGTCCAGTGGACATTGTCTTGTGGTTTGTTCAGATGCAGCTTTGCAAACCTACCATCCTTTTTTAAAGAAAAGACACTTTCCTTTAGCAACCCCAAACAATCTGTTTGGGTTTGCTCTCTATCTCTTCTATCTTCTATCTTTTTGTGCAGTCACAAACATTTATATTCAAACATGCTAACACTTATCCTGTAGAGTCTGAAATGCAGCTCTTGGACTTACACTAATTCTACTGACCATTGCATGTGTTTGATCTTGGGGTGGACCTGCCGCAACATTCCACCTCTGGGAAGATCGGTAACTGTCTTGAATGTTTTCCCATTTGTGGATAAAAGTCTGGTTGGAAAACACATTTTGAAGATTGGTAGGTGGTATAAAATTGTTTATCTAAGGTCACTTGCTGATGTCTGTACTCCTCGGCATTGCGTTAACACACACCTGACATGCTCCATAGCAGCGAACTAAAAAGACACACCTGCTGTGGTTGATGTGGTCACACTTGGTGATGATCATTATGCGTATTTGCGGCACCTCTGAATTTCTGCAGAGGAAGACGGGTTTACGAAGGCTGTTGTTGAAACTCCACACTGCGTACTGCACATACGGTGCAGCACGCAGTATGGTTGCATGGTGATACAGCAGTTGTTATTCATATGTAGTATGCCACTGTAAACGTGATTATGTGCAACCGCATACACAAAACCGGCCTTGAGCGATTTTCACTGCAATGGCTCAATGCATTATGGGATATAGTGTGCTTGATCAGCTGCATGTTGGATGTTTTCAGTAAGGGACCATCCGGGTATTTTAGTACGTGTGCAGGTTTTTTGCATGCTGTATATTACATCTTGGCAAAATTAGTACATTCTAGTAGGATCGTATGTGTTTCTTTTTTTTTTGAAGTCTTTAGTTTTTCCATCCGCAGCTTCTGCATTTGGTTAAAGATATTTTTAAATATGGCACAATGCAATGTTTGTGTTGTGTTTGTCTCAAATTATATTCACAGAATTAACAATCCTTGTAAAGCCTACATGATTTGTCTGCATCGTGTCCTGTTTCTTTGAACCAGGAATTTTTTTTTTTAAAAAAAATAAATAAAAAATGAAAATGTTGAGGTTTTTGTGTTGATACCCATCACCCAAAATCAACATTTGTTTCCTAATAGTTTTACAAGATCCCTTTGAAATTCCACATCTGACAACTGTCCTAGGTTTGTCTTCCATCCTCCATGTTCCCATTCCTCAGTCGTGATGAAATCCATCCATCCAGAGGACGAGTCTGCGGTTCTGTTTTCTCCCATTCAGTTCAGGCAATTCATCTGTTTCCAAACAGAAGATGTCACCACAGCGGATCACTTTACAGGGATCACAGGGACATCTGTTAGGAAAATTAAATAACAAAACTGAACCAGATTTTTACATGTTCGCTGGAACTCAATTAAAATGTGATTAGTGGGAGTATTAGAGGGACATCGTGGTCCACCATTGCAAGTTTGGTTGGGCACTATCTCCTAGACCGGCTCGGGTTACTGTTGGGATTACTCCGAACAGGATGACCTCTGACTTCAGACAGGTGCCTGCAGAAAGGATGGGAGTACGTCCATGTCACCATACCCAGAGGGATTCGGAGGCCTGATGGCTGACAGCGGTTCCTCATGCCATTCCTCTGGACATTCATCCTTTGTAATTATATATGCAAGTGCTACATGCTGCAAATGCTCAATGATAATGGACTGCACGCCCTGGGATCACAGTAACATGGCTGCGCGTCTCAGCTGATCAAAATTAATTGACAATTTAATCACATTTATCGCAATATCCTTCCACGCAAAGGGATTTAAATGACTTGCATTCTGAGCCAGAAAGCAAAACGCGAGATTTTCACTCGCTTGATTTTGCAGCTCAATGTCTAAATATACATTTGACTTTTTCATAAACCAACACTAATGTGGACCAGACAATAACACTATAAAAGGGTTGCATCACACATCAATGTCCTAATGCCCTCCTTAAAAGAAATATATTAATCCGGAACATGTTGAAGTCATCATGCTTGTGTACTAACTGTAGCCGTTCACACACTATCATTCTTGCATCCAAGTTTACATGTGGTAAAGCTCAAGATCAAACTGCAGCTCAGTCACCGCGCGCTGTGGTGAACATAAAACAGTGTGTATGGATAGCAGCCTCACCAGAATAAAAAGAGCCTGGTCTGTGCACAACTCGATCATCACAAAAAATCCATTGTATAACCGAAGTTATGGCGTAGAAACAGGGGCATTTAAATGAAAAAAGAAAAAACCATGAACATTCTCAGCTGCTTCCATTCTGTGTTGTTTACCGGTGTTTTCCCAACCAGACTAAATAGGCCTGTGTTTGTCTTCACCATGCGCTACACAGCCGCACCAACCCCAGCCTCTACTTAGAGAGAATTTGAAATAAACAGCTTTCCTCCGAGGACCAGTGGTGTACATGTGTTAGGATCGTGGATGGGAGCTGGATGAGCTGTTATCGCAGTCCAGCACTGCACGACTGCCAGAGTGCACGCAATTTTTATTTATTTATACTCCTATGTCTCCTCTTGCAACATTATTGGATAATAGGAGCGGTCCAGTTTCCACCTAAGCTCACATGATCAAATTATGCAAAAAGACATAGGGAAAGAAGAAGACACCGTTTTGATCCTGATACACAAGATTTGGCTCAAGTCTTGAGGTAGGACATACATGGAAGTGTTTCCAAACAGCAGCAAGGCACTGCTAGCTCCCGGCCGAGAGCATTTACCACGACATCCATGGAAGCACGGCCTGAGAGGGCTCTGAAGAAATTCAGAACGAAGCCAATCCGTACGTTCCGGCAGCACGGAAATGTTTCAGTCCGGACGTCAAACGCAGATCGTGACCCGTTCCCGCGAGTGCATTATCTCTCCGAGAAAGCCTCTGCATTGCAGAATCAATTAATAAATGAGGCAGAATGGGAGGATTAAAAAACAACTGCACGACTGCAAACAAAACAACTGATAAGAGCGTTAGAAATCCTCATTTATCAGATAAAATGATTATCCTGAAAAGTTGGTGTAGCCATTAAAAACAATGCGTCCAGATTATGAGCGCCTTTTAAAGTTTACAGTTAAATACCAAACCTCATTGATTGCCTCAGTTAAAGCCCGCTTATTTCGTTTCTACCAAATGAAAACCAACTGCTTATGCGGAATGAGTCTTTGTTTTCCTTCTTTTTGGAGCTAATAAACATTTGTGTTTATGTTGTTTATGTTGGTTGCCAAAACCGTGCATCACCAAGGACAATTGCAGAGGATTATTTGAAAGAGTGGGGGAAAAAAGGAAGGCAATTACCCATAACTCCCTTCAAGTAAGTGAAATACCCGAATAATAACAGACAGATTATGTTTTAGTCTTTATCAACACAAACAGACACACTCGAGCTCAGCAGAAAATCTATATTCTCTCTACAGTACACAGTTGGATATCCCAGCCATCATGTCATTTTGAATCCATTAATCATTCACTGACAAGGCGGTGAATCTAACTCCACTCTGAAGAAGGCATCTAAGATATGGTCTCATCAGCCAGACGTTTGCTTTGAGACTGCAGATCACAGCTGAGAAGCATCACTCTTTGCTTTGAGGCGTGAGCGGGCTCTGCCACACGGAGATCACAATAACGTATACTTTCACTTTGGTAAAGAACAGCGGAGAGTGAAGTCGCACCGGACCGTTCCCTCCGCTTGCTGAGCTTCAAAGAGAACCTCGGCTCAAGCAGCCGCCGACTAATAATCATAGCAGGAGTTCGTTTAATGTAAAAGCAGATCGGTGGTTTGATTCCAGCATTATAGCACTATAATTCTGCCATAAGCTCAGAAACGAGGGATGTAGCAAGAACAATAGCAGCTATATCGATGCGCTAACTAGAGTCACATCACACTAAGTCATTTTTGATGTGACAAAGACATATCTGTAAATCTGTGGTATTCAAGAGTGTCTATAAAAGGAAAAGGAAGAAGAAAGGATGCAGGGATTTTCTTTTTTTCCTCTTTTTAATAGGAACTACTGTTCGGTTTGGAGGTGAGTAATTTGGCATGAAGAGTTCAACTCAGTGACTTCAAGGGGTCCCTTTCTTCTCAAATCATCAGCCCTCCACCGTGTTTCCCGGATGTGTTTTGTACTGATGTGTTTTTGGTGAACAAGGTGCCGTCCATTTACACATATACACAGTATTTCAGCATTTCCACTTCACTTTGGTCTCATCTGTACAAAGGACATTGCTCCTTTGTGGCCTGTATCTAAGATTAAAACTTGCCAAGGTACCAATTCATATACTATGTATGTACAGGGGTTGGACAAGGAAACTGAAACATCTGGTTTTATTGCACAATAATTTATTAGTATGATGTAGGGCCTCCTTTTGAATAGCATATACAAGCCCTACACAGTGGTCAGAGGGATTTTAAGCCATTCTTCCTGCAGGACAGTGGCCAGGTCACTATATGATGCTGGTGGAGGAAAACGTGTCCTGATTCGCTCCTCTAAAACACCCCAAAGTGGCTCAATAATATCCAGATCTGGTGACTGCAGGCCAGGGGAGATGTTCAACTTCACTTTCATGTTCATCAAACCAATCTTTCACCAGTCTTGCTGGGTGTATTGGTGCATTGTCATCCTGATACATGGCACCGCCTTCAAGATAAAATGTTTGAACCATTGGATGCACATGGTCCTCCAGAATGGTTCAGTAGTCCTTGGCAGTGATGCACCGATCTAGCACAAGTATTGGACAAAGGGAATGCCATGTCCACTTGTTTGGGGTTTCTCCACACTGTAACTCTCCCAGATGTGGGGAAAACAGTAAAGGTGGACTCATCAGAGAACAATACATGTTTCACATTGTACCATTGAAACCAGCGTTTGGCACTGGAACGAGTGACCAAAGGTTTGGCTATAGCAGCCTGGCCGTGTTTATCGACCCTGTGGAGCTCCTGACGGACAGTTCTGGTGGAAACAGAAGAGTTTAGGTACACATTTAATTCTACCGTGATTTGGGTAGCTGTAGCTTTGTTTTTTGGATACAATCCAGGTTAGAACCTGAACATCCCTTTCAGACAGCTTCCTCTTGGGTCCACAGTTAATTCTGTTGGATGTGGTTGGTCCTTCTTGGTGGTATGCTGACATTACCCTGGATACCGTGGCTCTTCATACATCACAAAGACTCGCTGTCTTGGTCATACATGCGCCAGCAAGACGTGCACCAACAATTTGTCCTCTTTTGAACTCTGATATGTCACCCATGATGTTGTGTGCATTGCAATATTTTGAGCAAAACTGTGCTCTTAATGTGGAATTAATGAAGATTAGACACCAGGCTGGTCCAATTTAGCCATGAAACCTCCCACACTGAAATGACAGGTGTTTCAGTTTCATTGTCCAACCCCTGTATCTGTGCAATATGAGAAGGTGATTTATATACACACCTAATAGTCTCATTGCTGCTTAAATAGCTCCTTTTTAAAGAACTGAACGTATCCTCTTACAGTAACTGAACAGTGCTCGGTTGCTGCTGCTTTCCAAAATGTGTACTCAGCACCCAAAAACAAAACCCCTGAAAGAGCCACACGTTTGTTTTCCAGCACAGTGGTCTTTTCTCAGTTTGCTTACCTTTCGTTTTGCCGTTGCCTCAGCGGTTGTCAGGATGCTGCTGTGGGCCGCAGGAGGTAAGGGGCTACTTTGTTCTGAGGCGAGACTGACAGCCTTTTTATCTCCTCCTGTCAGACAGAATGCTGTTTGATTTGTAGCTTCTCCGTGTCTTCAGTCTCCGGTCAAATGACCTCAACCCACAAGCAGAGTCTGCTTCGGCCGTCCAATCACGATCGGGTTTGCAGAAGTTGCAAAGGAGGTGTGTGTGTTCATAAATCCACGTGGTTGTCTCGAGCCCAGGATGCGTTTCGGGCCTACATGCACAGACACACACACACACATCTGGAGACCCTTGATTCCTATAATGAACTTTACTCTCCGCTCTAGGCCAACACTGCCACGTGCTTGTTTCAGGCTTCAGCAGTTTTGCTTCTTATTAACTGTGAATGCAGTGAGGCCTTGTGTTGCCAAACTGAACTTTTGGTCCGTTGCCTCACTTTGCCCGGTGCTGCTCAGGCTGGAAAGTTGAGAGGTTTTTCTTTCAGATGCGAGTTAATAAATTGTTCCACTGATCACTTGTGATTTTGTGAGCGACTCCCGTTCAGGTCCGCCCACTGCGGAGAGCAGCATCCAAGTGATTCCTATCTGACCCTTAACCATCGTGACTCTGTGCCAGGACGACGTTCATGCTCCCGCGGGTCTGCAGCTATCCAGGAGGACAGCTGGCACGCCCTCATGTCACAACATTTATTGACAGACGACGTGCAACAGCCTCATGACCCTAACATCGTCCAATCTCTAATGTCAGGGGTGTCAGACTCATTTTCACTGAGGGCCACATCAGCATCATGGTTGCCGTTGAAGGGCCAGATTAACAGCATGAACGTAACAAAATCCAATGTAAATCAAAATAAATTAAACTGCACCTCTAACATTATATTGTTAAATAACTATCTTTGTATTTATTATGTATTAAAGTTTCAAATATTTAACTCATTATTATAAACTCAGTGTTTGTGGTTGTAAACCTGCTCTCACACAGGTGATGTTTACTGAGTCCGTTGCCATGGTAACGGACTCTGTAAACATCACTCAGAGGATCTATTACCTTGGTTTCAGAAGCAGAAGTGATTCTTTGTTTTTCTTGCAGGCTAAATTGAGCATACTTAGCTCTGTGTTTGCTGTCAAAATGCCAACGTAGATTATACTCTTTCATGACTGACACTGCCTCATAACACAAAAGACATACTGTTTTTTTCACCTTGAGATACAAACTTGTATTTGTTTTCCCGTCATTCATGAAACTGTCTTCCTTGTGCATCAATTTCTCTTTTCTTGGACATGTTGGGGTTAGTTTGTAAAGGTTTTTCTGAAGTCCGTCAGTTCTGAAAACCATCTTGATGTTTTGCTCATGGTGAGATACTGTTATCGTTGTGGGTGACGACAAAATGCATTGTGGGAGATGTAGTTTATTGTCAATTTAAAGCGGTGTAAGCTTATTTTAAGTCTTAAAATATTGGTTTAAAATTTAAGCCAATAATGTACAAGCTCTCGAGGGCCACATACAATGACGTGGCGGGCCATATTTGACCTGACGGGCCTTGTGTTTGACACATGTGTCTTGTATTTTACCTTAAAAAAAAAAGAAAAAAAGAAAAGAAAGTTTCGACATTCAAACAACCCCACTCATCCCTCCTGCTCTTTTACAGGTCAGGTCTAGTTTAGCAGCTCACATCACAGAAACCTACAAATGGCAATTAAAATGGATGCGCAACACTGCTTGTGTCGGAGGAGAGAGAGTAACGTCAGAGAAAAAGAAAAGTGAGAGAGGACACAAGTCGGATAGACATGAAGACAGAAGGAGAGAAAGTATGAGAGGGAGAATGTTAAGCACCACCTCTCCTTCGATACCAGAACTGATACGATGTCTATTGATCTTTATTACAATAGCAGCAAGCTGTAAAATGTTTGATGGTTTTGTACAGATCTTAGTCCCCCTCATTCATAATTACTGCTACACATGTAGAACCAAGGGCAACTTCAGAAGGGGTGCTGTTTGAAAAGCGGCTGCCAGACTGTGGGGATGATGGGAAATCTCAGCGGGGCCCCTCGGTAGCTCCAAGCCCTACGGCTATCATTTCTCCTGCCGAACACCTGCAGCAACTTAAGTTTTACAAAGATCAAAATATGGAGCGGATTTTAAATAAGAAATGAAATCAGCCGCGTTCTTTATACACAAAGCGACTGCTTTATTTTGATTTCCTGACTTTGACGCTGCGAGTTCTTGTGAAAACAGTCGGGTTTGTTTAAGCGAAATTCAACATTGTGTCACATTTTATGTCTTGACCGTAACTTTGTCAAGTCTAAGTTCGTCCTTACCTGCTGATAGAGTTATGCACATCCAAACAGTGTCAATGTTTAACGGTTTTGTGCGTCTGCAAGCAAAACTACATTTTGAGGTTGTACAAGTTCAAAGCTCGACTCTACCTCCTGTAGCTCATAACGTCCTCAGTGAAACAGTGTCACTGTAGGCTGAACAAATAAGCGGTCCACAGTTTTCACCGCCATCCGTACATGGTGACAGAGAATCAGGAAACAACAGGCTCAGGGAACATAAATATATTTAATTCCTTTCATTTAAGTGAGAATTCATATCACAAGAAATAAAAAGAAAAATAGGGTAAAGCAAAAGACAACATTCAAAGTTTAAAGGGCTGATAATAAAAAAGGTTCCTTGTTGGCTGCAAGAAATGATCACGCACGGTGAAACGGTAGCCGATGGATAAAAACAAAACTGGATGAGGCAAAATGTGACAAAAATGAACAATTATGTACATACACTTTATCACGGAAAGGGATGAACCCCACAAGAATGACAAACAAAAGATGAAAACGGCCATGATGCAACAGAGTTTGAGAGGCAGACAGGAAAAAAAAGGAGAGACCAGGGAGTCGCAGAGGACAGTCTCATAGTGAGATGATTGTTGCTTCCAGCAGGAGAAAACAGGCAGAGCAGTCTTTAGCCTGGCACACCCTGAATAATGCATCATCTTCTCTGTAGTCGGGTAGATATATGGGTGAGGGGAGCACTGATTTCTGCCCCCTGGCATTGTTGGAGGTATGAATAATTGATAGGTTAAATGCTTGTGTTAAGAATGAATTAGTATAGGCACTGTTCCATGGCTGTATTTGTGTAATTATTTGCTTTAGACTATACAAAGGGGGGGAAGACAATGTCATACTGAGAAGCTCTGATCTCATTGTGGACCGTGTACATCTGCGGCAGCCAGCCCAGTTTCACCCCAGGCGGGATCCAGCTGAGCTGCGCTCTCCCACCGAAAAACTGGAACCTGCCACTGGTTAACATTTAACAGCCAGGGAAGGCGTTTTCACCGAGCAAACTTTGAGCTCTTGAAAGCAACAGTAGAGAGACGGGGTGTGAAAGAATTTGGGGTGTGGGGTGAAAAAGAGAAACGGCAAAAGAAAAGATGAAAAAGATAGGCATGATACACGTGCTACACGGGAAGCATTTTCACAAGCGCGTCATGTATAAGTCATGAAGCACTGACAGGGCGGCGCGCGGGGCGCTGCCATTCCCGTCGGCTGTTTTGGGACTGGCAGATTGCACAAGTCAGGATGAACAAGTTGTTCCGGCCCTTTCTCCCTGTCCTCCCCTCTTGTTTCCTGCTTTCCGTCTCTCCGGGCTCTGGCGCTGGTCCTCTGGACTAGAAGCCTCGAGGACTGAAGGGGGATATTAGCGGGCCGGCGGCGCTGGAGCTCGGTTCGGTCGTCCCGCCGTCTGCGAAGGTGAAGCCGACTGCCACTCAGATCGCTCCAGAGCGACGTGTAGAGCAGCCTCTGTGTTCAGACGGTCTGACAGATCTAAACCTGCATACCCGGAGAACCCGGGGAAAATCAGCACTCGACTCGACTGCATACATCACCCCCAGCCAGAATCTACATGCCTCTCCCTCCACTTGTCTGTTTGGCGAAGCTGTCTTGACTTGTGTCTCTTCATCCTGCCCAGCTTGGAATATCTTTCCCTCTTTTCCCCCGGTCTCCCTTTTTTCTTATTCTCTCATGTCTCCCTCTCCCTCTCCTTTTGAGATTCAATAAGAGCCCCGGAGGCACGAGAGAGAAAACAGGGGGGGTGTAAAAACATCTATGGCTTTATTTACAAAGGGCCCAGGTATTGCCCGGCGTTAAATCCAGGGGAAATGATTTATTTTCCACCCATGTGTGGCACGGATCCCCGAGGCGTAACTCAGCATTGGACCGGCCTCGTGTTGGCAATTTACGGTGGCTGCAGAAGCTCATAAAGGAAGAATGGATTAATCTGGAACACGACATAAACAATATGACTCTGACAGCCCTATTAAAACCTGTGCTACTCAGCATCAATTCTCTTTCACACTCTGTCCGTCTCTCTCTTTGGGCCGCCGGTGCCTGTTGGTAGGTCTCCGATTGTTAGCTCTGGAAAACTCACCAGAGCTCGCAGCCTTGGCACTGCGATTCCCAGAGTATCGGATATCGAAACTGGGGGGTTGCTGCGCATCTACATATAGCAACCGGACCTTCTGACTGTTTAGCCTTTGGATATCATCAGGGATATCAGATGTACTGGGTCCAGTGGAGGCTCCCACAGTGCTCGTTAGAGTCGGCCAGGGGAAGGCTTCCTGTCCCAGCGCCGGTGGCCTCTCGTTTTTCCACGAGCCGGGCTTTTTAGGGAATGCGCCGCGCTCCATTCCTGTTGATGCGGACCTCCATCTTCGGATGGATTTGTAGGGGAAAACATGTTGTGCACGCGACACATGATACGGATTAGTAGTGGATGCACATGTACTCGTGGACACATGTGCAAACAGTTGTCAGCTGCGCTCTGACCCCCTCAGGAAGGGTCACTCAGCATCTTCGGTGACCCCCAGTAAGTGCGCACACACACACACAACACACACACACACACACACGAACGGGCATTGCCATTTCGTGAGCTCCATCTCTGTCAAAGACAGGTGCACGCTAAGCCACGCAGAAAACACCCACACTGAAGGCAGCATCCATCTAACCGCAGAAGCTTTTAACACATTTAAAAACAGCATTTCCAAGATAGAAACCTGTCTCCGAGAGTCAGACCAAGCAGACCTGAAAGAAAGAGCAAAACAGTCCCCGATCGAGAGACAAAGTTACTAATTTATGCCCGGCAATGGAGGAGCGCTTCAGAAACGCCGGGCAGAGAGAGAGAGAGAGAGAGAGAGCAGCCCCTGAAATTGAAATCAATAAGTTCATTAGACTGCAGAGCCTGTCTGCGCTGCAACCTCCACTTCCCCTGCAGACAAACACAACAACGCACAAAACAACAGGGGCTGAACAAGGCTTGACCTATGTCCACCAGCCAAGCATCCCATTTATTTAGCCCTTATCGCAGGCCTGATCTGAAGAGGCAGCTACACACTGATAACGCCCCAGGATAATAGCAAGACCAGACAGGTTCTGACCAAATAACGACAGCAGAGAGAAAAGAGAAAGTGAAATAAAGGATAATGCATTTGGGATCTTCATGACATTCATTCTCTTTTTTCTTTGTGTACACACCCACGGTGCTGAAATATAAGGGGTTCTTAGGAAACTTTTACAAGGGATGTTTTTTTTTTTGGTTGTTGTTGTTGCTGCTGCCTCTCTTGTTTGAGCCTGTAATTTAGTGGATCCTCATCAATAAGTGAAAGAAAAAGCTTTGTGGATGCTTGGGCTGACAGCTAACAAGACCCGGCCTCTATCTGCAACAAACAGACAGAATAACAAACGCCGTTGTCTGCGCGTGCACATTGAACGAACCGTGAATGCGGCTCATCCCTCAAGTGCGGCGGTACAGTTGCTGTCGAGACGTCCACTTGGAAATACTGTGGAGGAAGGCGAGCGTATGTGGAGCGGGCGGTTTCCACCGTCTGAGTGACCTGAATAGTCTTTTCTTGTAGAAAGCCCTGCAGGCTGGTAAAGATCAGTGGAGCTGATGTCTTCCTCCACCTGAAACTGGGCCCATTATGGCTCCAGTCCGTATCAGTAAGACCCTGCAGCCTGTGTCACACCACTTCCTATTGCAGATTTATGTCCATAGGCGCATGGGTGTTAGCATGCTGCATATTCTCGCAGTGACATACACACACATGCACGCACACTTGGGCGCACACAAAATCAATGAGGCACAAATTGTTCATGACCTGAGCTCAACTCGCCGCACTGGAGGCCAAACCTGTATTCAAGGGCGTCTTTATCACATTTAAAGACCTCTTTTCATCTGGAGATTAACGTGCAAGCCTAAATGGCCTGGCCCGACCAAGACCATATCTCTATTCACAGAAATGAAAGACAAATGGACTCATATATACTTGCAAGAGAAAATATTTCAATCCCTCTTATCCTAATACCTCAGCGGTTCTGTTAAACATTTCTTTTATGGCATTTCTGAACAAAAAGAGAAACTGTTAACCGTCCATCCAGAGGCTCGGGGAATTACCGCCCCAGAGGGGTTCTAGAAATGCAGAAGTACCGCTGCATTTGGCGAGCGTCTGCTCGCTAAAGAGTTCCACAGAAGCCAAAACATTTGTTATGGACTCTATTCATTTCCTGGTGGAAACATCCAAAACTGCGAGGTAAATGTGAGAACAGGCGTTGATATGGGCAAGCCCAGAGGAAACCAAGAGTAAAGCTTTTCCCTCAACAGAAACAAGAGCTGCTCCGGAGCCTCTGCAGAAAAAAGGCAGGCCGGGGTTTGAAAACGATTAGGGGAGGGCCGGCTAGCAGCGTCTGGAAGCCAGGGGAATGCGGTAGCGGTGAGGTTGATTCCCATGTAACAGGCTGTATTCACTCGATGGGTCAGCGTTTCAATCAGCGAGCGTTTGAGCTGTGGAAATGACAGAAGTTAAACTCTTCATTTCTGCCCGCGGGCTGCAAATGCGAGCGCGAGTGTGAGTGAGAAGCACGTCGAAGCTAATATCCTTCCACGTAACGGTCTTGCCTTTCCCAAGATTTACATTTTTCTTTTTTCAGGTCTCTTACTGTGTCTACAGCTAAGCTTTATTCAGCATTATACTGACAACTTAGGAGAGTGTCCAGAGGCAGCTAAAGCTTATCCATATTTAAGGCCTGGAACTCTCCGGCAGGGTTTAGCCCCGGGCACGAGAACAGCTCAGCCATATATATACAGGAGACAGAGCCGTCGAAGAGGCCACTGTTGACCATTTATTTATGAAGTCAAAGCTCTGCTGGCAACACACCATCCACTCTGAAACAACTTAAAGCAGTTATATCCAAGCTGAATATTTAATCCCCCGGATCACAACTCCTTTTGAGTCTTCTTCAAGGTAGGAAGGGAGGAGGGTGGGCAAAGGGAGACGGAGGGGACGCTGCAGGTGATGCAAGACCCTTCTCCAACCGAGTCAAAGTAAACAGGTGGGGCCAGGGAAGCGAGAGGCAAGAGCAAGGAGGAAGAGACGGGAGGGAGAGCGGGAGCAGCTTCCAGGCCTCCTCAAGGTTAGAAGAAGGAGAGGCTTAGTAGTCTGCTCTTTGTGTCTTGTCCTGATTGAGCACCGGTTCTTTCTCTTGTCTCTTGCCATTTCTCTACTCCGCTGCTTTCCCTTCACTAGCATCTCGGGCAACAAAACCCGAAACCTTTTATGTGCTGATTGATAAAGCAAATGCTTAAGGCAAAAAAAAAAAGGACCTCAATAGAACAAAAAAAAATGATGTTGAGCTTAGTCATCCGGGGAATCTTTTTCATACTTTAAAAAAAAACTCCGTCCGTGATGAAACCTTGATGAAGAGCAGAGACCTTCAGCTGACTAAAAAATGTAAATGCATACAAGGCTGGAAAAAAAAGAGCGGAGTCCCCCCCCCCTCGCTCTCATCCTGCCACGTCCACTTTGCTCTCTTTCATTTTGATCTGTCTATCCTTGGTTTGTGTGCAAGAATAGAGGCAGCTGGCAGGTGGCTGTGTGCAGAGGTATTGAGGTCTATGAAATATTTACCGAAGCAATAATGACTCCCTGGACGGAGTGAGCGGTGGAAGAAAGCAAGCAGGGGAGAAGGGACAAAGAGCAAGGTGAGGGAAGTGGGAAGGTGAAGAGGGCCTGTCATCTTTTTTTTTTTTCTCAACAGCAAAGATGAACAAAGATGAAGGAAGCGGACCTGACACTTTCAAGCAGTTTGGCCAGTGAATAAAGATGAGTGACATCACCCTATTGTGCTGAAAAAGTAGTGAAAGATCATTTAAAAAAAACAGGATTCAATGATAATATATCACTTTTTTCTTTAAAGTCATAAACAGGGTTGGGAATCGAGAACTGGTTCCTGTAGAGAACTGGTTCAGTGTATTTCAATTCCATGGAATTGTTCGGCAGTTTATCTAGTGATTCTCTTATCGATTCCAACCAGCACGAATCGCAAGTTACACACAGTCAATTCCAGAAAGCACACGTGATTAAGTTACGTTGGTTTAGCGCATTGCAGTTGTAAACAACAATGGCGCCCACCAGGTTCAAACACTCCAAAGTTTGGCTTCACTTCACCAAAGAAAGATGGCAACAAGGCAACTAGCAGTCATTGTAAAGTGGAGATAACAGCGTCGGGAGGGAACACGACTAACATGCAGAAACATTTGAACACACAACATGCTAACGAGTGTCGTGTTTTTGACGCTTCGGACTGATGGATCTCAACCCAGCAGCAGTAGCCAAGCTAAGATCACCTCTGGTAACTCTGGTAAGTAGCTATCCCGCTGCCTATGTGCTTCTTTGTAAAACATGCTATAACATTAACGCTATGCTATTAAACGAATGCCTTCTGCATTACATTTAGAAGATGACCGTGATGAGAGAGAGAGTCTGGCTGGTTCAGAGGCTGGAAGACATGATTATTTTTCTGCAAAAGAATTGTTAATTCTTCATAGTATTTGCAGATTTGTACTATGCACTGTTCCGTTGTATTTAATAGTATTTATCTTTCTTTATTATCATTTTTGAGTGCTTAGTGAGCTCATATATCCTTTTAAAAGGGAGATTTTTTTCATTTCTATTAGGAAAAATCTGTTAGTAAAATGTTACACATTCTTGTGTATTTGCACAGTTACATATTACAACAGTTAACACGTTATCCAGGTTTTGGGCCTCTTTTGACCTCGCTGTTGAGTTTGTAAGCTCGTGACTTCTAAGTAAATAAAAATTGATGCTAATAAGACTGTTTGTTCTCCTTTTCCCCAAATTAGAATCGATAAAGAATCGAATCGTTAAACAGTACCGATAATGGAATCGGAATCAGAAAAATCTTATCAATTCCCATTCCTAGTCATAAAATACACATTATCAGCAGGCTGTAGTAAAAGCTAATAGTCAATGAAATGTGGAAAAGTGTTTCTGTGTTTTATTTCTTGTATCAGCTATAACTTTTAAAAAAAATACAACTTACAAAGTCTGAAACACATGTGAACACACACACACACACACACACACACACAGGCTCTACTTGTGATAAAAATCGGGACCGTTGAAAAGCAAAACTTCTAGGACGGGAGCCCCCCCGCGGCGAGTCTTTAACGCGCCGACCCGACTCTTGTTCTGCAGAGAGGACCCGGCACCACACTGTGGGCCGGGTTTGATCCGGACGGCCAGCAGAGCCCGCTTCAGATGAGACGGCGAGAGGAAACTGGACTGCGGTGCCCGCTGTCTTCCCCTTCATAGCGCTGCCAGGATGCCGGGGCAGGCTCAGAACAACAGTGAGCCCTCTAACCCCAGACTCCGGGCGGAGGATGGAAGGAAGGGGGGGCTGCCTCGGCGTGGTCAGAGGCAGGGGGGGGGCCCCGCCTGGAAGCCTCTAGAACAGGAGCAAGGGTTGGGACAAACAAACATGAACCTCTGGGCTGCTTGACTCTGTGTGATAGCACCACGGGTGGGTGGGTGGGGGGGGGGGGGGGTACCTGGAATACTTTCAAGCAGAAGTGCTTATAGATTTGAGTGAGAAGTTTTCGTGGAGTGAGTTGAAAATGTTGGACACGACAAAGCAAAAAAAGAAGCAGTTTTATTTTTGTTCCGATCATTCGGTCCAAAGAGGCTGAGTTGAACGAAGCTAATCAAGGATGGTGGCGGTGGCGGTGGCGGTGGCGGAGGTGGAGGGCGGAGGGATGTTGTGGCTTTTTGTCACGTGAAATAGTTTACATGTAACAGATATTCAAGGTGTCAAATACAAAACCTTTGACAGCATCGTCACAGTAACGTGACAGGAAGGACTATCGTCCTCTGAACTTCACGGCAGTCCATAAATGAATTCCCCGTCTCTTGGCGTTACTGGCATTTCCCACCCCCCCACCCCCCCCACCCCACCCCCCCACCCCTTTTCCCGGAGCACGCTGACTTGGCAGGGGGCTCCGCCGCGTGTTAAGATTTATGTCAGAGCGCGAGTATGTGTCCAAAACATGACACTCCCTGTGTACTCCCCCGAAGCGGGAGGCTACACTTCCTGATCAGCAAGCTTGACACACTGGACAGCTGACCCCCTCACCCCCTCATTTCACCTGAGTCGAGGCGCGACCCCGGGAGCCCGTTCTCTGGCTCCTGCGGGGTCACCGGGGTCACGGTTGACACAGCAGTACTGTGTTATGCTGAGCTGCGACAGCCTCCGCATATCGCCGCCGCCCCTTCACTCAAGAAACCAGTGTCACGCCGAGTGGATGCAGCGGCCGCACGTGCACGCCTGGATTTACTTGGTTATAACTAAATATCCAGAACATTTGAGTGATAATGTTAGTAATGATTATGCTTTTTTGTGGGGGCGGGTCATGTTAAAATATGTTATAGTGAGCTAGTTTTGCATTTACATGAGGAATAAAAAAGCAGCTTTTTTAATACATGCTTTATGGGTGTTATTGTTAGGGCTGTAGCGATACTAATCTCTTGATACGATACGATACAATACGATACGATGCGATGCGATACAAAACACTATATTTGGCTCACGATACGATATATACCATATTTTCTGGACTATAAAGTGCACCTAAATATAACCCACTAAAATTTAAACTAAATATATATTTTGTCACATATAAACCACACCGGACTATAAGCCGCCGGTATCCAGGCTGAGAAATAAGATATTTACATCGAAAGATTTTACCATAAGTGTTTATTCACATACCTGAACTGATTGTTTCTGAACAGAACCTGTAACACGGCAGTAAAAGTGCTGATCAAACAAAACAGAAAAGTCATTGATGGTCTTTTCATGGTTTCATTTTCCTCCTGTACACTAAAACCAAGTTGCTTTACTTTTCCTCCTCCTGTGTACTGAAACCACCCCACACAGCAAAGACATCCGGAACGGACCCGCGAAACGGACCCGTATCGAGGTGCAATTGCACTCAGTGCCGGATTCCCTTTGGAGCCCACTGGCTCCACGCAGCGTCCGGTCCGCATCTGCAATTAAAACCTTACCTCCGCGGCGGGTCCTCTCAGAACCCAGAAATCCGCTGGGGAACCAACAAACTGACTGGACAAATTTATTAATCAATTTGTCCAATAATAATAGGTATTGATGCTCACAAAATGAATGTAGAGTAGCATAGCCAACACAGGCTACTTAACAAAAACAGAACAGCCTTTACCTACTTGGTTTGTTTTTGGTTTTTGCACTTCCTGCTAGAGCGCCCCCTGAGGGCTGAAGAAAAATTCATAGAAAAGCTGCATCTCTGTATAAGCCTCATGGTTTAAAGCAGTGGTCTTCAACTGGGGGTCCGCGACCCCTAGGGGGGCCGTGGAGGTACTGTAGGGGGTCCTCCAACTTAAAAAGAAATAAAGGCAATTTTAACCTAAATAATTTGAGAGTAAAAAAAAAAAAAAAATTATATATACATATATATATATATATATATATATATATATATATATATATATCAGGCAGTTCTAAATATATAACTGCCTGAAGTTAAACGTTTCATTGTTGGAAAATAACAATAATAAAAAATATTGTCTCATACCAACTAATAATAATAATAATAATAATAATAATAATAATAATGATATGCATGAAAGTTTTATCAACCATAAACACATGTAGGCTAATAACCCAGTCAGGAATTGGTTAATAAGGTGAAATAAGCAGAATAAAATACAGCTAAAAGTTATTATAAGCCAGGCTTAAAATGTGACACTTTAAAAAAAAAGGGGGGGGGGGGGGGGGGGGGGGGGGGGGGGGGGATAAGAATTACAAGCAAGGGTCCCTGCTCTGTTTTTCTCTCGTCCAAGGGGTCCCTGGGCTAAAAAAGGTTGAAGACCCCTGGTTTAAAGCGTAGGACAAAAGTAGCGGTTTATAGTCCGGAAAAATACGGTATATTGATATTCACCTTACAATACATTTACATCATTTTCTGAAAGATTTTAAAGGGACAAAGTGATTTTGGTGACATCTTGTGAGTGTTCCAATCACTTTGATTTGATTGAACTGAAAGCATCAATTACACATTATATGGCTGACAGGCAGCTTGCAAATACTGGACAAAATGAATAAAAGATGTGTTGAAAAAAAATGTTTCATTCATTTATTTAAACAGTGCAAAATATCGATATATATTGCAAAATCGATAAAATCGCTCAGCTCTAGTTATTATCAATGAGCCCGTCTAACGCTTTTCTGCTGCATCTGACAAATGACAAAGACAAGACCCTGAGAGCTGACCTGCACACTACTTGTAGAGGGAAAAACAACAACAACAACAACAAATGAATGAGTATACAAGCAAGCCTGGGAGAAAAATCTATGCAGCTGAAGTGAAACCGCAGTTCGTCTGATGAGCGATGTCGAACAACGACTGGACCGGTGGCACTCCAATTACTATGATTGGAGTGCGGTGCCTGGTGGAGGCAGAGACAGAGTTTGTGCAGAGGTAGACTATCCCCACCTTCTCCCTCCCTGCTCCGGCCACAGAGTCCCAGCGCTCATTAGCATGCATGCTTTTACAGGCCTGGCCAAACCAGTCAATGCACTCCACTTTATTTATTAGTAAATAGAGACAGATGGTGATGAGGGGTGGTATTGACTAGCCATAGCCTTTTAAATAGGAATCAATGGCAGGGGTGGAGCTCTGAGATGGGGGGGTGCATTAACTAGTCTTTTGAAATGAGCCACAGCTGGTCATTGAAGCTGGATTTTTCTCAGCTTGCAAAGTCCACATACAGTACAGTCATGGCGTCACTAAAAAAAAAAAAAAAGACTTTGCAGGTGATTTACAGGACCTGGCAGCCGTCAACATATTTATAAGCATTTGCAATACACCATCGATCCCATTGATTTGCTGAGCCGGCGTGTTGCGGGGTTTTATTTTAGCGGCGGAGAGGCACGAGAACGTGGCGGGGGCTCGGCTGGATCATGGATCAGCGCTGGACATCTGTTGTGGTTGTATGTGACAAGATGATGTAGCCCTCGGCTTGACTGATGCACACAGCAGTGCGGTTCATCCATGTGTGGGGGGGACAGTGCTGGAGGTCCACATTTACATTAGCAGCAGGGACAGGTGGACGGACAGACAGGTTGATAGAAAAACCATGTTTTCATGTCTCAATATTCAGCGTACAGTCGCTGTAGCGCCGCAGTCAGAGGTCATCCCCAGCATCTATTAGTGAGTCTTTATCATCTCCCTGCACTGTCTGGCAGCGTGCACCAGCAGCCACAGTCGAACACAGAACAACCCGTCGCTCCCCAGTAGCCATGCACCCCCCCACCCTCACCCCCCCGCACAGGGATTGGCAGAGCTGCAGTGAGCCAGCGCCTTAAACCACCCACCGCCGAAGCAATTAAGAGTTTAACCTGGACGCGGCCCAGGGAATCCAGGGAGAGACTTCCAGTCAAATACAGCGAGGGTCTGCAGAAAGAACAGGGTGGGCAGGAGGGGGGGGGACTCAAAAGGTGAGAGAGGTTCGAGAAGGAGAGAAGAAGAAAAGAGCAGAATGGACAGACAGCGGTAAAGAGCGCGGAGAACCGAGGGAAGGAAATGTATGAGACTGGGGAACGGCGAGAGGCTGGCGGGAGGCTGGTGACGGCGCAGGGAGCGAATCTTAGCTCAGTGTACACAGACTTCTCCTCCATCAGAAGAAGGTCACGAGCTCTCTCTGAGGACTCTCTTAAATAAAGTCCCCTATCCTGCACTTTTCTGGGCAAACAACCTCCTCTGCTCTTTATTAACTAAATATGAGGGGACTTTGACCGGGGGACAAAAATTCAATATTTTTTTTTTCCCCCCCAACCAAATATTTAAACCAAGCAAATAAACAGACAAATAAATAGATCTCCTCTGCCAGGGGAGAGAGGGGCCAGCCGGTCCCCTGGATGTAATTTGACGGCCCACTTACTTGGAGGGCCAGAGCCCAGCGCTACTCAGACACTCATTTGAAGAGCTGTCAATCAAGGGGCAGCAGCGTTAGGGATATCAGTATGTGTGTGTGTGTGTGGCACTGACTTATCATGCGTGTGTGTGTGTGTGTGTTTTAAGGGCTGGCCAGCAATTCCTCCACAAGGTTGGAGCAGATAAGGTGAGCATTACTCCTGATGAATACACCACACCTTTCTGCTACCAATACTACCTCTTCTAAGCCCCCCCCCCCTCCCCCCCCCTCCTAATATCCATCCTCTACCTCTTAGACCCTGAATATCAAATCATCCTAAGAACGACCTGGTATTCACAACTTTGCCCCGTCTCCTACAGATAAATTAAATATGATGGCAAGGTAGAAAAAGGGAGATTAGGTTGATCTCTGTAATCCCGTGCAACTGAGATTTGAACCGCCGTCTGAAGGCTGTTTGCTCATAACTATAATTATTATTACGCCCCAGTCTCTTTTTTTTCTTTCTTTTCTAGTCATCTCCTCCTTTCTACAACATCTCTTTCATCTCCAGGTTTGTCTCCATTTCTGGAAATCAGGTAAATCAACAGATTCTTATTCTTTTTTTTTTGCTCGTTCTCTTGTTGCACTCAATGTCTTGGAGGGAGAGTTTGACATAAACTAAAGGAGAATACGTCTCAAGTATTTGAAATTAATCTGATTGCCATCAAAGTTAAAAGCGGACAATTTGACACTTTTGTCCCTCGACCGCCTCCAGGCAGAGCGCGTCACTTGCGAGGCATTCGCTGTCACTTTGTTCTCCTGCTATTCATCTCGCGCCGCGACGTGAAAGAAAACTGTCCTCTCCAGCAAAGCTGAAACAGCTTCAAACGACCATTGTTAACGGTCAGGGCCAGGAAATAGTGTAAATTTTCTTTTTCATGTGGCATAAAGTCCCACTGAGAATGCTGAGTGGATGACTGATTGCAAAAGGAGGGGGGGGGGGGCATCATTATGTTTATATCATGGAAACAACTTTGCCTCAAAAGAGGTTTTTGTCTTTCTTTTTTTTATTTGGAAAGGTGGGATGAATCATGAGGGGTGTAGAGAAGCAAACTCACTATTTAAAGAAACATGAACCTCATAAAAGACATGATGGTTTTAACAAACTCTATTCAGATATCTATCTCTCTATCTCTCTATCTCTCTTTTTTTTTTTTACTACAGAGAATATGGGTTACGGTTTGTGCAACCTGCAAAATGGACTTTGTTGCATTGTTCCCAGTCAGCTGTTCAATGCAAAACCAATGTGACTTTAAAGAGTGATCCCTCACCAATTTGCGCTTTAAGTTCCACGGTTTTAGTTATTTGCGGATTTTTTAGAAATATATAATATAATAAAGAAATCACGGAAGCATCACAGGATGTTGTGCGGGTTCTGTCACAGCGAAGAAATGCTGTGAGCCAGCCTGGCCCCTTTAAGAAGGTAGCCGTATGGGTAATGATGTGGCCTTATGGGTAATGTAGTGTGTGTGTCGTGGGATGGCAGAATGAAAACAGGGTTAGATGAAAAGTGGAGTGAGCATCAACAGCAGCCCAGCGTGTATAGATTTACATTCTCTGTTAACCGACAGGAGCCCAACAATACAACCTGTGTGATGTTACAAGTTCCTGCAGTGCCAGAATAAAGTGCTCGTTCCATGCAGAGAAACCGGACTGTTTCTTTTGTTGTTGTTAACGTGTTAGCCGCTAATTACGAGCCAAAAATAGCACAATACCAGCGGTTTCTTTACTACGGTTCAGAGACCAGAGGCTGTGAAGGTAACAGAAAGACCACAGTTGAGCCTTTGTCTTGTTTCGCTGCAGTGCCTCGGGGGTCTCCGGCTCCAGTTCGCGTATTTTGCGGGCGCCGGTCACCATTAACCGCGAAAAATAAGGGATTACTGCACTGTAATACAACATTTGCTCAAAGTGCTGTGAAATTTATGAGGTGCAACTTGTTTTAGACGGTGAAAATTAGCGGCTCTGAGTAGCTGTTAGCTTCCCATCAGGATTCCTCCCCGATCCTTCAAACTGAGAGCGCTGTGACCTATGAGACACCGACTACTCATAGTCCTCATAACGCTGCTTAAAAATTATAAAAAAAAGAAAAAATATCAAACAATAATCCTATTAAGCAGAAGTAAATGTGCCAGTTTTATTGAACTTCATCCCATCTGGATCATCAAAGTCTCATTTGTCATTCCACAAAGAGCCGACTGATTCTGCCTCTCTTGTTCTGCCTTCCTAAAAAAAAAAGCAGAAGCGTTGCTCGCCTGAGTCGTTTCTCTCTCCTGGTGTGTGCGTGTGTGCACGTGTGTGTTGGGGGAGGGGGGGGGGGGGAGAAGACTGCCGATATCAGAAAGTCCTTTCATCCATTTTAGATGAGATGCAGATGACTCAATTACGCTTGGCCTGACATCAAGACCACTTGGCTGAGAAGCTACTAATGCTGGAAAACGATCCGTTTAATCCGGGCGATATGAATGGCGGGGTCCTAACAGGGCTCTCGATGTAATAACGCCGAGGCAGGTATGAGCGTGGAGACGTCCGTGCCACTCTGCGTGGGAGAGGTGGGCGCGGCGAGGCGGCGGAGGAGGAGGAGGAGGAGGAGGCCATGACACGGGGAGATTCGGTTATTTTTGTGAATGATGACCGCTGTCGTGAACTGGAGCAGGCCAAGCTGAAGCTGACGTCATGCTAGAGTACAGAAGAAGAATTTAGATCCAGCTGACATGCAAAATTAGCTTTTGTTTGGTGCCTTAAAGCACTCCAGGTGATCACCGTTATCAGATCAAAGCACCAAATGGAACAAGCAGTTCAGCCTGCAGAGGCTCCCGGTTTTACACCAGTAGCTTTTTACAGCCGCAGCATTTAAACCGATGTGGAAAGGCTACGAAGATAACCCACTAAGACAGATCATGTAGCCTGGAAGTCAGCTGAAAGCCAAGTAGAAAACTCAACTAGCACCGTACGGGAACGCGACTATGAAGAGTGAGCTGGAGAAATGGGTCAGACGCTTGTCACCAGAAACGGAGAAGGATAGAGATAAAGACGAGTGAGGTCCTGCAGGACAGTTGGTTTCTGGGTCTGCCGGTCACCAGAGCAACGACCCACAAACACGCTCTACATTTGATCGAGCTGCTGTTTGATCTTGAAGCCAGTTCCCCCCTTAAGACCCCGTCTGCTCTCTGCAGTAAGCACACACACTCATCATGGCCAGAGCTGCGACTGCATCAGCATCAAGACTTCCCCATCACTTCATCTTCACTCTGATGCTAAATGAAGGGGGGGGGGGGGGGGGGGGGGCATCCAATCAGAGAGGACGGTGGACCTCCAGGATGTGATGCTTAATGTTTCTGCAGCTCTAAAGAGTCTTGTTGTTGTTTTGTTTCTTTGCAAGCCACAATCTGGGAATATTAAGGAGGGAACAAAGAAGAAAAACAAGCAACACAATCTACAAAACGTTGCACAAATCTACAAGTATGGTTACATTATGTTGACCGCCGTGTAGGCCAAGTAGGACAGTCACCCAACGTATCTGCACCTGGCGAAAGCAAGTGACATCACAAAACAGTTCACTTCAAGGTGGAATTAGACTTGGGTGTCTGCAGCCTGCTTTTTTTTTTCTAAGAGCGATCTGAAAGCCTGGTCCTCTCCAGGCACGGTGGTCCTGCGTCAACGCAAACAAAACAGATTTCTAAACACTTCAGAACCCGAGTTGTTGATGCTCGTCGAGCTGAAAAAGATTGCAAAAGCATCTGCAAAAGGTTTGAGCTCCACCACATCCACAGCTCAACCACCTGGCTTCAGATGAAGGATAAATGAAAACCGTTATTACCCGCCCCAAGAGAGGCTGATCAACGTAGAAGCATTAAAAAAAAAAGACAGACAGAGAGATCGAGGTTTGGTTTCTTAGCAGAGTAACTTACGGAGCCACATCCTTCTCTTACGTAGCCGAATGTTAATGTTCACGAGTTTGACATGAGAAGCTGAACAACAATGGTGTATAATGTAGGTCAACGAGGAGAAGGCCAGTGCTATAAAAACGGTTTGATAAGACCGACACCTGAAAAAAAAAAAACCACCAGCTAAAACTATAGGTGGCTGTAGCTCAGTTGGTAGAGCAGGTCGTCCAGTCACTGGAAGGTTGGCGGTTCGATTCCGGCTCCAACTGTCCACATGCCAAAGGGTCCATGGGCAAAACCCTGAACCCTAACTTGCCCCTAGTGGGTCTGGCAGCGTCTTGCATGGCAGCTGCCGCCCACTGGTGTATGAATATGTGTGTGAATGGGTGAATGAGCGGCCATTGTAAACCGCTTTGAGGCCACCTTGGTGTGGATAAAGTGGTATATAAGTACAGTCCATTTACCATTTAATGTACAAGAAATAAACACTAAATTCTGGGTGAAAATGAGTCCACGCAGTCAGATAGTTTTACTTGATGAGAAATCTTGTTTCCAGTTTAGATCAGAGAGACGTTCAAAGGTTTAAAAAAGAACAGAAATACAATTATTTAATTAATTAATTAATAAACAAGTAAAATATCTTGCCACATTAACAGATATTTCACAAGAATTGAATAATTGTCACTTAGAGTTTAGTGTTTATCGCTTTTTTTAGCCAGTGTTCTTTACATTTTTGTCAGAAGAAAATAAAGTGATAAATCAAAGCGGATATTAGTTAATGCCAGTAGAGTGTTCACGTGGTTACTTGAAACACTGGCCTCTTACTCTTCACGTCGGTCCTTGTTTTAATGGTAAACTACTAAACTGAAGGTTTCCTGACCAACTGAGGCATGAAAGATGCTCCTTAACTGAACAGAAATGTTCTACTGGGACCCGAAATGAGCGGTTCAGGTAAGAAAACCCACTTCTCAGTGTTGAAGCTGAAGAACAGGGTTGCAGCGACGCCATTACAAAGCAGCTTTCAGAAGATTTCTGGAAACATTTAGCTGCAGTTAACAATGCACAAGGAGATACTGAAAGCAACCTTCTAGTCAATAAATACATTACTAAAAATGATTCTCTTACATTAGTTTATCTAATGAGATTTGAGAGATGTGCTTCTTTTCTGCTGCTTTTAAGTTTTCTGAAAATCTCATGTCATTTTTAGTTCATTTCTTTGCATTAATGTTGACAAAAACTGCTGAAAAAAAACCAAAACATCCCACTAGAATGAATCCCCAGGGCCTCAGATGCAGCCGGAGCATCATTTCATTTTAATTTACTTAAATGAGTTTCAATCTTACACAAAAACACCATGCAGAAGCAGAGACTTGAGAGAATGCCGCTATGTTATGAAGCTGCAACCTTTAGCTTCATTCACAGCTGTCACTTTGCGTCGCAGCCTCGTATTTATGCTGATGTGAAACTTCTTCGGCCTGCCTCTTTTATGACCTTCAGCGTAATTAACAGTTGCAAAACATTAGGGCTTGTGTTGCTTCACATGTAGTCAATCAAGTCAGTGTTTTGTTGGCGCTGAGTGGTGTTTGTCTGTGTCGGTGACAAATGAGCGTGGCCCGTCCCACCGCTGACAGCCGCCCCCAGAGTGGCGATGCTATCTGCAGCTCCTCTGCCTGCTTCTACAATTACTCCTGCTCCTCTGGCCCCGGGGCCCCCACACCAGCCTGCACTCCCTGGAAGGACACACACACATTCACAAACAATGCTTTCTATATATATGTATATACATTTACATAGATTTTAGAGTGTATTGCACATGCACTGGGAAGCCTTATCCTCAAAAAGAAAATAAAAAAGAAAGAGAGAGATTCTGCAGTTTTCTCTTCAGGGAACTGAATAGCTAACAGTTAAGGTCAGGCTTCCTCAGTGTGAAATACAGTCGCCCTTCACCATCGATCATTCACCAAACAACAAACCGTTCCTCCGCAAAAATGGAGATTGAGTGCTTTTACATTTAAACCTAATCCCATTTTTGGGCTTCATATGACTTCAATTTAATCAGCCCTAATCCTTAAAGTCAGTCACTGAAGCATTTGACTTGGATCTGACCCCAAACCGATACCTTTCCCCACCACACACCTGGTTATTTTATCTCTCCCTCCACCCATTGTTGGCCTAATTGAAGGTGGCTTGGCTGACTGGCTGGCGGCTGACCCCGGTCAGAACAATGCATACCTGTGGCTCTCGCCAGCCCCCGTGTAATTGTCTCTTCAAGTGGGGGGGGGTGGGACCCTTTTTCAGTCGGCCCCCGAGGGAAGAGCGCTCCGTGCCCATCCATCACTCAGTCTCTCAGCCGCTACAGGAAGTAGTTAACACGAGCGACCTCTGGGATGACAGTTTGTGAAGGGCGTGGAGGTGAGGATTTGAGGGCCGAAGTACAGAGCGCTGGCCGTCAGCTACGGGGAGTGACATCACTCAGTCCATCTATCCATCAATCAGTCAGCGGGAGAAAATATTTGCTCTGCTTATCAGGGCGCTTCTTTTGAAGTTTGGAGAAAAGAGGCGGCGAAAAACAGTGAGCAGGCGAAAAAATGATGGAAACATGTCTTTGTTTAGAGCACATGTGTGAACACAAGGCCCGCGGGCCAAATGTGGCCCACCACGTCATTTTATGTGGCCCTTGAGAGCTTATGCATTATTGGCTTAAATTTTAAACCAATATTTTAAGACTTAAAATAAGCTTACACCGCTTTAAAGTGCACATTGACAATAAACTGCATCTCCCATAATGCATTTCATCGTTACCCACAACAATAACAGTATATCAACATGAGCAAGACATCAAGATGATTTTCAGAACTGATGACTTGAGAAAGACCTTTACAAACTAGCCCCAACATGTCTTTTTTGTTATGAGGCAGTGTCAGTCGTGAAAGAGTACAATCTACGTCAGGATTTTGATATCAAACACAGAGCATGCTAAATTAGCTAAATTAGCCCACAAGAAAAACCAAGAATCGCTCCCACTTCTGAAACCAAGGTAATGGATACTCTCAGTCACCTGTGCAAAAGCAGAGTTACAACCACAAACCCTGAGTTTAATATAATAATGATTTAAATATTTGAAACTTAAATACATAATAAATACAGAAACAGTAATTTACAATATAATAAGGTGTAGTTTAATTTATGCCTTTTCTAGCCGTGATGCTGATGTGGCCCTTAGTGGAAATGAGTCTGACACCCCTGGTTAAGAGGAAGTTTTTTTTTTTTTTTTAAGATCTGTATTCAGTCATGTGATGAAACTGGGGAGGTAAATTAAAACTGACCCAAAGACACGCGTTAAGAACTTTTTTATACGGGAAGTTACACATCACACTTTTCATGTAATGTGAAGATTTCAGCCAATGAGCCACATCAATCAATAAAAGATCTTTTCCAGTCACTGTCTTGTTTAACTCAAGGACGACTGAGAGGCTTCTTCTTCTTCTTTTCCTCACAATTCAAGACCAAAACAGACACACATCCTTGAACTGTCCGGCATTTGCACCTTTCATTTTGTACTTCTTACCTACCGCGCATGTGGTATCCATCAGGAATGAAAAAATGAAATAAAAAATGAGCGGGACACAGGCCATTGGATAAAACACTTTTTTTTCTTTATTTACTGCCATTCCTATTGCTTTAAACAGACAAGCTGAGGCGCAGGGAGCACAGAGTGATTCAAACAGGTCAAAGCTGCTGCCGATCTACAAACAAATCTTTGACAATTACAAACAACAAAGGCGGGAAGAAAAAAAATAAAAAAGCAAGAAGAACAGCATTTGGCAACTATTAACATCTTGGAAAAAACTTCTGAAGTAAAAAACAGAGTGCATTCTGCATTTTTAATAGTAAACAGCATCTCTACTTCATCTTGAACTAGATAGAGAGAGAAATCAAACGAGGGAGGCTGCTACACCGCTTTGACGTCGGCCCCCTTTTTTTTTCTGAAAGTGGATTTTGTCAGAAGCGCCGGATCTTACTCTCGCTCTCTCTCCGATGGCCCGCAGCATTACAGGGGAATGTGGTGCTCTACACGCTTTAAGAGTAATTAAAAGCGATATAACAGCTGTAATTATGAGGAACGGCGGTTGTGTTCCGGGTCATTCTTTCATCAGAGCTGAGGCGGAGGGGCTGCGCTGCTAGACTCTTCAACAACAAACAACTGGCGGTCGGCCTACGGGCTCACGCACGCTATCACATCCTCGCACACACGCGGCTGCAACGGAGGAATTTTGGAAAGGGGAGCGCGTACGAGCAAACGAGCATACGAGCAAACAAGCCTGGCGGCCGATCACGTGTATATTCAGATGGCACCCAAACACACACACAAACACACACACTCTCATCCATTTGGCACAAGTGCAAACACCAGACAACACGCCCTTCACGTTTCCCGCCAGGTGACATTCGTAACTTTTCCGATCAGGATCTTTCTTTGGTCTCTTCGGGGTTATTCCACTTCTGAACACAATAAAAAGGGGGGGTTTACACTATACACAATGACGTATGCAATACCATGTGAGCAAAGTGAAGTTTTTCCTACCGTTCTACTGGATTATAACACTGTGTGACGAGAAGAAAGCATATTCGTTATGTACTGTACTGTGACTATTAAGAATGAGTCAATCCACCGACAGAGAGGCATGTCTGGGTTACGTGAGATTAAGTAACGGAGTGCACGGAAATAATAAATAGTTGCGCAACGAGTGCTAACACTGAAATGCAGGTTCCACGTAGGTTTCATTAGACTGCTGTGACACGGCTAGCTTGGTCTAAACTTTGCATCGTTAGCATGTTATCGAAGCACTATGCTCAATCTGCTGTGGTCTGGTTTGCTTCCAGCCAAACCCAAGTTGGGGAGTCAGGGTAGTGGGGTGGAGGGTGGGGGGGGGAAGGGGGTGGGGGTGTTGTAGATTCTCCAATAAAAAGGAAATCAACGTCGGTGGGATTGCAACAGATGTATCATCAGCTGATGTGGGGACCATTCAGAGAAGCTGGTTGGTTCATCTTCCCATCCTTTTTCCTCACCTCCTCTATCTATCCTTCACATCCTGTAAGAAGAAAAAAAATGGATGATTGTCAGAATGCTTGTTTATATATATATATATATATATATATCACACATATATACACACACAGATATATATATATATATATATATATATATATATATATATATATATATATATATATTATATATATATATATATATATATGTATATATATATATCTGTTTATGTATTCATTTCATCCAGTCATTAGTGTGCTCTCCTCTCTGTCCTCCGTCCTCTCTCTGTCCTGTCTCCCCTCTTCTTTTTCTTTCTTTACCCAGCTGGCCTTCAGCAGGAATGTCCCCCCATATGATCCAGGTCCTGCTCAAAGTTTCTTCCTCCTAAAGTGGAGTTTTTCCTTGCCACTGTTTGGCTTAAGGGTTTTTTTTTTCTCCCTCTGTGGGAGTTTTTTACCTGCCATTATCCTTGTTAAGGATTCAATATTCTATTTCATTTGACCGGTGAATGATATTTGCTCGGGGGTCATGCTCTGGGTCTCTGTAAAGCGCCTAGAGACGACTGGCATTGTAACAGATGCTATACAAATAAAGTTGAATTGAATTGAATATCCAAGTATTTATTTTCTATTCAGAACTGAACCCAAAGCCTCTTAGGGCTCCTCTACGCCACACTATTTCTGCATCTGCTTAGTCATGGGTGCGATGACGAGAGTGGTGCACTGATGAGCAGGTCTTGTGGACAGGTCGTAGGGTTCAGGTAATCAGCACGTGGTGATAGTAAACAAACACCGACACTGTCGGCAGGTAGACGGGAAGTCGTCCGTTCTCAAACCGCTCACATCGCAGGATGCAGGACAGCTGATTTTGACCAGTTTAAAATCGTGCAGCATGTAGGAGGCCTTACAGAGTGGTGACTGCGCTTCAATGCTACAAAAGCTTTATATTGATTACATGTCCAGTTATATGAAATTCTTTCAGGAGGCCTGGACTCACAGATAATGTCAACCTTTAAGTCCTGGCCCTTGTAAATACTCTCCACTGACACAGCTGCTGTCTGAATCTATGACAAGATGTGCAGTTTGACATGTATGTTAGACTTGTATATTATTCAGAATTCATACAGTTCATACATTCATACAATATGAATAAAATATATTTATTTTGAGATTATGAATACATCCTGAATCCCACAAAATAAGACTTGATAGTATCATGTAAATACCTTTTCTTCCACACAATAAAATACATGTAAAGTGGTGTGTTAGTGTTCATTACGTGACAAAGACAAGCCGTATTGTTTAGAGAAATGAAACTCAAACTTAAAAATTCATGCCTGAAATTCATTGGTTATTGTCTAAATAACCAATGAATAAAGAATTCATTTTCTTTTTAATTAGTTTCAAGTTACTTTCTGGGGGCTTTAGACTTGTCATGAACAGCTGTTTTAGGAGATCAGTCATGATCTCTTTTTCTATTTTTAAAGATTATAAATAATCTTTTTTTTATTTCCAACTTATTTCCAGGTTGGTGTGCAGCAACAGTTGTTTCTCTAACATCACTACTGATGTTGTTCCTTCTTGGCATTGGGTTAAAACACACCAGATAGAAGAGATCACACTTGCATTTTTAGCAGCACCTAGCTTATACTCTTAATTACTGTGAAATACGTAAGGGTGTAATTGGTTTATTATTAGGGCTGGGCAAGTTAATGCGTTATTTTCGTGTTAACGCATTAATTTATTAATGCCGACATTTATTTTATCACGTGTTAACGCATGTTGCTCACATGCTTTTGTTTTGAAAAGTCTGTTACTGGCTGCTGCGGAACCGGAACACAATCGGAGGTAAACATACAGAAAAGCTAAAACGGACATGGAGAACGGTAAAAATCTGTGTACTTTACAGTTCGGGTAGCAACTCAGGTAGCAATATTAACAATACAAACAAAAATTCTGGACTGCAACAAAACTTTCGCGTCATTCTTCCATGTTCCATCAGATCTGCTCCATGTGTTCACTGTCCTGCTGTTCTCTAGCTGGTTACTGCAGTGCGGCTCCATCTAGTGACACAGATGTGTAACGACAACAGAAAGTCCAGTCCTCGATTACAAATAAACTTCAGCAATGTGGTCCTCTTTTTTAATTTCGTATTTTTTATCCAAGTCTAAAATTGAAATATAAAAAAACAGGCATTTTTTTGTTTGTTTGTTTTTTGTGTTAGATTAAAAAACAAAAAATGTAAATGTTTTTTTTTTTTTTGATTGACAATTGAAAATGGAAAGAATGAATGATACACGGATTGGTAAAGTTACTGAATTTTAACATGGACATTTTCATTTTAAAGTTCTCCCAGACGGAGGATTCAACAGAAACAAGGTTATTTGTAACAACTGACAAGTTGAACTCCCCGTTAAAAGTTTCTGCTGTTACCTCAGAAATTACCTGTTTTAATGTTCTGATTGTGCTGAGACACAATCATTTTGTTGGATTTTGTTTGTAGCCTTTTTTTTATGTTTTATAAAAACAGGATGACATTAATGCCCTGGCAGTGGCAATACGCTTTATTTTATTTTACATTTAAGATGAGATTTAGTGCTGATGTTAAAAATGTTTGAACAACAAATGTTATGACACTTTAGTTCATATGGCAGCAGAACATTTAAATAAAAGTGACCTTTACACTACTTTTGAATTCATTATTTGATTTTCCGTATACAATGCGATTAATCGTGATTAATCAGGAAATCATGCGATTAATCGCAATTAAAAATTTTAATCGTTGCCCAGCCCTATTTATTATTATTACTTAGTTCTTGTGAAAATAAGTGATAACCTATTAGGACCAGACGATCTGTTCCATTATGTCCCGAAACACAGACGTTAGGCTTTTAAGAGGGAGAACGTTTTTCCTGCGCTGTAAACACGCAGCACATGTATTCACTGTGGTCTGGATGTGCACGTGTTGCTACGCTTCCCCACCTCCAAAGCAGTGACTCCACTTTGTTGATGATGTCAGCCAGATCAAAGGGCAGAGGCATGCCGGGGTCATCCACACCCCAGAAGGGCCGGTCCACCGGGGCCTCCTCGGGGGGCAACGTCTGGGCCAGACTCGAGTGGCACCTGGGACGACAGGACACAGGAAACACGGAAACCCATAAACTCCTCCCTCTCATCAAAAACAACTGGCAGACACACACAGTCACATCACCGCCAGCACTGCTGAGTCAGAGAACTTTGGACAACTGTCGGCCTTTCTCTGTCTTAAAAAAAAATGGAAACTATCGCACGATACATTCGGTATAAATGCTTTACATTTTCAGAGGGAGGTTGGATAACCAGAAAGGTTAGAAACACATTTATGTTCTCACAGCAGGAGTAATATTAGTGGACGTTGCAGACGCATGAAACAGCTCTTGGTCTGCTGTAGGTGAAGATAACCAGGGATCTTTCTCTGTGCTCTTTCTGTATTGACTGATGAGGAATTTAATGGGGTCAGTCCAAGAAATGTCAAGCTGTTTAGTCAATTATAGGTGTGTGCTTGTGTGTGTGTGTGTGTGTGTGTGTGTGTTAACCTCTTCTTAAACAGCTTTTGGCCCCGGGATGATCGGCTCTGGTGTTTTCGCTCCCTTCTTTTTTTATAACTCCCAATAACACTGCTGCCAATGAAAACCTCTGGGATAGGAGAGTGCAAGTGTGTCCGTGTCTGTTTGATTTGTGCATACAAAGGAAACTTAAAGACATTTTAATTTCTCCGTTGCCTCGGACATCTGTACTTGCTTTGGCGACGCTAAAATACATGAAATCCAGTAAAAGCTCCATGAACTTAACAGCACATTGTGAAAAAAGAGGAAAGTGATGTGTCAGGAGAGTGTTTCCGAAGCCATAAATGGCTGCAACACCGCTTAAGTGATGGAAAGCCTCGATATTACGCGCCGTGATTAATGTCCCATTCATTTTGCACAGACAGAGGCGCTCGCAGCGGGATGCTTTCACATGAACATCACTCTCTGTCTTCGCAGTTATGACAGAGCGGTGAGAAAACCAGCCCGTGATTAATAATCCGGGGTCAGCTGTAATTTCTACAGTATTTTGAACCCCCGCAGACCTTAGCCACATCTTTTGTCAGACCTGTGTAAATATTTACTGCTGTGACTCTGTGTTGCACTCCGCTGTCATTGTAAATCTGCCCTCGCTCTGCCTCCTGACAGACGAGGGCGACCTCTGACCCGGAGGTGCGCGGGGGAGAGCTGGAAGACGGCATTTGTATGTGGTGTGTCGAGTGTGCGCGCGTGTGATTGCGAGCAGTGGCTTCCACGGTCGCAAGACCAGACATATTCCCCGTTCAGTCATTAATGCCAGGGCCTGTCATATCTCTTTACCCCTCCACACTCTCTCTTTCTCTTAAAAAAAAAAAAAAAACCTTCAAACACGCCCGTTGCACATACACACGACCGCCACAACGATGTGGCCGGTAGCTGTGGGCGGGGACGGAGAAAGGCACAAAAATCCGAAGAGAATGATATAGGTGTGGGTTATGGATGGGATGAGGGGATGTTAAAGTTGTCAGGGGACAGCCGGGGGGCCGCCACAATTTGCGGTTATATATTTTCTCCAGAGCCACTTAATGTTCAACTGGCTCTCGGCCTAAGTGCTGCATTTTGGTGCGGTTAGCCCTTTAAAGAGCCGCTGCATTATGGTAGCGAGGAGCAGCATTAACATCCACTGTCCAATATATCTTCAGCGCTCTGGATCAGGGCCTGATAATAGCATCTGTTAACATGCATTAAGTACCATTATGTAGCACATCACTTCATAAATAATACGATTAGGCGACCTTGGGGCTTTGCGACGAGCTGTGTGTTTAAATGTTCTCATCATTTATTTAGGGTGCGAATTAAAGGAAGCACCACTTCAGAAAAAAGAGGAGGAGGAGGAGGAGGAGGAGGAGGACATGGCTGGCATACATATCTGCACAGTGTGCAAGTGCAAACTGACCCAGACAGACACACAGGCGCACACACGCTCAAACACACACCGCGTGATTCTGCTGACACTAGCTCGAGGACACCACAGACCATGGAGACCCGGGCTTTTGATTTGGGCTGATTAAGTATTCATGCCGTAGAACTATGAGAGAAAACACTTGCCTCCTTTCTGCCGCCCTGACTCAATGAAAGGCTACACGCCGCAGAAAATCCAACCGGCGGCCTTCGACGGGGGCCGCCGCGCTCATTCGACAAGGGATCTCAGCAACATCGGGCCGAAAATAGAAGGCTCCGGGTTTACCGGAGATCTAAAAGATATCGAGACTGGAAGACTATCAAAGATAATATAGTGAAGGTAATTTAGCGCACCATTTTACACAATCTTCCACTGTTCACAGCCTGACTGCTAAAATGGAACCAAACAAAAAGTCAATACTGGGCGAGGTGCCTTAAGCTCTCCAGGGCTCTCGCTGGAGACTCTGTGTAAGCTAAGGTGGCGTACAAACAAGGCTCGCTAAAAGACTTTCCCGTGGCAGAGCGGTCCACCTTAAAGTTAAGGTCAAAGACAAAAGGGGTGTGCATGTGCGTGTGGGTTCAGTGGCATTGACGCGGGTGGGGGGGGAGGCGGGCTTTAAAGAGGTGGAGAATGTGTTTGTGAGTCCAGGCTGTTCCAATGGATTAACCCCAGACAGATATGGGCCTAACTATCCCATCTGGCGCTCGGTCAAGAGAGATTGGCAATACAATCACTCATTTCAATTTGCCCTGAAACCTTATAGCCTGGCAGGGCCCTGCTCAAATGGTATGCTAATGCGAAAGGTATCTAGGATTCTATCGCCTCTATTCCACAGAGGCCTTTCTCTGCATGCGGCGCGGTGCACTTGAACTACGGCTGGGGCGGGGAGCGCCGCGGCCCTCGTGGCAATAAGGACCCGGGCCCCCTTTGCGCTCAAACTAACCACTTTAGCTAAAGTGAGTGTTAATTATGGACAGGCAAAGCAGTCAATAAAAGGTTAATGTAAAAGTCAAAGGATAAATTCCTTTAAGCATTGCATCATTCCACCATCTCTGCGACCAACACACTGCTCACAGGTCTCCTAATCAATACGTTTTACTGTAATGCGCTCCTCATCGATTTCCTCCCCCCACCCCCCTGCGCTCTACGGTCCGAGCTCCATCACTTGGTTAAAGAAAGGAGAGAGGGGAGGGAGGGAGGAAAACGAGTAAATAAAATGATTAACCTCGGTTTCACTTTGTTGTTTCACTCTTAAACTCTCTCTGAAAGGCTTGTTAGAGGAGTGCAGGGTGGTGCAGCATCACCGCTACCATCGCTACCATCCCACACCGCCCCAATCACCGGCATCATCAGCCCACTCAATCTCTGCTCGGTGTGTAATTGTGCAGCAGTACACTCGAGCAGGGCCATACATTAAAAGGCCCTCTGCTCTTAACAGGATGGAAATCCGCCTAATAGACAACATCAGTGCTTCCGACTCATGCAATTACACTGATAAATGCACAATTGTGTCAGGCCAAGTGAAAAAGAACCCAGACAATGTAGATAAGAGACAACACTTATTGCATTATTGCTGCAGCAGGTCATTTGTAACCACGAGGGGCTTAGACGGGGTGGGCCGCTGGACTCAGGACGTCATCACACAGAGGGAAAAGTCTGGCGTTTTACGCGTGCAACCGCACTCCACCTTTGTGTTTTCTGTTGTTCTCTGCCAATAAAAAACAATCAAAGGAACAATACAAGCATGGGCAGTGCACTGCATACGGATAAAATGCATAAAGACTGCATAAAGGTGTAATGAAAACCGAGCAATCAGGCCATTTAGAGTTTTGATCTGTATAATATGACTGTGCTGATCAAAGGAAGTAAAAACAAAAAAAAAAAAAAACCTCAGGTTACCTGCTTCCTCATGCTCTACGTGTGTTTCATCTGACTCTCTGTGTGCAGGTGTGAACTTTTATGGTTTTGGCAGCCCCGAGTGCCCCGATAGCTGAGAATGCAATCAAACAAGTCATGAAAAAACAGGCATGTGTCTCATAAATCAGCCTGCCCCTGAAGGTACGCCGTGCAATCACGAACCGAGAAAAAAAAAGGAAAAATGAAAGAAGTATATTTATCCATGTACTTTCTGTATGTATCCAAAATTGCATGAGAAATGAGTGATTTACCACATCTATCGCTGCGTGCGGTATAGGTGAGAGGGACGCAGACGGATCGCATTTATCGACATGCTCATCTTTCTGCACTGGACGAGACGTTTGCGAGACAGTCAGAGGGCACGACTGGTGAAGCGTTGAGCTCCGAATCCCAACGTAACCCCACCTACAGAGGGCCCTGCGAACTTACGAGGCTTCCCGACGTTGAGCCTGAACAATGCTCGGTCCTTAACCGCCATCCCCAGCTCCTATAATACCAATCACTGCCACATTTTCGCATAAAATTTAAAGTGCTGTCGTCTGGGAACCAGAATGAAAGTGTGGGCAGGGCTGTGTCTTAACTGTTTCCTCAGGATCAATCAAATGCTATTGTGTCTGCAGACAGATGCTGACTGTACACTTTGTGAGTGTGTGAGGTGGGCAACTGTGGATAGAGAAACAGAGAGGGGTGGGGGCATCGTCAAATGCGTGACATATGTTCCTTTCATTTTGATTCCCTCTAAGGAGCCCGGGGTAATAAAACTAACATCTGATGCACTCTTTTCCCCTTTAATTAATGGTGGTGAAAACCACACAAAAATGCATTAGTGAGGTGGGGTGGGGAGTGGGGGGTGTGGAGGGTTAGCAGAAGAAGCGGTTGCTGCTCGGCGTTTTCACCACCCACATCCCTCCACCCACGTGCCGCCATGGCTCCGCTGCTGCTGGGAACAGTGATTCGGCGAGGGTACATGGGCACCTTCAGTGAGGGCAGCCCCTCCATCAGACTCTGTGAGGTCTCCCTCTTACCAGCTGCAGCCTGAACTGCTCATTAAACCACATGAAACAAATAAGGCTCATTACTGGCATCTCCTAGCTAGCTGGGAGCTCGCAGTCACGCGTTCGTACGGAGTCGGCGCGCTGTCGGTCGTGTCAAGAGGCAGTCTAGGGAAGGGGAGGTTTTGCTGTACCTGCACAGTCTCTGCGTGCTTCACACCCGGAGGTGTTTGATGTGGGCTGGCTGGCCGCCCTGTCTGGGGGAGAGTGGACCAGATGTAACAGAAAAAACAACCAAAAAAAAAAAAAAAAAAGACAGTAAAACAACACACACACAGACGCAAATCTAGGTAGCCTCAAAAAAACCAAAAAAAAAAGGCTTCATAATTGGAGGCAATAAAACACTATTGCAGTCTGGAAGTGCAAAGGAGGGAAGTCCCTGAACTGCAGCTACTGCTCTAAAAAACCAGGTGGACGTCCATTAGGTGCTTAACAGCATAACAAATTACCAAACACCCCGGCCTGCTCCTTCGTCTCCTCAGGCCATCGGGTGGAATGTGGTCCAACGTCAACACAGGCGCAAAATTTACGAGCAGACAACTATTGTTCAAATGCAATCAGGTTCTAATAAAAAAAAAAGAGGGCAGGAAAGGGACAAATAGATAGGGTCCTCCTGGCCGTTTACTCTTCCGACAAGGGGCGGAGAGACAGATCGCCCCCCGAGGCTGCCGGGTCTCTGAGTGTCCGAGTGTCACAGGAAGAGAGTGCGTGTGCTCGGGTTTGAGAGAGGAAAACAGTTTATGTGTAAAATGCTTGGGGCCAGAATGGGGAGCAGTATGGCTTTGGGCCGGCTCGTCACCTGTGCCAGACTGCAGTGTCATTCAACAGACGCGGGGATATTACAGGAAAAAAGGTGTGGGGGGGTTGTCAGCAACACACCGAGGACAGAGCAAAACAGTGGCGGCAGCCAAGTTCAACTCAGCATCTCAAACAAGATGCACATGGCGGAAAAAAAAAAAAAAAACATTTGTATGTATACAAGCAAAACTAATTAGTGCCGGTTCCGAAGAGAAGCTGGGGGTTTTTTCGCGATGACGCTGTTTATTTATAAAGCCCCGGGAGAGAAAACGGAGCGATGGGAGAACTTGATGGTTGAGGGTAAAAAGGTTACGAGCCTGCAAGTGATTGCACTTTTTCACAGCTCGGCATCGAGAGGCCGTAAATCTGCTGTTGGGGAATCAGGAAGATGGTTAATGTGGCACTGGGAGCACTAACTCTTATTTTTTCCATGGCAATGGCATGCTGTAGCTGTGAAAACTTGTTGTGTGACTGATCTTGTAAAACGATCATTTTTAACCCTTATCCCCTCCCCTGCCTCGCATGCTCCCTCCCGGCCAAACGCTAGCGCCTTGTGGGGATTCATCTGAATGGCGCAATAAAGCCGGTTGATGGATGAGGCTCGCCTCCACGGCAACAACAGCCATGCCATTGGACGACACCTGACCGTGGTCACATGATCGGGTCCAATCCGACGTAGGCACGGTTCCCACCTGTCCCCAAGAGTCGATGGCAGGTCAAGCTATCCTATTTATACACAGCCTAATTATAGCCTATTGTAACGTCAATGGCACGGTTACAAGTCATCGTTTTTGCTCCGGGGGATGTGGTGTTAGGTTTTGAATCCTTTGTGCGAAGCAAAAGTATGAGACAGAGGATTTAAAACTGTTGCGCAACACATATTGTGTTTCAAAAATGCTTCGCAGGAGAAAGCGACAGAGTCAATTAGCATGGGAACACCGTGTACAGGCTAGTCTCCAAGAGCGACAAGCGCCTTTAAATATACAACATAATATTGAAACTGCATACATATAGTCACCTCATTGTTGACACGGCTTGTCACGATAACATCGCACGATGGGCTCGGCACACCGGTGACTGTAAACACGCCCCGATGAAACTGTCATAAATCTTAGCGCTCGTAAATTGGACAGGCCTAGGCAGAGGTTATAACATGATCAACAAAGCATCCTTGTAAAAACAAACAGCGAAAGTCAAATACTTGTTACACACATCAATCACAAAAAAATATATCTTTTCTTTATCAGGTAATTAGAGCCATAACAGCTGCTAAAACGTGACAGCGAGCTTGCTGTTTGTCTTCTAGGTGGGACGCCGGTTAATCGGTTCGTTTGGGTTTTTGACACCGTATCCAATGGACAAACAAAGGAGCGGCAGAGCAGGAGAAAAAGTTCTGCCCCCGGTGGTTTTTCAGGCTCACTAAACCAGCAAAGGGAACGGTGTTGTAAGTGAGTGTTTGTGAATCGAAAGCTTACACATGTGTACGCCGTGCATCTGTGCCAGAGGACTGCTTTCTGCCAGGTGTTTGAACTTCTGCATCACCTGGTGCTCCCGCTGTGTGAGCATGAGTTTTGTTTCACCCTATTAAGTAAACAGTGTAATTAAAGGGCCTCGGTGTTTAAACGCTGCGAACAGCCAGCAATTTGTTTGGAAGAGCAGCCAGGCCAGGCCCTGAGGCGCTGCACCGAACAGGATGCAGAGGGCCAACTCAGCGAGCCAGGGAACGCTGCAGAGCGAGCGAGTACGTAAGCACCTGCCTGTGCAGATGAGTTGGTGCGTGGAGATTCAGGCGGGGCTGAAGCGTTGGGGGAAAAAAAAAAAAAAAGTTTTTGTAGCGAACAAGCACTTAATGTAATTTCTCTGTGTTGACAATAGCATGACTCAGTGAAAAAAAATCTTAATGCCTGCAGAACTCACAACTGTATTTTATTGACTTTGTCATGTAGATACTAATGTGATTAAAGTACAGACGAGGCGCTCATTGTTCAGTCAAGTGAAAAAGGTTGTACGGGCTTAACTTGTTTGACGCAAAGACAACAACGAGACAAAAGACTTACAAGCGAGCTACCGAGCGCAGCTCTCTCCCAGTTTCCTCTCTAGATGGCTTTTCCGCTCCAAAAACATGCCCCCTCTGCCCTACCTACGACAGACAGGATGCTTCTCGTGAAATTCTCCGCCGTTACAGTTGATCCGGGGTCAGCTGTAAGCAGCGAGAGATGGATCACCTCCTTCTGAGCCCCGCATAAAACCCAGATGGCCGCGTGGAAGCTCTGCTCCAAAAACTAGCTTACAACTCAATCACTGTGGTTGCATCTCCGAGTCCACAGTTTAACCCCCGCTCATGTCAGCCAAGGTCACAGATGCACACTTGAGAAGCAGAAAGAGCCAGGAGTGAAGTGCTGCCAGAGCAGAAGGAATTAGATCCGGGCTGAGTGGCCCTCATCTGGCTAAGCCTGGTAAGTAGCAAGACTAACAGGCTGAGGCACGGTGGTTTGGGTTCGCGGGCGCACACACACACACACATGCAGCCGTGCTCCTGAACTCGCATGCAAATGGACGCACACATAAATATATGGGTTGACGCGTATACACACACGGAAGGATTCAGAGGGCTCCAGATGGTGCGCCGCCCTGAGTCTGGTAAGTTCTCAGTCTCTGACTGAGCTAGTTTTAGATCCAGTTTAGAAGCTGGCAGGACACACGGGACTCAGGGGCTGAGGAAGACAAAGAACAGTGGAAGAAGTGCATGAGAAGAAGAAGAAGAAGAGGTGGAGTCCGACTGCTTGAAGCACATGGGGGGATTCTAACATTTTCATTTCCAACATCTACACGTCACTGTCCATTTGTCCCCTCGTGCTACCGCCACGTCTCCAGCTAATGCCTAGCGCTGCAAACGCACACACACACAGGGAGCCGGCGGCCACTTCAGCCATAATTCCGCCTGACTTCCGCTGTCTGACTGGCAGGAGACAGGGAGGGTGAGGACAACAAGCTGTGAATACGGGAAGAGACAGAAAATCATTGAGAACCTTGCCTTTATGAATCTTTGATGAGAGAGTAGGGCTTGGAGGGGCTTTGCCTCTGGTTAAATCAGAGCATGGCATGTGTGCCGTGTGTGTAGCTGCCAACAGAGGTTGAGATAAACAGGACCTGGACCGGGCCCAAAGAACTGCAAAACCCCGGAGTTGGGAGCGTTTGTCTCTGCAATTAGCCGCCGTCCTCCCCGATTCACGCTGCAGGTAAGCGGTACTGGTGGCTAACGCGAAGCTGCTGCAGCTACGAGCGTCTTGGATCTCAGCACGGGGTGGAAGGGTGAGATGCACCGCGAGTCCTTTGCATAAAGTGGAGGGCATCTTCTATATTTAATCGCGCAGCTGCCAGCACCTCGACAGATTTAACGCAGATTAATCTGTCGATGAACTGCTGTGCAGGAAGTGGACGCGACAGAAAAACACTTCATGAAGAAAGTATCACGAAAGGTTGCGTGAAATAGGGATATTTTAACTGTGTTAGTTGGTTTTAATTAGTATTGAGCCTCTGTAATTGTGTTTGTTGTTATGCTTTTAATCAATGAACCCTCAGCGTTTAGTCATAATTATTTTTTTTGCTTTTTTTAGCTGTGAAAAAATGACAACTGGACATAAAAGATCACTTTAATAGTCTTAACAGACTGAATAAAAGGTTAAATCCATGAGCAATTAATTAAAATCAGCAAAAAATAAATGGGATACATATCAAAAACAATAAACTGTGTAGAGAAAGCTGTTAATTTACACATTTAATGTTACAACTAGGGCGCGTTATTATCGCGTTAATTCATTAGTTTATTAATGCCGACATTTTATTTTATCACAAGTTAACGCATGTTGCTCACATGCTTTTGTTTTGAAAAGTCTGTTACTGGCTGCTGCAGAACCGGAAAAAAATTAGCAGGTAAACATGCAGAAAAGCTAAAAACAGACATGGAGAACGGTAAAAATCTGTGTACTTTACAGTTCGGGTAGCAACTCAGGTAGCAATATTAAATAGTCTGTCTGAAAAAACTGGACTGCAACAAAACTTTCATGTCATTCCTCCATGTTCCATCAGATCTGCTCCATGTGTTCACTGTCCTGCTGTTCTCTTACTGGTTACTTCAGTGCGGCTCCATCTAGTGGAACAGATGTGTAATGACAATAAAAAGTCCAGTCCTCCATTATAAAACAAATTCAGTCCTGTGGCCCATTTTTTAAATTCATATTTTTGATCCAAGTCTAAAATTGAAATATTAAAAAAAAAAACATTTTTTTTGTTTTTTGTGTTAGATTAAAAAATGAAAAACGTAATAAAATGTCACTTTTTAAATTTTTTTTTTTTTTAATTGACTATTGAAAATGGAAAGAATGAATGATACACGGATTGGTAAAGTTCCTGAACTTTAACATGGACATTTTCATTTTAAAGTTCTCCCAGATGGAGGATTCAACAGAAACAAGGTTATTTGTAACAACTGACAAGTTGAACTCCCCGTTAAAAGTTTCTGCTGTTACCTCAGAAATTACCTGCTTTAATGTTCTGATTGTTCTGAGCCACAATCATTTTGTTGGATTTTGTTTGTAGACCTTTTTTTTTTATTTTTTATAAAAACTGGGTGACATTAATGTCCTGGCAGTGGCAATAAGCTTTATTTTATTTTACATTTAAGATGAGATTTATACTAAATATGTGTTACTGACAAGTGCTGATGTTAAAAGTGTTTGAACAACAAATGTTATGACACTTTAGTTCATATGGCAGCAGAACATTTAGATAAAAGTGACCTTTACACTACTTTTGAATTCATTATTTGATTTTCCTTATACAATGTGATTAATCGTGATTAATCAGGGAAATAATGCATTATTGCGATTAAAATTTATTAATCGTTGCCCAGCCCTAGTTACAACATAAACGCCTGTGGAGTAGCGATCACGGTGACCCTTTATATCTTTGAAAATGCCTATTTCATTTAAGCACATTTTTTTAGGCTGTTAACAAGCTTCTACTGTTGACTGACACCGATAGTCTGTTTTTCATCTGAAGGAGAACCAGTTTAGCACAGTAACAAACCCAACTCACTGTCAGCATCGATGACATGTGACTCTGAGCAAGAGGCAAAACAAACTACGTGACAAGCAGGTATTACTCGGTCCGACGGTGAAACTTTCTAATTAACAATGATAAATCATGTTGCAGCGTCTTGTAAAGACATACCAGCCAGCAGCTGTATGCGTGGGAAATTGTCCCACACCCAAAGCCTCGCTGTGATCTTTTTTTTTTTTCTCTGTTATGTATTGTTTTACCTCCACACCTGCTCTGACATTGGACGCATGGAATGCCGGTGATGACTCAGGAGGTTGTCTTAATTAAAAATACAAGACGTGTTGCGGCGACACTCCCTCACATCTCAGAAACTGCTTTTTAATTGATATCAAGCAGGTGCCAATTTTCCTCTCAACATAAGTTAGTTTGTGCTGCGAAATAAGCAGAGCGGCATTGAAGGGTTATCTCATCTGACACCCGTGACAGCTCAGGATTCGGAGTCCTCCCGGAACTTCTGCTTATGTTAACGTGTCACTGGTGAAACCTTTTGAAGGCCTGATTCATCCATCCGGCGGTGAGCACTGAGGCACCGCTGACTGACTTCTGATCACACGAGGCTTTGGAACTGTCTTAAACTGATCAAGAGTTGCCTTGGCTTCCATCTACATCTGTCAAGTTCAAACTTTTACACTTCGCTCCACATGCTGATCACAAACAGCAAAGTACAGGCACAATTTCAAGTTGCTGTCTGGACTAATCTACTTTGGGCTGGAATTACCGCCAGAATTTCAATTTTTCCGGGATTCGTAGATGAAAAGGGATGATTGATTGACAGCCAAAGCGCCTTTTTCTCTCAGCTTCTGGGTCTGCCGTATCTGTGAATCCATGGCTTCCTTTGGGGCCTCGGGAGAAGAATGTCAGAAGAGCTATGCCAGGTCTGGGCCGGGTCATTTAAGGGGCAGGAAAGAGAGAGAGAGAGCCAAAAGAAAAACAAATGTAAAGTGACTGAATGAAGTCCTGAATACTGAAACATTTATTTGCATTTCTGTACTAAACCTTTAACAGGCAAACAATTTAGTTACAATCAAAAGACATCTTTCACAGCAGTCTGACTTATATTTGTCAGTTAGATGTCCGCTGATGTCACAAATAAATTATCTTTGTCGATTACACAGGACTCCATGCAGCCACCGCAGCAGCGAGTGTCACACAGCGCCCCCTGATGGTTCCCACCTGCTCCGTGGCATGAAAGATACAAGCTGCATGAATGGGGACGGCAAGCAAAACTAACGGTGAGGAAATGTCACCTGACATCAAATTGAACCACTGTCCAGTCTTTGTTTGCAGAGAAAAGGAAGTGAAAAGAGCAGTACTTAGTAGAGCATCTAACCTGTGGTCTTATCTGCCGGACAAATCAATAGCAGCGTCTGAAAGCAGAGCAGAGTGTGCTGGGAGGGTGCTGGAGGGGCTATCCCTGGCCTGTTGCCCCCCAGGCCCCTCCTGGGGGGTACCTGCCTGTCTCTTCGCCGTTCATCTCTTCCGCTTCAGTGCTTCCGTCCTGCCACGGCGACTTACTCGCACAAAAAAAAAAACAACAAAACCATACTGTACATGCAACGTGCCCACGTACACTCTAAACGAAGCATCCGGTGACATCATGTCATACTCCTTATACAATGAAGTGCAACAAGGTATGCGATTGCACACTTGCATAAGGTATATCAGGGCATGCACGGGCGTATTCACTGATGTGCATGTGCATACGCACTGAGACACGGGAGATACATGTACAGACATTATTTCTCCCCTGAAAGCCCAGAGTACATGAACCCAATATAGACAAAGTACAAAAAGCTTTCCACTTGCAGTTGCCTTTTACACAAGAGGGCAGAGGGAGCTGCACATAATGGACAAAATGAGCCCCCTCCCCCCCACCTGACCAAAAAGGTCCTGGACGACAGCCCAGCGCAGAGCAAAAGGTAAAATCAGGACTCGCTTTCTGTCTACGTGCTTTCAATCACAGCTAACATCACAGAAGAAGACATGGAGAGATGGGAGGAGGTGAAACACATGCCTGGTGCACAATGCACTTGTTTGGCAGCTGCTCGCTCTGACATTTGAGGCCACAGGGACCTTGTTGAAAGAGCAGATGCTCACTGATGTACAGACACAAGAACATGGCAACTACACAAGTGGCTGAAGCTGGAAAAAAAAAAAAAAAAAAAGTCTGCACTAACATATGACCAAAAAGAACAAGGGGAAGATGCTAGGTTCACGCAAAGATGTGTCTGAGTGTAGAAAAAAAGTGAATACACGGTGGAGTGGACATGGCCATTTGGCATACACTTACAGGAAGAGGGGGCCCCTTTCAAATGGACGTGCAATAGATGTAAAATAGTAGCACACGTTTATCACATGTAAAATATACCTAAGGAGAATTAGAAAAAGGCACTCCAGCCTTGTTGTTTTGTGACCACTCATATTCATTTTATAGTCCACGGAAAGCCGAGAAAAATGTTAAGACTGCATAAAAGATCAGACGATTCTGAAGGCGATAAGAGAGGAGAGAAAGCAAATGAGGAGAGCAGGAAAAATGGGATGGAAGGGGAGCAGATGGGAACAAAAGAGAGAAACAGAAGAAACAGAATGCAAAGTGAGAAGTATGGAGCAGGCGGCATCGTGGTGCATCTCCGGCACAGAGAAATTAGTTTCCGCAGAGAACCGCAGGCAGCGTTATGGAAATGGGTGGCTGGCAGCTTCTTTGGCTGACTGTAAACAGGATCTTGGTAAGGCATATAGCCCCTGGTGAGGCCCGTGGAGCATCACCGTGTTGTGCTGAACTACAATACTCCCACGGTCCCTGCTCCCATCTATCTGGTTCCTTTGCTCCAACCTGCCCAAATTCCACTCGTGAGTAATTTATGAAGTGGGGTGGGGGTGGTTGCGGAAGCGATACGCACACATCCTGACACCAAATACATGACATGTTCCACATGTCTTCCTGCAAAACTACAAAGAGCCCTTTTTGTCTCTACAAAAGAAAAAAAGAAAAAACATAAAAAGTATTTGAAGCGCTTGCATCACTTGGTGAACTTTTTTGAACCAGATAGTGAAAGCAGACTTAAGGGATCACTCCTTGCTAATGGTTAGATTGCGTTGTAATTGAGCCGTTCATCCAAGGTAAATGACATCATCGGGGTCACGGGGAGGCTGGAGAAGAAGAATCACCAAACGCTCAGACCGTTCATGCTTCTGGACTAGGGCTGTAGCGATACACTAATATCGCAATACGATATACGATATTCGGCTCATGATACGATATATATTGATATTCATCTTACAATACATTTACATAATTTTCCGAAAGATTTAAAGGGACAGAGTGATTTTGGTGACATCTGGTGAGTGTTCCAATGACATTTTATTGAATTTATTGAACTGAAAGCATCAATTACACATTATATGGCTAACAGGCAGCTTGCAAAGGCTGGACAAAATGAATAAAAGATTTGGTGAGAAAAATATAGTGATCCCTTGCCAATTCGCGGTTTATGTTCCGCGGTTTTTGTTATCCGTGGATTTTTCAGAAATATATAATATAATTTTAAAAAAAAATTTAAAATTGCGGAAACATCACAGGATGTTGTGCGCGTTCTCTCACAGTGAAGAAATGTTGTGAGCCAGCCTGGCCCCTTTAAGAAGGTAGCCTTATGGGTAATGATGTGGCCTTATGGGTAATGTAGTGTGTGTGTCGTGGGACAGCAGAATGAAAATGGGGTTAGATGAAAAGTGTAGTGAGCATCAACAGCAGCCCAGCGTGTATAGATTTACATTCTCTGTTAACCGACAGGAGCCCAACAATACAACCTGTGTGATGTTACAAGTTCCTGCAGTGCCAGAATAAAGTGCTCGTTCCATGCAGAGAAAACCAGACTTTTTGTTTTGTTGTTGTTAGCGTGTTAGCCGCTAATTACGAGCCAAAAATAGCACAATACCAGCAGTTTGTTTACTACGGTTCAGAGACCAGAGGCTGTGAAGGAAACAGAAAGACCACAGTTGGGCCTTTGTCTTGTTTCACTGCAGTGCCTCACTACTTTTTTGGGGTTTTTAAACATATTTTAAACATATTATTGAGGCTCGGGGGGGCTCCGGCTCCAGTTCGTGGATTTTGATTTACGCGGGGGGCACTGGTCCCCATTAACCACGAAAAATAAGGGATCACTGTAGTTTCATTTATTTAAACAGTGCAAATTTTTGCTTGCAAGCTTTTAAAGGTGGGACACGGGGGTTTTGAAAGACGTTTAGAATATCGATACCTGCGTCTGAAAAATCGAATACTCTCTGGGGAAATAAAATATAATAATAAAATATATATCGCAAAATCGATAAAATCGCTCAGGTCTATTCTGGACCATACGAGGAAGTCTTCTCAGAGACGACGCAGTCTCTCCGTTTCTTTCTCCAAGTAGCTGTGACTGCCACAACTGGGCCTGCATTATCTTTCTCGTGCCACAAAACAAAGTGCATTTGCATAATACAAGGTCTTACACAAAAGTAAACAACTTCATCTTGTGTCTGAAATATGTGTCACTGTGATTGTGCAAAGCTGCCCATCGACACAGCTGCGTCGGGCTGAAAACACATCTCCTAATTAATGAGGGAGAGACGGAGAGAGTGTCAGAGGGAGAGGAACTCTCTTCTACACTTCTCCTTCAAACATGCACTTCCTATGGGACTCCATTGTTTGGACTGAGGCATCATGGGTAGCCTTATTTACAGATTTTAATTGCTCTGGTGATCTGCGGGTAAAGCACCCCCGTAGTAATCACACCACAATAGAATTGTTACTCTTTTTTTTGACAATTGTAATAGAATGTTCTACACCGTCCAGGGGAGAACGAGGAGGAGGAAAACAGAGAGAGCCGGCGCACAATGGAGAGAAAAAAGCAGAAATCTGGTGAGAAATGAAATTAGGAGCAAATATTTTGGATGCAAATTTTCTCAGCGAGAGGAACTAATCCGAGCAGGCGGGGAGCAGGGATGAGGATGGGACCGTTGTCCAAGCAAATGATCGCTCTCCCACCTCAAAGTGACAACCATGAGAAGCTCACCGTTCCCAGACCCCCAAAGCGGAACCGCAGAGGAGACATCCACTGCCACCAGCGCACAACACACAAACACACACGGACACACCTACACACCTACACCTACACACCAGCTGGGAACGAGGAGGCATCTCACCTACTGGATGAGATTAGTGTCACCGGGAAGAGGTAGGAGCATGGGACTGTCAAATATGGCTGTCCTCCATCTGGGAGGCGCCTGCACAGCTAGCTCCCCCTGCACTCTGTGTTTGTGTCATCTAACGCAGCACGAGTCTCACAAGATGTTCACATGTTCTAATTTCTTTTGCGTTGGCGTTTGCACGGCACTGTACTGGCTGTAATGATGCGTATTATGCATTCTGACGGTTTCTTACACCAAAGACATCATCCTCCAAACTCACAATTAGTGCGTTTACATGGGAAGTTTAATTCATCTTTGATTCAGAATTAAAATTAAATCCAATTTAAAATGATTAAAAATGACCATGTAAACACCTAATTCCGAATTAAAATGTCCATTCCGAATTAAACTTAATTCCAAAGTAAGTGGCTGGTTTATTCTGATTTTAAATCAGAATAGAATAATTCCACGCGGTCATGTATACACTCAATCTTGTTTAAATTAATTTCGGTCTTTCTGCGCATGCTCGTTCTCTTGCCCGTCTCCGCGCTGGGCTTGTTTTCGAAACAAAGTTTCAAGATGGCAGCACGCAGCAAACGGTGGTCAAGAGCAGAGACGATTTATTTAATAAATAGCTTGGAGGAACTGGAAATAATTAAAAGAACAGATGGCAGGAAACATAACGGCTAGGTTAATTGAAGGAGGTTTCTCCATGTTGTTGCTAATCGAGTAAGTTTGTTTTCTTCCGGTAGACGTAAATACGTAAAGACGTCCGACCCCCGTATCCAATCAGAACCCTTCCCAACCCCCAGACCTTAAGAGGAATTGGATAAAGCCGATCAAACGTGTTTTCCATTTAAACCTCAATTCGGAATTCCATGTAAACTTGAAGGAAAATAGTTTAATTCTGAATTATTTAATTCTGAATTAAAAAAAAACATCATGTAACCGTGGCCAATATGGTTTAATAAACAAATTCATCACATTCAAAAACTACAAACTGTGAGAATGTAGAGTGTTTTAAAGTAAAATGCATTCAAAAATACATGTTAGACAAATTCATATCCATCTGTGAACACAGATGCCTGATGTTTTCTAATGCATCTCCTGCACAGATGAACATTTCAAACCACCTTACATAATTTTGTTGGAAAGTAAAAGTGGAAGCTACTCCACTCTGAGAAAAAAAAAAGCCTGTTTTTCTTAAGCGAGTCCAACTCTATCCTATTATTATGCTTGATGATAAAGGTAATACAAACACCCCGTGCATCAAAGGTCCATGAAAAATTTATTAGCCAATCAGCTGGCAATTATTCTCTTTAATCTCCTGGAGGCAGCCAATAGCTATGTGCCTCTGGTGCTGGTGGCCTGGAAGGGATTCGTGCCTTCAGTTCTGCTCATTTCTCAATCCCAACACTTACTTTGCATTATGCTCAGCTCAGGATAAAATAAAGTACACGCAAACTTTTCAAACTGTTTCACTTTTCCCTGTTTTTTTTAAAAAAACTGCAGTTTTGAGTATTGATACTATTGAAATCAGATCGGTCCATTCTCCTTTATTTCTCCAGGACTATAGATCGCTCGCAGACGTTTCAGCCGGACATGAGATCAGTGTTTATGTTCCAGAGGAGCAAATCGATTGCGCCTTTAAAGCCACGAGATGTTTCACAGTAGTGTTTACAGAAGGTGATACTTAATGTATTATCGCCAAAGCGCTGTCGATCCTCAAATGTCGATGCTCCCTTGTTGAAAATTATTACAAAGTATTGATAGGATGCAAGAAATGCAGATCAGCAGCAACGTAAGACACTTTATTACATCCAGCTGCAAATTGACAGGAGGAAAGTGCTGACCCCTGCAGCCTGATGCTGCCAGCAGCCGTGTAGCACCCGCAGGAGAAAACACAAGTCTCTGCTCCTTCGACAAGTCTCCCGTGCTCTACCGGCCAGTTTCGACTCCCGTCACCAGTGACCACGCTGTCCTCGACCGTCCCGATCGATGTGTGTGTGTCGAGCGGCTCAATGCCAGTGATTCTCCCCCGATCTTAATTAGAGAAACACATCAGATACAAACGACATCTCGCGTCGATCGACAACTACTAGGGCGACGCGACCGGAGCCAGGGAATGAGAGAAAAGACAACTTTTTTCCCCACAAAATGAGTTTGAAAATCTGCATCTGTGAATGCACCCCCCCCCTTACAAGGTTTTCTCCTGACTGCAAATTAGTCAGCGGCCCACACGACATAATTAACAAATAGCCGCCCTCCTGGATGCGCTGATGAAATATAGATGGGGTCCCTCTGATTGCTCCACCCTTTCCTTTACTCTTCATCTCCATTTTCCACTCCACCTCTTCCTTACTCTGTGATAGCAGATGGATGGCGGCGTGAGAGCGGAAACAGGCTGACAGGCTCCTTAGCCGCATGGCTGAGTGTATAACTAGCAACATTAGCGAACACCTACACCCGAAGAGCTCATCAAAGACGGGGATATTCTCAGTGCGGCATCGAGGGAAGCACAAAGACACATCTATGTAGCAACATGGCCGTTTCATGCTATTGGCACATGCACGCACATTGACTGAGCTCAGACGCATATGCATGTATGTTCACGCACACTTACATGCTATAAAGATGCATACGGACGCACACACACACAAATGCCACTAAGGGAGTCAATAGTGCTGATTTTCCTTGTCAGCTCCTCGGCAGGCACTGGTTTAAAGAGACATCAATCTGTGATGTCAGCACTTACCTAATGAACCCTCTCAGATCGATGGAGGCACTGGCCTGCTACACAGACTGCCTTCACCGCCTGGCTTGTTTTTATTTTTACTCCTGACTCCATGTCGGGCCGTGCCACAGTGTGCCCAGGTGTGCGTCTTCATGTGCACTTTTGACTCCGCCGCTCAGACGTCACAAAGATTGTGTTGACAAGGCCATTCGTTTCATATACCATAGGTGCATGTGGGCATGAGAACATTTAAAATAACAAAGCTATTCTATAAAATGACATCAATATGTGCTTGTACAATCAAACCTATTACACACGTCCTGTTGCAGATTTCTGTCATACGTCTCCAGTTGTATGTGCGTTTCCGTACATAGAGAGGCTAAATGTTGCTGTGAATTCAAGCGCGTTTGCAGCATATCTCCGACAAAGTTGCACACCAAAGCCAAAATATGTCCATGTGTTCAGTCCAAAATGATCAAATAAACAGATAAAGTTCACTGTGCTTGCTTTGCAATCACAGTCTGCATCTATTCTGACATATGTCAGCCTAACGCAACAAGCACCTGGCCGTCTCTGTACCTATAAACCTGCACCGATGTCCTTTCTTTTCTCCTAAAACGCATCCGTTCATAGGCTGAATGGTAAAGGCAAAGGCAAAGGCGACGGAGGTGGCAGCAGTGTGAGATGCTGCACAATTAGATTAGTTCCATTTCCTTTGATCGCCCTCACCCCATCCCGTCTTGAATGTGACACTTCAAATGCAGGAGTCTTCCTGTGCCACTTAATTGACCAGAATAAACATATTATATTGTGATAAGTGTTGCGATTGTAAAAAATTGTGCGCCGTGACTGACACAAATCACGGCATTAGCTTTGCCTCTCCTTATCAGCGGCCTCCTCGTGCCTTTTCAATAAACAATCTGGTAGACGGAAAAAAGGAGAGAGAAAGGCAGAGCAATAGCGGGGCGAGGAAAAGGGGAGAGGGAGGGATTGATGGCGGGTGAGGCGAATGGGAGCGCTGCGGCCATGATCTAACGTTTACCCACTTAACCATTCAAAAAGTCATCTTCTTCCATCAGCACCTCGCTTGGCGCTGCATGAGAAACATTATCTTTCCGCGGGAGCTATCATTCACAGATGGCTTCCTCCTTCTCAGCAGCCTGCCACCGCGCATTTCCAACGCTGGATATTGTGCTGGTGCGCCCGCTTGTGTGTCTTTTTACTGCATGCGTGTCTGTTGGTACGGGCCCGTGAATGGTAAAGTAAATTTGAAAGAGAAATTTTTTTTAAAAAAAGAAGAAAACAAGGCGCACAGGCTGTGTGTAAGAGCGCAGGATTTTCTAGTGCGGATATACACGTGCAACTATTAATGTTGAGGTTTGAAAGTCGAGGGGGGGAAGAGATGATGAGAGCTGGTGAAGGCATGGGGGGGGGGGGGTGGAGGGGGGGTTGTTAGGGAGGTTGACGTGTTAATCAGTGAATCAGCGTCCATCCACTAATGTCTGCCGGTGTAAATAAGGCCCTCATCTCCTGCCGTCACATACGCTGGCTTTCCAGACCATTAGGCCCGAGCTGGCTGGCTGAGGCGGCCCAGTGCTCACAGGAGACTCATTTACGTGTCTATAGGCATCTGTGGCTGGTGATAGGGAGCCCACATGAAATTAATGGGACCATGGGTGCTGCCAGCCAGCTAGGCAGCTCTCCTGCGCCCACACACACACACATATATATATATATCCTCACAAATGCAGTTTACACACACCAATCACCAGTGTATACACTTGAATGCATGATCTCACACACCCTCATGTGCATGCACACACACACGCACATATGCATAAGGCATGGACTAACAAATATGCAGGGGTTTTTATGCATGCTGGGTAAACTAACCTTTGCAGTAAAGATTTTGCAGCTTTATTAGTTTAGGAAATGGCTGTAATTAAGGATAATTCATAATGGTTGCTTCTCCCCTCTCTGCGGTATTAAAAGGGGGCCAGCCTAATTTAGCCTGCCTGCATTTGCGCACCAAGGCAGTAAAATGCATGGAGTGAGCGATTGCATGGGCACAGAATGTGAAAAGGAGGCCTCTGAAATTCACCGAATATACTGTATGGTCAACGGGGCCAGCAGAAGGGTCTGTGTCCAAAGGTTTTCCTTCACGAAAGTCAGCACGAGGATGCAAACGCTGAAACACCGGATATTTTGCAATGCATGTCAGAGTAAAGATCTTTTGTAATGACAAAAAAATAAAAAATAAAACATGGCAAATTTGAGACCATCTCAAAAATAATTGTGGCAGAGAGGAATAACGCGGGGCCGGACACGTCCTCTGAGCTCCCGAGAGGAGGTGTGCGTGAGTCAACCTTCTTTTCTCCTCGTCCACAGGGGGCGAGGCACGAAACCAGAGGATGGGATCAATAAGTCCACAGATCCTGCCAGCTCCCCTCCATCATTACCTCTGATGAATAATAGAGGACGGCCTCAACCTCCGAAAGATTCATGATGTGACTGAAAAAAAGAGACTGGCATTATAAAATACAAAGAGACAGACTGGATTTTTATAAGATCCACATCCAGAAACTACCAAACATCAGCGGCTAACATCTAACAAATACAGGAGTGTTTTGTTCAGCATTTCAAATGCATACAGGGATTCGAAAAAAAGCAAATTAGCCCGGCTGCTTTGTCTCAAAATGAAGGTAAATCTGACACTGAATGCAACAACATGGTTCTAAAAGACAGAAAAGCCCGCTCTGAGGGCTCCTCACTTTGGTCTTAACAACATAGTTGTTATAGCGCTCAACGCTGATGCGCTGACCATTAGCCCTTAAATTGAAAAAAAAAGAAGAGTAGCTGCTTAAAGCTACACACAATCAATGATGGAGTAGCAACCTGTCCGAAATGTGATTTCCACACTGTCCGCTGCATCTTTCACACTTTATTGATTACCTTCGCTTGTAACATTTTCTGTTAATTCTGTTCACCCACACAAAATCTATATGTGTGCATTTCAAAGTAGGCATCTGAGCCGAGCGGAGGCTGCCTCAGCTCTGCAGGCAAGACAATCACTGTCAATCTACCTAATGACCAAGTGTCTGCTGATGCACGCTAGTGAAGTGGGGAGAGTCCCCGGGCGCAACATGAAGCAGAATGGAGAGCATCCCCTCCTTCTCAAAGTGTTGAAAGGGCATGTAACCCCCCCCCCCCCCCCCCCCCCCCCCCCCCCAGCTGGAGCCTTCCCAATGCTTCTCACTTCCCTCTGTAACTTAAGCTCGATCAAAGAGAATGGGGCCCTTAAACAGAAGAAATACAGATCAACCAGGGCCGGGGTAAGTCGCACGCCGTAAGGATGGGAAGGGAAAGTTGAATTCCAAAATATACCGTTGGAGCGCAGTTCCTTGGCTAATGAAAGAGTGTTTTAACAATGGATGGCACACGAAAAAGTTCAGGTTAGTGAGGGAAGAGTGAAGGATGAGCCGAGAGCAGAAAGTTGGAAGACGCAAGGGTCTGATGTCGGTGCTGTAGAATGCTGGCCCCTCTTCTTTCAAGCACAGCCGCGCTCCGTCCTCTACATATGCCCGAGTTACGGGGGGGGAGATTGAATCGAACCTGGCGGTTCAACGGCCGTTTCAGCAGCGAAATGAATGACAAGGCAAACACTGGTGAAAAGAGTGCGAGGGCAGCCCAAAGGTGCGACCCCGCTGATGAGATGAGAGGCCGCCCAGCTGCACCATCAGGAGCCCAGACAGAGATGAGAAGGCGTCGAGAGAGAGAGAGAGAGAGAGAGAGAGCGTGGTGGCGCTTTATCAAATTCTTCCCTGGCACATGGAAGCAGAGGTCAGGGGAAGAAAAGCACGGGGGCAGAGTGTAAAGCTGAGTGAAAACACACTGGTGCTCTAATACCTTTCATAAAGAGAAAAGCCTCCTCATCCGCCAGCCGTGATTAAATATAACCTGAGTGCTGAAAAACTAACACCCGCCGCCGCGCAGAGGCACGGAGGTTGTGCGAGGCCGCGCACGCTCGCGTGCACGCTCTCGGGGTGAGGAGGGTAAAAGCAATTTGCAGAGATCTTGTTGGGTGAGTGGAGTGTATGTATTTGTGGCATCGATGGGCGAGTGGGGGGGGGTGCTTGATGTGCACATCCTGGCCTATGGCTCTCTGACACCATGCGGGCAATGCTGAACGTGTCAGACTTCTGGTCTCCTGAAATCAATGCTGTCATCAGCAGCTGGAGTTAAAGTGAGACTTTCGCTGAAGAAATGGCCACCGTGACCCCACTGGGTCGTTACAGAAGAAGGCTATTTGCAGCTTTAAAGACATCGCAGGTTAACATGGGTTTTTTTTTCAACATTTTTTAAACATTGAACGCTATGATCTGAAGCCACGTGATTATTACGAACTATACACACCCCTAACGCATGAGCCCCATACAAACAGATGGCAGCAGTTACTAATGGAAACCGACACTAGGCAGTATTTTTTAATATGCATGTAGGAAACTGTGAATATTTTTATCATGAACCATGGGCCCCAAATTTGGGAGAACACTTTTTTTTTTTTTTGTTTGCATTTACATTCATGGTTAGTGTCATTGTCTAGCAAAACCATCTAGTATGTATATGCAATTTAATCATATAGCAGACTTTTTTTTTTTTTTGTGGGAGTGTGAAGGGTGATTGTGTCCTTCACCAGTCCTCTCTGGCAGTAAATTTCTAACGTCTTTATTAACATCTTAAATCCTGATTTCGTCAGAGAGGACCAAAAAACACCAGCAGTGAAACATTTAAAGACAGGACAGTTAAAGAGACACGACAGTGAGGGTGTGGTGTGTGCTGGGTTGTGAAGTGTGAGGGTTGTTGTGTAGTGGATTGTGTTGTGACAGCGAACAAACTCAGAGGATAATATGTAAGAAGCAGAAACTACTAACAAGAAAACTGGATAAACACCTTCTACCAAGCTATAGACCTGTATATGGAGAATTAATGTAAACATTATTGATTGTGTTGACAGTGGGGGGGTGGGGGTGGGGGGTGTAAAGAATAAATGTGTCCGTGCGCATATACAGTCATGAAAAAAATGATTAGACCGCCCCCATTTTTTCTTCACTTTCTTGCTTCATTTTAATACCTGGTACCAACTAAACGTCATCATGTGACTAAAACAGAAACTAAAACACTGAATGCATAAAAGCAGTGTTTTTGGCAGTATAACGCCATAGCTATTGATGTAAAAACTTAATTGATTTAGGTTATAATCAAGAAAACCATGGAAAATGGTAAGATATCAGCTCTTAAATAAAACTCTTATGAGCAATCTTTGTGGTTATCGTTATGTTTGTCCAAACAAATGTACCTTTAGTTGTACCAGGCATTAAAATGAACAAGAAACTGAAGAAAACAAGGGTGGTCTAATAATTTTTTCCATGACTGTACCCTCACATGTAAGTTACCCAAGTACCAAGGAAACTGTTACCACTGTTACCATTACCACTCTCCTTATCTTAGTATTGGGGAGAACACTCAGTGGGTGTGTATCAAGCCAATCTGAAAAGAGCTTTTGAGATGAAAAATATATAAAAAATATATATAAATAAAATCCTCACGTCTTCCATCCAGTTTGAAGCAATGAATGGCGCTGCAGAATGTCTCCGGACAGCGGCTGCTTGGGGCACATTTCAAACCGTTACGATAAAACGACGAGAAGTCGAATGTTGAAGAAGAGCGGACAAGCAAAACGTTTGGCCGCGGAGCAACTAGGAGCTGCTCGAGGATTGTTTTCACCTGAGGACACTGAAATAGTTCCCGACGCGAGAAGAGGATGCTATTTTTCCGTAGGAAGGGTAAACATATTATCGCTGACTGTTTGAATTCAGCGTTCAGACATGGAAGTCAACTAATCAAACTGTTCGTAAGATGCAAATGATGAGAAAGTCAACATTTAATCAAAAAAAAAAAGGGATGGACGTCTCAGTTTTTCTTTATCAAGTTGCTTAGCGTGGCTTTAAGTGTCGGGAGGAGAATGGACTTGTGGCCCAGGTTTAGTATCTGAGTAGTTTGGTACTTGGTACTTGACAAAGTCAACATGTGCACTCATTGTAACCCACCACACCCTAAATGCACCTTCATATTCCGACCCCACCACTGAAACATAGATCGCGTTTGTCTGACGAGTAGGTGAATAAGTCGAATTTCTTTTTGCTCCATGTACCAAAAGAAGGGCTTGAAAATTCAAAAACAGGCAGATAACACTGCCGCTGCTTGTGATGCGATGAGCCAATATATCCTATAACCTCATTTTATATATATGCCTATGTGGTCCTCAGAGATGGAGGAAAAATTGGGCCATCAGTGTCACTCAGAGCCCCACAGTGGAGCCTTGTTTTCTTGATCTAATAGAAGGTAATGATCCAGAGAGCAGGGCTAGGCTTCCTCCACCGCGGAGCAGGCCTCCGGGGGCTACTCCACCCCAAGTCAGTGGCAGTGGTCGCGGCGCCGCAATAAGAATAAACACATGCAGGCGGGGAGTCTATTTGGCTGAGAGTGATGGCTAGCTTGTTGCTCATCCCAGCACAATAAATCTCCATACGGGGGCCGCGAGATGAGCACCGCTTATCTCATCAGCCTCGCGACTGATGCCTCCGACCGAGTGCTGCCGCTCACGCTCCTGATTTATCGTGAACAGCAGACGGGGGAAGTTCTTCACGGCAGTAAGGCTAAAAAAAAGAAAAGGAAAAAAAAAAAAAGGAAAGATGGCTGATATGGTGCGAGAAAATGAAATAAAAAGGGGGAGAGAAAAAAAACATATTGAAAAGCAGAGGGCACGGGCAAATAATGCAGAAATATCGAGAGCAAACAGAAAGGTTTTCAAGGGAAAACATGGAGGCTTTGGCGTGAGGCAACACAATAATCTAAAAATAAAAACTCCCAAACCTGGGGGGGGAGGAGGAGAGGAAAGCTCAGGGGTAAATGTCACCATCTCCATGTCAGGGACTGGTGGTGGGTAGAATTGCACTTGACGGCTGGATTCTTTGGGATTCAGCAGTTTTGTCGAGTGCAGGGAAGAAGACCGGGCTGCTGTATTTGAGTTGGGACCACAAGCGCTCTGACTTATCGTGAAACGTGCACTTTTTTCCTGCCTGGCGCTGGTGCAATACGTTCTCCGCAGTGTTCTCAGAGGCTGATCATTGTAAAAACAAGGTGTTAAAGCGAGGCCGCTTGTTTAAGATGCTAGCATACTAGCATAATCACATCTACTGCACGTGCTGTATGACGGGAAGTTTCATTTCGAACTGAGGAGCTGGGGACGACTCTGTGCCCCCACCTGCTGACCAGCTCTTCAGTGATATGAACCGTTTGACCCGGTAACACCAGCGGTCGAGCACAACAAGAAGTTTTAAGCTGCATGAGAGCTGAGGTTTCAGATGCTGCGGAGAGAGAGAGCTTGTGGAGCTGGCAGGAGATGGCAGGGGTGTTGCTTTAGGAATGGGGGGGTAAAAGAGGAGCAGGGAGGCCGGGAGATTGATGTCAGTGCGATTGTCAATCACGGACGGTGGACAGATGGCAAAAGTCAAAGACGGCGAGCCGGAGAAGCGGCGCGCGGATTGCTGTGCCTCTCATTTTTACCGTGCTCCCTGCCTCTCCCCCCGTCTTGTGGCCATATGAATTAGCGTGGTGAGAGCAGAGAATGAAGAAGGTGGGAGGGGAGGATGGGGAGTGACGGGAAACAGACGGGTATAATATTCTCATCACTCTTCGCTCGGCAGTCGTCGGTGAGGAGCGTGGCCCAGGGCACTCAGCGGCCCAACCAGCCGCCTCGCAGACCCTGCAAATATTCCTAAACCTCAATTTTTCATATTTCCCTGTATGCATAAGGAGATGAAAAATCATCCGATCATTTGTATTGTCTGACTGAGGTTATACACAAATATTAGTTTATCTACCGCACCTAAGATTGCCTCCCTAAGCAAGACGGATTGGTCTTTTGGAGAGGGCAATATTCCCCGGGAACATATTCAGTCCATCTTTTATGTGCTGCAATTCACCGAGTAGCAGGTATGAGCTCCATCTCCAGACAGGCTCGATAAAGCTAAACACCCCGATAGAGACGACGCTTATTACACACAATGCGCTTTAATTGCCAGACAATTTTCGGCCGGGTAAAATTCTGTTTCCAAGAACTGATCTCATGCAAAGACGCCTGACATCTAATATTCATATTCTCCGCGCATTTACTGAACACTTAGCTGGAATGAATATTAATACAAAACAAGTAAAGGAATCAATTTGACTTTAGAGGAGGAGAAGAAGGGGAAAGAAAAAAAAAGCTCTTCAAATCACGGTCTCAATTGATTTCCGTTACCTCTTCTGAGAAGAACCGAAGCGTCTGGTCTTCTGCTCCGAGTGAGTGAGAAAGGGAGAAAGTGAGAAAAGTGAGGGGGGGAGGGGGTGTGAAGAGGAGTTCTGGGTCAGAAATCACTGGGTGATTATTCACCACTCAGCCATGTGTAAAACTCATTAGACAATGCGTAATGCCTTTAATCAAATCAATGGCACAAGCAACTCCAAACTGATAGCTCCCATCAAAAGTTACATAAAGCGTGGCAAATTTCCCCATTTACCGATAAAAGATAAGAGAAGACTGAGGAATTATCCCCAAAATGGACCTAATTGTTCTCTGTCTCTCGGATCGATACTGCGGTGGGGATTTAATAAATGAAACAATAAATGAGAAAAGTTAAGCGCGAGAGCAACGTGAAAACGGGGGATGAGAGGGGGAAGAGGAGCGAACAGAAAGTTTTCGTTTTCAGTGTGAGAACTGCTGTGGAAAACAAAAAAAAAACATTTTATTTAGCTGCGTGTAGCACGGAAGAGCTTGTTTTCCGATTGTCTTTGAAGCAGGTGAAATTAAACACTGGGGGGGTCAAATATAATCCCGAGCTGCGCGAACGCGTCGCAAAGACAATCAAGGCCAGCTCTCCTCACTTTCTCCTTTCCCTTCGTCTATTCCCCGGCGAGCTTTGAGTCGGCGACAGACTCGGAAGCGGTCGGGCAGGGGTGCCGTGGGTAATTAGGCGGGTGGAGGTACAGATGTTGAGCTGTGGAGGACCCTTACCGGGACACCGAGAAGCACTGGAGCACAAATAACCCGGCATCTGCCTCTCCCTGCTAGCTCTAAGTACCTTTCTTTGTTAGGGTACGGGTCTTCATTTTTTACTGTTGACAGGCAATGTTATTTCAGTTATTTGGTGGCATCTGGTTCAGGCTGGATGTGAGAGAAAGGGAGTGAGGAAAAAAAAAAAAGGAAAAACCTGCTCACGCACACACACACACACACATATACACATACTTTAATTAATTGCAGGGAGATTACATGGTCTTCCAACCGTGTAGTTTGTCATCAGAGCCCATTACACACTTCTATTAGATGTTTCTTCACAGTGTCATGTGTAATTTGAAGGAGAGTCTTGGTGGAGGACCTCTAAGTAAGGTGAGGGGCCTAATCGGACGGCTTAAGTTCATTTCATCCGAGGCAAAAATAAACTCTGGCACACCTCAATTAGCAGACAGCAATGTGTAAACAAATACGTCTTTTTTTGGAGAGCTGCTTATTTCACGGCGTGTCACTCACTTGCGGTGACGTGAGGACGTGGCTGTCTCCGGGCCCGGCGCTCGGTCTGCTCTGCTCTGCTCTGCTCCGGCGCCATTGCTCTTTATTTCACGGGGAGAAGCTTTATTTTCATTGCCAAGCAATGAGGTGTCTTTGTATGACTTGCGAGCGCGCCACAATCAATCTTGCACCAGCGGAGTTAACAGGACAGAAACCGATGCAGCCGTTACTCCGCACAGAACATTACCAGTGTATGGACTCATTATTCATCAGAGGCTCCATTAGACACCGCTCACTACCACCGCCACGCCGGATATGAGACAAACAGACAGCAAGCCACTGCTGCGTCACACACAGCGCTGCCCGAAGGGGAAGAACACAGTGGAAACAACACACGCACAAGATTGTTATATACTCTTCAAGTTCAACGAGGAATGCACCGCTGCTGACCTGAGATGGATGAGTTTTCAGGTAAGCTGGCACCAGTGACCAGATGATCCAAGTCAGATATTTTTGTCTGGGTTTTGTCTGTTTTTTTGGGTGTCTGTAAATGCATCAGGGCATGGGAACCTCACAATCACAGGCAGGCATGTTTTCAGATTCAAAGTTTTTCACCTAGTGAGTCCAGAATGCCACAAAGGCCAGGCACTATACGACCTCTGTGAGGTAACGATAAGTCGTGAAGGAACAACAATCTAAAACCTCAAGTGCTGCTGAGTAGGGATGCATGATAACTGTTTTTTAAACCGATACCAATAACTTTTAGCTCCTAAGGGCCGAAACCAATAATTTTCAGCTCCTAAAGTCCGAAACCGATAACCGATAACACACACATATACCTAAGATCATTACATCAATACTATGAACAAAACGAAAAACAGTTTTGATTCTTTAAATGAACAGATATTTCTTTTTTCCAATGAAAAACTCTTGGCAAGCCTCTCAAACATTTTTATAAAGCTATCAAACAAACCTATTTGATATCTCATATCAACTTAAATAAGGTTCATTACTGACTGATATAAAAAAATAAACTCCTTGAACTGATGGAAATACATGCATCAGAATTACAAACTGAAAAAGATTTACGTTTAAAGGATTTGGGCTTGTTGGGCCGCCCCAGGTAGCGCAGTGGTTTAGGGCAGGCGGCCCATGTACAGAGGCTACAGTCCTCGTGTGGCTGGTCGCAAGTTCGAATCCCAGCTTGTCGGCCCTTTGCCACGCTTGTCTTTCCCCGTTCTCTCTGCCCCCCTTCCTGTCTCTCTCCACTATCAATAAAGGCCACTAGTGCCAAAAAAAAAAGAAAAAAGGATTTGGGCTTGTGGTTCCATTTTAATTAATACCTTTAATTAAAGTAAATGAGGTTCAGTATTTTTTGTTTTGTTTTGTTTTTTTTTTTATCTCATGGAAGCTTTAGATGAGAGAGATGAGGGAGAGGAGAGGGGAGGGGAGACTGCTGCTGGCTTGCTCACGTTAGCGTTAGCTCACATTAGCTCATGTTAGTGCTATTTCAAAACTCCATGGAAGCGATGGTTATGTTTTAGGTGGCTGATCAGGTTTGATGTTTTAAAGCTTGTGCTTGTGCTTCGTCCAAGTGGAATTCGCTTGGAGCATTTGTCCCAAATAATCAGCCAAAAATCTTCTGAAACTTTAATCAGAATCAGAAATACTTTATTGATCCCCGAGGGGAAATTGTTTTCGTCGCAGGTGCTCCTTACAAGACCAAATTAAATAAGAAACAGAAGAAATTGAACATGTAGTGCAATTAGAAGAGAACATAAAATTAAAATGATATAAAATGTGAATATAAACAAAAATATATACTAAAATATAAATATGAATATAAAACAAAATATACACTGAAAAAATAGGTGAAAGAGTATTTAAAAAATAAAATATAAAATATAAAAGTATAAAGACTTTTTAACGAAGTTCCATACGATTGCCGCCATGTTTGTTGTGACCAGCACACCGTGCTGCATGCTGCATTCAAGGTGTAACGTAAATTCCCACCTTCCCTCGTTTGCAAGTCGTTCCTTCAGCCCTTTCTATTTTTTTCCTTTTTTATTTGTAACATGTGGGAGTATACTGCAAATATTAATTCATATTAACAACTACCAAAATTATGACCGAGTTAACGAGTTGTTTTCTGGCGTGAGGGGGTATTGTTGATTTTCCTTACTGAGAAATCGTTTTTCTGATTATACCGATGTCACTTGAACATAACATTCACTGCTGGTCATTCAAGGCTCAGAGGGAGCGAGGCACTGCCGTGTTGACAAAAATATATGTTATCAGGGCTATTCGTCATGATATCGGACTTATCGGAATGATGTCATCGTTTCCTGTCATCGGCCCGATAGTTATTGTGCGCCCCTACTGCTGAGCTTGTTTAAGAAGTCAGTTAAGGTGTGCGGAGCACAGACCCAGCAGCCTCTGTTATTGTTCACCATTATCACCAGAGAAAAAAGTCAAGCTGTTACGAGGAAAATCAGAAAATTCCCGCCACTGGATGGCCGGTCCACTTTCAGTTTCAGGGATTTTACTTATCACGTGTTTTGTAACCAGGAACAATGAATTTTGTTGCTGAAAGACGGCTCGATGCAGAAATCAGACGTACGAATCCATGATTCCCAGATCATTTCTGTCTGCTCAGTTTTACTCGCTGCACCTTTTCTCATTCAACAAAATCTTGACAAATCCTACACTTGGGGTGAATTCCAATTCCTCCCTTAACCCTCAATCTCAACCCTCGCCTTAACCCTCAATTTTTGTCCCTTAATCTTAACCCTCGAAAGTAAGTGTAAGGGCTATCTTGTGACTAAATGGGACACCCCTCGAGTGCAGTTACGTCTTAAGACTGAAATGTATCAGAGCCCGTGTTGTCTCTGTATTCCCTTAAATGACACAGGGATAACACTGATAACACATAATATTATTCTCCAAATAATATTAGCAAATAACACAATAGAGGATACATTATTCAGTCCTCCGTCGCTACACAACAAGGTATACAAATAACGTGAAGCCGGCCGGGACCGCTGGCTGGGACCACCGCTCCGGCAGCAAATTAAAAAAATCAATGTTAGGCAACAACAATGTTAATCCACGAAAAAAAGTCTCAAACAAAGACAATAAGATGGTTTTGTAACATTTATATCTTAGCTTTTAGCTGTTTTTTGTCACCATCCTTTTCGAAGATGTCTTGACTAAATTACCCAGTGCCTTCTGGGTACTTTACTTGCCCTTACTTCCAAGGGTGGTGCTGGAGGATCTCAATATTGAGGGCGATACAGCCCTCAAACTTGTCCCTCAATTTGACGTTCTGAGAATCGGGACAGCACTTGCACTCAGCGGGAGCGTGCATTTTTGAGATTGAGGGTTGAGATTGAGGGTTAAGGGAGGAATTGGAATTCACCCTTGGAAAAAAAAAAAGAAAAGGTCCTGTTTTCTGATGATATTTTATATTTTGGGATGATAAGTGTTCCTAGAATTACCTCTGCTGTTCGACTGATGCATCGTGAAACTTGAGCAGTCTTCACAACTTCACAACTCTACTCTACTCTACCACTCAACAACGTGATTCATGATTTATGAAACACTCGCCATTTTCCTTTTCTCATCAGACGGAAGCCATATTATGTGAGTCTCAAAAGTTCCCCAGGATACTGTGACCATTTTGCAGGTGCTTTTATGCGTTTCTTGCTATATGCTCGCTGAGAATTGTGTATGAAGGACTATGCGCCTTTCTAAGTAATTAAGCAACTAATGACACAGTACTTAATGGTCAACATGAGGAAAGCAATAATAGACTATAACCCATAGATCAGCCTCATAACCCCAGCTCTAATTGGCCACACATATTGTATACTGAGTGTGTTAGCTGCAGCATCACATTCAGGGTTTTACGACATCAGACGGCAGTTAAAAGTGGTGAGCAGACAGACAGTGGGTGCCGGCTGCTGAGCGGTACCAGGGTGGCAGCACGCAGCACATGGGGAGTCCCTTACGAGCCTGCTGTCTGCATTTCCTCCCCCCCTCGCTGCCACCGCCGTAGCCTTAACCGTCCCTCGCCATCACCGCCAGTGGATTCAGGGACAGCTGCTCACCAGAACAACCTCAGCGCAACGCAGACAGAAAACACACAGGCGGGCCCGACGGCAAACGGCAAGCAGGCACCGGGAACCGCTGGTAATTGGACTTTCTCACTCCGGCAGCCAACAACAAGCAATGGCACATTCCTGTCTTGCCACAGCGGCAGTTAAAAAAACGGCATAATAAAAAGCAGCACAAACAAACATCCCAGAGGACTTGCGACATTCAGATGGTTGCAAACCATGCGATAAACAGCAGCCCCGACAAACAGACGGGCCACGGGCACGGTTGGAGAAAACAGGAAGAGGCTCCCGCAAACAGGAAGCAACAAAAGGTCCCCGCGTCGAGATCCGACAACGATGCTGCGTGGGAAAAAGTAAAAAAGAAAAACTAATGGGGAAAATAAAAGACATAGGTATGGATGTTTACAAGTGTCTGCCTTCAGTTTGAGAGAGCTGAAATGGAAATTGAGGACAAACAATCAATGCCTCATTATGATCTCGCAACATGCACGGCGGCTTGTTTTCATACCCCCATCGGTTTATTGTGGGAGACTAATTTTGGCTCCTGTTTGTTATGCTATCACTATTACAGGCTGACGTGTCCTCATTCTTAATTTCTGGCCCAGTTACTTTTTTTTTTAAACTTTTTTGTTTATATCTTCCCCTCAAATGTTTCCTGTCATAATTTGAAAACTACTTTGCGTCCTCAGCAGTGTGAATCCATGTGAATCCCCAGCTGTGAACCAGTTAAGTGGATTCCCACACCTCTGCCGTGCTTTATCTGCAACATTATCTTTCTGTTCTCACTGTCTTCCCAGGGCAGGGGGGAGTGTTGATGTGCGCTAACTAAACTCCAACTCCAAGTCAAACCTGTAATTACCGCCATGTCTATCTCTACCTTAAACATTGCTTAACAAGGAAAATATGCCAATATACCGCAAACGCTTTCATTTGGCCTCCAGAATTAAACAAGTCGCTCGCAGCGGCGCTGCAAATTACCCTGAGGAATGCGCAACTCGCAGCAGACACAAAGCGCACTTCACTTATAATTTGTAACGTTTTAAGGACATTTATTATTTTTCAACCTGTTATTGCGACCTGTTGGTTGTCTCTGGCCTCGGGGGCTGAGGCCTTATCTGATCACATGTCAGAGATTTGTTATGAGGCCATAACATGCAGTTTTGCTTTTAAGAACTGATGAGATTCTCTTCTGGCATGTGAAGACACGGCCACGAAGTCGCAAATATTCAGAGGAATTCATCCGTTTAGTGTCTGCCAGTCTGTCAGTGGAGCCGAACCAAGACATAATTGATACTGGTTCACACGTGTGAATGTGCACGGATCTGTGTGTGCACCGACACGGTGTTTCCATTCAGGGTTTGACTTCATCGGTGAGATTCTACCGACCACAACATGAAATGTTTCATCTACTGAAATGTGAAAAATGTAAATGTGATTAATGTTAATATAACCTTATAAACACTAGACAGACAGACAGACAGACAGACAGACAGATAGATAGATAGATAGATAGATAGATAGATAGATAGATAGATAGATAGATAGATAGATAGATAGATAGATAGATAGATAGATAGATAGATAGATAGATAGATAGATAGATAGATAGATAGATAGATAGATAGATAGATAGATAGATAGATAGATAGACCACCCTACAGTGGTTTTCATCATTTAGTGTCAACTCCAGTTGGGTTGTGAGGATGATGAGAATCAATGATTCCTGAACAGGTTTGTTCTGACCAGCTGAAGGTTCTGGTAGTTGACAGTAGCCTGTGGTACACCACTGGTTCACCCCCCCACCCCCCCACCCCCCCATTCAAAATAAATGGGCATTTATGTCCCAACTTTTGAATGGTATAGTAATAATGAATTAATATTTTATTACATTTAAATACTTCATGGATTTTTCTGAATACAATTTCCCTTCTGGGTTAAATGAAGTTTTTTTTAAGCATTATTGAGTTGACTTCGGCCCACCATTAAATCAGGTAGGTAAATGAATAAATAAAACCTTTGGAGCTTTTGACTGCCAATGGTTTCTTATCCATAAAGTACATTCAAATTCCATCGTTTAATTGTATTCGATCACATGTTATATGAACATTCAACACTGCATTATGTATGCACCAGAAGATCAGGAAGTTATTCATCATTGAACCTTTTTTAACCTTTTTTTTTTTTTTTTTTAAACCGAGTAGTGAGTAACAGCACATATATCTACAGGATGGGATGGATCCCTGATCTGGTCCTGGACACAAATCTGGATGACAGAACAAATGACAGTTTTAATCCACGGCTGGTGGATGTTCATTTTAAAGTTTTGTGCACTCCTGACCACCAGGTCCCGAGGGCAAGACCAGTTCCTAAACAGGCCTTAATATCTGGCTTAGTGTCCTGCCTGAGGCTGCTGTCAGCGCATGATGAATCTGACACACCTGACGGTTCTATCTCCAACAAGGATCTCTGAATCCTCATCAGAGCACTTACTGAGTCGTGATTAATTCCCTCCAACGCTGCTGACAGAGAAGGCGCTTCATCTGTCGCTGTTCACTTGCCTGGCTGGGCCTCGAGCAATAAGAGACAGGCAGAGATGGAGCATTGCAGGGAGAATAAGAAGGTGTAACACAGTTTAGCTGCTGGTAAAACAAACAATATTGAGAGCAGTGTACTGTAAAGGAGGAAGAACAAAGACCGGGAGTGATCTGTTGGCAAACCTTTCATTTAACAAAGGGACTGTGAGATCAGCAGAGAAGGGTGAAAAATGGGGTGCAGAAAGAAGAAATGATGGAGCAGTAAAGACGAATGACAAGAACACAGTAGGACGTCAAATAAAGAAAACATCAGGCAAACAACAAAGGGATTACTAGAGAGGCATGATGAGACGGGAATGTTTGTTATGTGGTGAGTGAGGGAGACAAAGGCCATCATCTTTTGACGCCTTTACGTTTTAATTGACAAAATAAGAAATTAGCACTGGGTCTTTTTTCTTCTCCCTCTCAAGAGAAAGACGGGGCAGACAATTAACAGTCACAGGGAAGGAATGCACACATCTTGAGAAAGACGTGTGATCGATGCCAAAGTTAAACAACATCAAGCTCTATGTCATACACACAAAAGAATAAAAGTGTAACCAGCCTCGTGTTGAAGTCTTGCAAACTGTCATCACCCATAAATGTTCATATGTAGTCCCACAAAGTTTAATACCGTCATCAGTAGAGCTGAGTGATTTTATCCATTCTTTGATATATATTGATATTTTATTGAGTATCTATTTTTCATCCACGGGTATCGATATTATAAGCTTCTTTCAAAACCTCCGTGTCCCACCTTTAAAAGCTTGCAAGCAACAATTTGCACTGTTTAAATAAACAAAACAATTTTTCTCAACAAATCTTTTATTCATTTTGTCCAGCATTTGCAAGCTGTGTCAGCCATATACAGTGATTCCTTATTTTTCGTGGTTAATGGGGACCGGCGCCCCCCAGCGAAAATCAAAAATCCGCGACCAGGAGCCACAGCCCCTCGAGCCTAAATAATGTGTTTAAAATGTTTAAAAAATTGTAAAAAAAAGTATCGAGGCACTGCAGCGAAACAAGACAAAGGCTCAACTGTGGTCTTTCTGTTACCTTCACAGCCTCTGGTCTCTGAACCGTAGTAAACAAACTGCTGGTATTGTGCTATTTTTGGCTCGTAATTAGCGGCTAACATGCTAACAACAACAAAAGAAACAGTCCGGTTTTCTCTGCATTGAACGAGCACTTTATTCTGGCACTGCAGGAACTTGTAACATCACACAGGTTGTATTGTTGGGCTCCTGTCTGTTAACAGAGAATGTAAATCTATACACGCTGGGCTGCTGTTGATGCTCACTACACTTTTCATCTAACCCTGTTTTCATTCTGCCGTCCAACGACACACACACTCTACATTACCCATAAGGCCACATCATTACCCATAAGGCTACCTTCTTAAAGGGGCCGGGCTGGCTCACAACATTTCTTTGCTGTGAGAGATCACGCACAACATCCTGTGATGTTACCGCTATTTTTTATTGATTTTTTTACTATATCATATATTTCCGAAAAAAACAAAGCAGAACTTTGCGCAAATTGGCGAGGGATCACTGTAATGTGTAATTGATGATTTCAGTTCAATAAATTCAAACAGTCATTGGAACACTCACAAGATGTCACCAAAATCACTTTGTCCCTTTAAAATCTTTTGGAAAATGATGTAAATGTATTGTAAGATGAATATCGATATATATTGTATCGTGAGCCGAATATCAAGTATCATATCGTGAGATTAGTGCATCGCTACAGCCCTAATCATCAGCCTTCCCAAATTTAATTTCAGAATGCTTTAAACATCAAAATCCACCCCTGTGGTTGGCGTCAGTAGTAGCTGTTGTAAGGGACTCGTGCTTACTTACTTCCAGGTAGAGAGTTGCCTTTCGAGCTCGATTCGAAAGCAGGACATTTGGAGTATCCGGTGCTTTTGGTGGTTAGTCTCTAAGGCTGAAATGGAGTAAAGCCAAATCAATTCTAGCTGCTCTACCCCTGTCATCACTGATATCATAAGAAAGTGCTAATTAACTTACTGCAACCCCTGGAACAGCTCTGACCAAAGGGCTAATGTAGCTTAATCGCATGTGGGGCCCTGCGCTTACTTCCTCAGGACTTTCTCCCCTCCCAGTCAGAGCTAATCGATTGTAAACTGCAGCTGAGGTCACAGCAGCACCACAACTTCCCCTGCTGACCCTTCCACACCCCCGGGCAGGACCTTAATGGAGCCACGCTCCCGAGAAATCAATACTCAAACTGGGCATGGATCACGATGTGAGCCGCCCCTGATGGGATCTGACAATGGGGCGAGCCTTTGAATGTCTAAATACATGAGCCTGTCCCACCACCACCACCCATTCCAACCAAATGGCAAAAAAAAAAAAAATAGACTGGACATTTTCTCCACTGGTTTTCTTTGCCTTGTTTTTAAATCTGGGAACTTCTTTCAGCTAATGCCTTGATAAGGCGCGTACAGAAAAAACACATCTGCTACCGGGTGATCTCGTCTATCGAAATTTCTACGCCCGCAGAGCGGGAGACGACCTAGAAGACAACAGCATTAACCAATAAGGCAACCGCGCTAATTCCTCCTCACCTTGGGAGGACCTGTTTGAGTGGCTGTGTCCCATTAAGATTTATTCCCGGCTAATACTAATTGGTACGTCAGCTCGGAGGGCCCCGGGGGAACGGTTCCCTTTGGTCCACTCTCGCTGGGGTTTGCCACCATTGGAGGGGTGCTGATGAGCTGGTGTTTTTATCAGCCGCAGCATTCTGCCAGAGCTCCCCCAGGGCTCCTCACAAACTATAATTAAGTCTCACACAATCCATAATTGCGGTGTTTACAATTACTGTAGAAGAAGAACGCAGACATAAGAGGTGGAAGACAAGACAACGCGCGCGCAGAAATGTAATGAAAGAGTGAAAAAGACATGAAACTGAAAAAAAAAAACTAGCCTGACCCCTTGTTAAAAGGTGAAAAATCCAAATTAAAATCTCTTTCTCCACTGCCCAATCTTAGCTTACTTTGCTTTAATACGCTCTCAGGGCTTTTTGGCATGGGTAAACCCCATCACTTATTTATTTTTCCCAGATAGCGCTATTAATTTACCTCGGGCCCGGAGTGCTCCAGCAGACAGCGATGTGGACTGGATCTGCGTCCCTCGGGTGCTCCTCGAGGAAGAGCCGTAAATGACCCAAATAAAGGGTACTTTTGAAGGCTGCAGAGAAGCGCTGGCACCATTAAAACTAAATGAAGTGTTTATTAGCCATGCCGACAGCATCCTAAGCGCTGCCAGATCAAGGGCAGTTACAGTTAATGTGTCTCTCCGAAGCGTTCGCCCGTTTGTTTAGCCTCGCCGACGGGCCGGCGGGGTCCGGGGGACTGACTCTTTCATGCTACTTTTCATACATTTCGTTCGCTCGATCTCCTCGGTTCTCACACCCGGTCTTCATTCGTGTCCCTTCATACGCTTTTTTTTTGTCATTTCAGCAGGAAAAAGCCCTTCACGGTGCGGTTTTCTCTTGGATCTGTAAGCCACGCATATAAAAAAAAAAAAAAAAGGTGTGATCGCAAAAACAGCCACTCACAGGGAGCAGAATAAAAAGAAAGATGTTGAGAGTTTTTTGCAGTTGGGCAGCCCCATTACACTCTGTATTGACACTGGAGACTGTGACGGGGAACCAAAAGCAGTTACTTTTAAGTCTCTGATTGCTCTGCATTCTGAAATTCCCCTAAAAAGTTTCTCTTCCCTCTAATTACATTCTTCGTTTTATTTCAACTTTTAGACAAACCGTCAGAGGAGCTTTTGGACATGGCAGAGAGAAAAAAAAAAAGAGATCTGGGCTCAATTTCACTTATTTCTTTTTATAAGGTTTAAGCTTATAATGAAAAAAATGTGCCAAAATTGGATCAAATGGAGAATAAGCTGTTCATTTATCTTACTTATATTTTCCTCTAATAAGCAGAGTTATTTAGCGGATGACTTTAGACAGACATGCACATTTACAAAAACACATTTCACCGCAGCAGCGGTCCCTGAAATGGCAACGTGGCGGTTCTGATGATGCCTTAAAATTTGCTGGTGAGTATTATTTTCTCATTAACTCATATTTAACATTTTAATGTGATATTTCTTTTCCCGAGAACGTGTGTGTTCGCCCACCCCCCCACAATAATGCCACGTGTGAGTGAGAATAATGACACTCATTTGGAGCTGAATTAAAAGTTCAAACGATGAAAGCCGTAAAAACTTTCATATACCTCAAAACAGATATTTTTTTTTTCTTCCACACGGATCTCTAATTATTTTTCATAACCTCAAGCAGTGTACAGTAATATCCCAGCTCCCTGTTCTGACTTGCCTGTCTATGGTTGACACCATTTCAAGCAACCTCCGCCCTTTCCACCCCCCCGCCCACTCCTCCTTAACACCTCACTTCTTCTTCCAGAAAATGAGTTGGAGACTCAACAACAGTCGCAAAATGAAGTTCTTCGCCAAAGTGGCGGCTTCTCGAATGAAGATTGATGTCGGACAGACTACAATCCCGAAGTCAGAGGCTGCAATTACAATCCAGAATGATTATCCGAGCCCATTAATAGAAGCAGATAGCATGTCACAATCAAGGATGTGCATAATTAATCAGCGGTTACTCTTTGCACCCCATCTTCTCTCCATTCTTCCCCTTCTCCTCTGGGCTGTTTTCAATGTAAAACAGGGTTACGGACAATTCCCAGCGGTGCAACTAAACGCACCGCCCAAAGCTTACAAGACGATGCGAGTCCCGCTATTGACGAAACATCACCGACCGGTAATGAACACAGTGAGGGCTCTAACTAATTCTTGATTCCTTCATTTATCATGCCTGCCCCCCCATCACAAACACACACTATCACTAGAGGTCAGTTAGCGTTAGAAATTCACGCTCCCACTTCAAAACCCTTTCCAAGGAGGCTTTCTTTATGTTGTCTCCTTGAGTTGATGCTGGTTTAGTCTTCTTACGGAAAACAACCCGATACTGTAATCATTTTTTTTTTCCTTCTTTCATTTTCATGTCCAAATAAAGCCCCTCAGGCAAGGCCAAAGAGAGGAATGAAATTCATACAAATACAGCTCCTTTTTTTAGTTTTCCCCATCTTCCCCTGTCCTGGTTCAACACACTGTTTGTGGATTACTATCAAAAGCTTTCCTCTCTCTTTATTTGGCCTTCCTCCCCAGAAGGAAACCTTAGGTTGATTCCCTTCACGGCAAAAACAACACTGTCAAAACCCAAAGCCTGCTGCCTTTCAAACTTTCCCTCACTGTGCAGGAAACTTTCTGCGCACCAGTCCTCCGGAGGAGCAGGCCTTCCATCAATGCCAAGCCAAAACCGAGGAGCTTCGGCTCAGTCATTGTGATTTATATAAGTTATTATAGCCCATTACGGAACAAAAACAGGACAAAAACCCACTTCATAACAGAAGTCGGCCAAACAATGGGACCACAGTGGTAAACTGAGCCGTACGGGCGGGTGAAGTCCAGCACATGCCTGGTCCTCCACTCATCACACATTGTCTTTAATCTAATTCTACACATGGTTTCGTTTCAAGCCGAATCAAAAGCTCTCATGTTAACAAACCATAACAGATCTCCCTTAATCCGCCCGGCAACAAAAGATGGATGGATGCGAAAGACTCTCCGCCTCTTCGTCCCTGAAATCACACCTCATTTGCATACAAAACACTCGCTGGAGGTAAGGGCATATATTAAAGCCATTATTTCGCGTTGTTCCCACCAAAAAAAAAAAAGTTTGCATAATTGTGTTTAGCATTATGTGGGATGGAGTCTCACTATCCAAGAGCAACTTAGCAAATCCTCCCTGTTGCTGCTGGCCATCCATACTTCTGCAGTCTCTTGATAATGCTGTTGTAGACAAATAGGAACTTGAAATAACCAGTGTAGCAACACTGGTGTTTCAAAAGCGTGCGTGCTGCAACGCTACATCTCATGACCTTCTGAAGAGTGCGCCCTCCACAAAATATTTTTTTATCAGAGCTGCGAATAGAGCCACGCAAACTGTGCAACATGTGACAAAAATTCTATGGAAATAGGAGATACCAGCAGTATAGATGTCGATATTAATCGTGAGCTGTGGTTGGGGTGAGAAAATGGTCACATGATGACATCGCTCAGGAAGCACCAGGATGCGACGAAGCTGGCTTTCACTTTCAGAGTTTAGTTGACAAAAAGCAGCGATGAATCCACCAGGAAACACAACTAATCCCATTATCAGCGAAGGCATGTGTTCCAAGGACGAACAAGCAGGATGTGAGTCATTCAACATGCACAAATACTAGCTGCTGAGCAATGACTGATGCACCTATCGACCAAATCCTGATCTGCGAGTAGAAAAATAAATAAACTTTTACCCATCACCTGTTTCAGGTCAAGAGACGCCCTAACAATGGCTCGAACAAAAGTTTTAGATTTACAATATAGAGTGTTGTACTGCGTTTTTTACAAAGATACAAAAGTTAAAGTACTGGCTTTCATTGCTAAAAAGGTTGAGCTGGACATCAGCACCAAAGTGACTGCTCTTGAGGTAACTGTGTCGCATACATGTTTGAAAAAGTTACATCACTTGTGTGCGCTTTTCTTACAATCCAGATACAATAACTGTTATATGATTTTTTTTTTCTTTTAATATCATAGCTTTACAAGACTAAAAAAACAAAAAAAAAAAACGGGGCACACCTAGTTCTCATTACAAACACAGAAGCCAGGCTGACGCAACGGTGACTGTATCTGCCAAACTAATGTTTCTTCAGAAACTATGTGGAGATGAAACGGTGGATGGAAAGATGCAACTCTTACCATCACAGTATGACAGTAGGCCTCGGGAACGTGCACTGTTTCCAAACCCAGAGTCGAGGGAATTAGTCAGTGCTAATGTGGCCACTTTGCAAGATCAAACGATGGAGGGGTTAGTCACTGGCAGCAGGACTGTGTAATAAGCATCCAGCGACGTGTCGGTGCAGCAGGTCTGACTTGCACAATCTTCATAGTCAAACACTAACAGTAATGATGAGAACCTGACTTGTACATCTGTTCATGACAGCCACCTCAGGCAAAATATGCAAGGGCTGAATCAAAACATAATTCATTATGTTGATGCAATGATCTTTTTTATTTTTAAAGCCTCGCCGCCTCCATTTTACACACACAAGAACGCAGACACACACACGCACAAACGCAGACACAAGCAGTTCTCTTTTGTCAGGTGGTATGACGCTCAGCTTGATCTCCCCCATATATCATTGGGATATGCAGCAACTAACCCTGCCTGACTTGCCGGGCCCTGTTCTGTCCCGGGTACCTCCGGGGGTTTTACCAGCACACCTGTGTGTCGAGCAGAACTCGAGCTGTCCTGACCGGCATTTTTTTTTAGCGCTGTCCTTGCCTCCTGGTGGCTCGAGAGCGGCAGCGCTGAAAACATGAAATAAACATAAGCCCGAGCTTCCCCTCAGACGCACACATGAAGGCCTGGGTGGAAGCTTTTATCATGTTGCACACCAGCCCAGCTCCGTTCGTACATGCGAGTCCCTTAAAGGTGTGCTCGTATCGTACGTGTGCAGCCCTGTCATCTGCATAGACGCGCTTGCGCACGCACGCGCGCAAAAAAAAACACACTCGCATTAGCATGTTGTCATGGGTGTGTGAGCGGCAGCTGGGTGTAAATTGAAATCGGGTCTAGCGTAATGAGGAGTGATGGCTTATGCCTGCTGTATATTCCAGGAGGGTTCTTCTGACAGCTTTGGGAGCCGATAAAGTAATAACTAATAATGTGCAGATAGCGGCACCACTGTGTGACAACTGTGCAGCAGGAGAGTGAGTGAGTGAGTTGAGCGAATGAGTGAGTGACTGAGTGAGGGAGGGAGGGAGGGAGCGCGAGAGAGAGAAAAGCAAAGAGAGGATGAGGGGATGAGAGAGAGAGGGAGGAGGGGGGGCCTGAGCTGTGGGGGCTTCCTTTCAAGTTTCAAACACAACCTCCGGTGATGGTTTCAAACCTAATTCACTACCTCCAACAAACACACAGGCAAAAAAGAGAATGCATAAACTGTTTAACAATCAGCCACTTTGAAAAAAAAAGGAATAGAACAGAAGGAAGGGGGGGGAGAGTAGACATCTGTCTGGTATTGCTTTTATATAATCCGTCAAAACTATAAACAGAAATTGAAATAAGAAGAGCTGAGATAGGTGTGTAAGGGGAGCACCAGGGACAGAGGAGGCTGCGCTTTCCCCTCTCTCTTCCTGTAGAATCAAGTGATCCTACTCAGGTTCAACATCAAGACTCCTCCATAAATCATAGTCCCGACTGCAGGAAGACTGAGGGGTGTCAGGGTGACAGGAGTCTTTCTGTGCACGCCGCTCCCTGCCTTTCCTCCCACTTCTCCGTCCTTCCTCCCAGTACATCTTAACAGGAGTCAAAGCCACCGTCTCCACTGAAAGGGTTTTCTGACACAGTAGCAGACAAAGCTACAGTGGACTTCTCTGTACACCCGGGAAAGAGCTGTGGACAGCCACGGAGACAGCCGGAGTTCGGTCCGACTCACCGGATGTTGACTGCTGTATAAGTCTCTGCCCTAGAGGTCTTCGGAACAAGCCCGACAATCCAAAAACCAGAGGTTATGACCTGATCCGAATCGGGTCTCAGGGTCCATTTAAAAGACATGACTCCGGGTTCGGGTCGGAATCGGTACAGTTAGTCTCGGGTCCACTGGGTCCGCATTTACTTGAGAGAGGTAAAGATATTGGCGGTGGCAGCCAATATCAGGACTCGGGGCATTTTAATGAATTATTAATTAACGTGGCGTGTTTGTCATGAAACAATCGTGTTGCCGTAGCGTGTTATTAGCGGTTTGCCTGGCAGCTGTAAAGCATAACGGATCGCCAACATGACAAAGTTGGATCAGAGAACATATTTACAACACATGCTGACCGGTGTAGGCTATTAGCGTTAGCAGTTGCTACCAATAGCATCTGTATCCACAAAGAAAATAACGACTTGGATTTATTGTTGTTTACATCACGTAGCCTATGTAGCAACTGAACCGGGTAGAAGAAGACAACTTTAGGTATGAAAATCAAGTTTTATTCAACGCTAGACAACTTTAAACATGAGTAACTACGGGCTGAATTGTCTTGGTTCTATTCAGGTAACTCGGTTTGATTCGAGGTCGGAAACTAAAGACTCAGGTCGGGTCGGTTTTCGGGTCCAAATATTGCGGGTCCATTCAGGTTCGGACTCCCGGACTTATGATAATAGCTCGGGTCGGGTCAGTTTCGGGTCGAATTTTCACGAGTCCATTCGGGTTCGGGTCCATGAAAGTGGACCCGTGAAGACCTCTACTCTGCCCGTGTTGAGTGGTATTTTTCTCCTCTTCTTCGTCCTTTTGTGCTAATATTTTTTAAACCTCCCAGGAAATAACATCCTGTACACTACAGGACCTCAAAATCATACTGCTGCATGTCCGGCCATTAGTTCCAAAAACGTATTCAATTCATTAATTAAACGAAGCGTGTTTAATTCAACGAATGACAGATGAGTCAGTCATTTTGTCCCTCCACATCCAGAATCTTAAGGCTGTGCGTCCAGACCGTTTGCTTCAGCTGACACACCCAGCTATGCCAGACAGGCATAAGACAGATGATATTCTTAAAACTGCTGAAATTAGTTACCATTCTGTTTCACAAAAATGCACTGGACTCATTGTTGTACAAATGTTACATGGTGAGCATCGAGCTGACAACCACAATAAAAATACGATAGGTAGCGATCAAGAAAAAACTCAATGCTAAGAGTTCCCTGTTTTGGACACTTAAGGTAAATTAGCTGTGGACAGTCGTGTACGCGACATGTACCAATCCCTTTTACACTAAAGGGACATTTCGGGTTTGCAATCCTCTGATTTACCATCTGTTCTTGAGAAGAAAGAGTGAAATCTGTACTGATAATCCTTGCCTGTATGGAAGTGAAACTGAGCACCCGAAGCACCACGCCTGCAGTCCACGCAAGCTGTCAGGAAAAATTTTGTCACGGGTGCTAATCTTTGTTCTTACAGATACGTGCAGCTGCAGAATCAACTTTGATTAAGTTTGGTTGAAAAAGAGAAGCGAGTCATGGCAAAAAGGAGATGGGAGTGGAGGAAACAAAAAAAAGAAGAAGGGAAAGAAAGAGAACGAAGGAGTGCGGTTATGTTTCAAGAGGTAAACCGCAGGTTGGGTCTGGTGTAGCGGTGCCGATCTGTGTTTTCCCTCTGTTTGATTGGGTCTCTCATTAGGGGCCAGGCCCTGAAACCGGAGCTCGGCCTAATGCCTCGCCGTGTTTGGAGAAGCACAGAAACCATTTGGCTATAAAAGCGACATTTTCAAAAACAAACTTCTAAAATGAAAAGGCGGTCAAACTTGCAAAAACCGACAGCCGATTATTTTGAATAGGAGGTAAAGGAGACATGGCCATGAAAAATCACAAACTGTGACTGAAAATAAAACGGGCCGTGCTGCCACATTGCCACCCACTCCTCGTCTTCCATCTTTCCCTTTTTCCTGCTGTCCTCTTTTCTTTCAGTGACTGTTTATTTTTCGAGCTGTTTTTCGTTCACCTTCTGCCTCATCACGAGTGTCAGAGGGTTAACGTACACACAACAGGCCTTCATTCCACGCCGATGGTGTCACGAGATAAGCTGCTCTCTCTGTCACTTATCGGTAATTTACTGCTACTTCTTTTCCCCTCTTTCCTTTTTCTTGTTCACGAAAAATGAGTTTGTTTCGCCTCGAGCCATTGAGCTGTTATTAAAGCCTGTATCCTCAAGTCTGACTCTGACACAAGGTTTACTGACTCCAGCAAGCGTTACCAAGGAATTTCTTCATATGTATGAGCACATTAAAGACAGGTAGTAAAAAAAAAAAAAAAAAGACAGACTTCTTCAGGCCTTAACTTGCACCAATCAGGGTAATGAGCGTGAAGCTGTGTGGGCTGTGTTTTCATGTTAATCACCAGAAGATGCTTATGTTGGACATGCCTGTTCCCATGACTAAGATGATAGCAATGTCAAGGGGTAGCTGGGTTTGGGGGCTGAAGGTCAGGGGTGCTGGGTGCGGACCTGTCCTAGGTTCAGGGCTTCTTGCTCCAGGGGACAGGTAATCAAAGAGAGAGAGAGAGCCACCCTGTTCAGAGCAGCAGCTTGTGCTTCAGGGGTCCCACCAGTGACAGCTCCCATGTCACCGCCAGCCCTGCCGAACATAGGTAATGTACCCTGGGGGCCTGCTGAAAGACAAAAACGCGCTAAGACACCTGTGTCTGAAGCTGTAATTTGTCTTCTCTCATGTTCAAGGTGTTTTATAAGAGCAAGAGGACAAGGTGAAACAGCGAACAAAACAAGTGAGCCCACGTACGCCTTCCGGAAATCCTCCCTCTCTGTCTTTGCAAGCCGCTCAAAGCTGATTATCAAATAACCTTCAGCTCAACTGGAAAAGATGTCTGGCACGCCGTTCCTCAACTGAGTGATGATTTACAGTAACGCGAAGTGCGTGGCATTCTTGGTAGGTAGGTTGCATGGTTTGAAAGACAGATCCATCAACGAGGAGGGAACAAAAGTAACAGCAACAAAAGTTTACTCAAAGTACTTTTCTGTGGTTGTCTAAGTAAGTGGGTGTGTGCAAGTCAATGTATGTGTGTGTGGATGGCTGGGGGTGACTGGTGATCCTGCCTCCTGCTCTATATCTTATGCTGAAGTATTAGCGAGGGTCCCTCCCAGAGGCAGTGACTACACAGGCTCTTCTGAGAAGGCGCACATCAACGCCCCTGCTTTCAAAGGCAGCTTTAGCCAATGCCAGTCAAAGCAATCAGCCCAGTCAGGGTCTGCCCATCCAGCCCAAATCCCTTCATGGCTATCAGAAGAACTCTGAGCTGGGCCTGCTGGGGGCAAGGCAGGGATGGGGGGGTGGGATTTGCTCATAAGGGATTGTGAAAAAGCCGTGACACACGCTTATTTATGCCCCAATAACCCCCAACAAAATATATATACTGTTCATGAAATAAATATTTTAAAAAAATATAGGAGTTAAGAGATACCCTGCTGCAGGAGTAATGGAGCTCGTCTTAAGTACCGCACGTGTTTGTGTACTCTACATAGGCAAGTGTGTGAACGAGGGCTCATACGCACATGCGTGCAATAAAAGAAGCCATCGACCATGGTTGATGACTCAACCCACCACATTATTAAGGAGCAACAGGATGCCGTTCTGGCGTTGGGAGGACATGAAATGGCACAGGATCAGAGCCAAAAGGAGCGACGAGTGCTTGCATTGGTGATGGGAATTGATCTGGACGCCGTTAAGTCTCCAAGGCTGCAATGTCCTGAACGCACCTCAGCTGCTGATCAACCAAGCCAGATAACATGCATGCCTTGACTAGTAACACGCTGCACCTGGAACTGCTGCAAAAGATAGTTCAAACTGCAGACAAGCATATTTAACAGATTTACCATATATGGGAATCACTAATGACCAGGATGAATGTACATATATTTTCTTGCCAGAACTATCAGTCGTTTCAGCTTTAGGCATCAAAAAAAAAAAAAAAAAGGTTACCTAAAGGAATGTGTAGTTTCCCAGCATGCTTTAGTGTTTTTATTAATGTGCATACGATTATTCGTAGTAGTCTTCTATTAGTTCTGTATTTACAGTTGTTACTGGTAAACATTATTGTTGGCGTGTGTTTCTGTTGCCAACAGTTTCGGTGTGGGTGGATATTGTATTACACCATGAGTGAGAGTGCACGTACAGTTAGTAAGTTCTCTAGAAGACATACTATCACTAAGTAAATACAGGAGATGTCAAGGTATACCCATCCCATTTATTGATGTGCATGAATTACAAATAAACCAAATGAACAGTGTAGTCTTGGGAGACTTGGCGCGGGAAGATTTTGGATAGTACATAAGGAAGTAAGTAAAGCTCAGGAGATGATGCTAACTCTAACTAGCCAACATGAAAGATGACGTCACGGACAGGGACGATTCAGCATCAGCAGATGTATTTTCTTGCTGAAAGTACGACTGAGACTGGCACTGAATATGTGTTTTGGAGAGTCAGCCGCTCTCTCCTCTTCCTGTAACTACAAACCGTCAAAGAATCTTCACTAAAAAGTAGTTCTGGTCTGTTACTTTCACCCTTGTTAATGACATGATATTGTCTCGACATCATGTTCACTTTGACAGAAGCTGCAGGACTGTCTAAAATATGTTCTTGTTTCGTGACCTGTACCACATCTATACTGACATCTACCACCTGAATACGGTAGCTCTTCAGTCTCTAAAGTTAATTCTTTCTCTCCTTTGTGTAAGCATCTAGAGCAGGAATGATGTTAAAGTGAGAAAATGAGGACCGACAAGACAAACTTACTTTCTTTGACTGGAGCTTGAAACTTTTAGCGGTGTGAATTTCATGGCAGTGGTGATCGGTTAACAATATTTTTTCTACTCCATTTGACACCTGTGTATGAAAGAAGACATGCTCAATACTTCACAGTGGATGGCAGCGGGCCGAGTGTGTATGTGTGTGGAGAGGGATTCACACTGAATGATGCCAGGCAGCATCTATCCACAAAAAGATGCCTCAAAATTATGTCAGAGTGACCTCATATCCCTGTGGGAAGGGTGAGCGAATTTTACAGGGCGTCCTGTTTTTTTAATTTTTTTTTTTTATCTGTATCAAAATCCAGTGGGCAGCTGCACTGAAACGCACAACAAACCTCCTCTTCAGAAGCGCCAGGCCAATCAAAGCAGGCGTGAGGAGAAAGATGGCACGAATATGAGGCAGTTATTTGACAGTCAAGGTTTTCTACCGCCAAACAAGCTCTTTTAATTTTAACGTTGCAAGATTTACGACAGTTTCCTAGAAAAGAGAGAACAAAAAAAAAAAAAAAAAACAGCTCCATCCAACAACTTCACGGGTTTTTGGGCCGAGAAGGAGATGCATTTTAACAACAGATGAACAGATACGCCACAGCTAAGCTTCGGCTTTGTAAGAGTGAAATCTGAAGAGTTTGACTAGGAAAGCTTAATTCCTTGGAATACCTGCTGTATACAGGGCTTAAAGATAAAATAAAAATCCTGAGCCTTAACTTTTTCCGGGGTTGCAGTGGATCAAACGCATACACATTATAGGCAATTTGGCAAACAACTTTTTGGCACTGTGCTTAGTAATGTACAAGATGACCTTCAATTTAAATGTGAATTTTAGAAAGTAAAGGTTATCAAGTTATAAGTGAAAACATGTGAAACTCAGTCAAGCCAATTAATCTGGTTCATTTAACAACCATTTAATTCAGTAAAGGGCAATTTGTACAAAAAAAAAAACATATAAATTGCAACATAATTTTTGTTAAAAACAATGGCAAATTAAGTTATAGGAAATACCTTCCATTCGGTTTTGACTCGTCTCCTCTTTATCATACAGCCATGGAAAAAATTATTAGACCACCATTTTTTCTTCACTTTCTTGTTCATTTTAATACCTGGTACCACTAAACGTCATCAGTACAACGCCATAGCTATTGATGTAAAAACTTAAGTGATTTAGGTTATAATCAAGAAAACCATGGAAAATGGTAAGATATCAGCTCTTAAATAAAACTCTTATGAGCAATCTTTGTGGTTATCGTTATGTTTGTCCAAACAAATGTACCTTTAGTTGTACCAGGCATTAAAATGAACAAGAAACTGAAGAAGACAAGGGTGGTCTAATAATTTTTTCCATGACTGTATTTGCAGAGGCACTTATGTTATTAGATGTTATTACTCTGGATGTGTCATCATTAAAAAAGTGAACTATTACACTCAGTATTTTTTCCATGTTTTGGGTGGTTGCTTCATCAACATTCAGAGAAAACATCCATCCTTGGAGATGATCAGACGGACGTTTCTTGAACTCTGGTGCTATGCTGCTGGGTTCATATAACTGGCCTGCTGATTGGAAACGGGCAGTTTTTTTAAAGTGTTTTTTTTTTTTTTATCAACGGCTACTTCATTTTACACAGATGTATGAGCGGTTGAGTGATCGTAGATGATAAATCATGTACTGCTAAAAACGACCACACACATATTTTCAAGTCACAAACAGATCAGTCATCGGAGCCGCTACGTCCGCTGTGGCTGTTGCTCCCGGGTAACGGCTTGTGTGTTGGAGTGCACTGCTGCTTTATGGCCGGCGTCTCCTTCATGACGGTGAAGAGCTTTTTTTGCCGCCAGTTGCATAGACTAGCTACTTGGAGCACAACACTCAAAAACAGGTACCAGGCTCCCTTAACTTCTGGTACCCAAACGGCTAACTGTCGAACACTTGTTGCCTCCATTCAAACAACCACCGGCTCACCTCGGATGCTGCGTTCAAGACCACTCAGAGATAACGTGTTTGTGTTTTTTTCCCCTGAATCATGGACAAATGCCGAGAGATCCGGCACAGTGCCGAAATACTTTAAGCCCTGTCTATATGAATATGGGAAATAAGCCACTGACTTAACCCAGCAGTTATAATTTGTCCTAAATTCAACATTTGCTATTTGCTTCCAAGTATGACTTTCGCCCTCAACACATCGTCACCTTCCAGTCAAATCTTTGCTTTAAATGAAGTTGCAAAACTGATGATTAAATTGCTATAATCAAGAGCTCTTTGCATCTTTCATATTTAACTGTCTTTAAGAGGATTAATTCAGCATACTAGTCAGAAATGTTGTCAATGTCAGTAAAAAACTGCCATCATTGTCAGAATTACCAGCCTTTGAGCCACGTTGATCTAATATTATTCAACCACAAACCGGACATTGTTTCGTTTCGGGCAGCCCACCACTCTAAGAACAATTCGACAAGCGACTACTAGCATGCCTGTCTTTTGAACGCTGCTAATCTGTCGAAGCTGTGGCCCCGCCGTCAGCAGCTGCTGTCAGCTTCAACCGGTCACACGCGTACAGGGAGAGGTCCGGTACCACGTACGTCCTTGCCGCTGTGAATCATAATGCACATAACAGCAAAAGAACAGAGGACATCTTGACCTAAAACAGGACAAGAGGCAGGGGAAGAAAAAAAAAAGTGCAGCAAGGAGTTTGTTGGCTCAAACTTTGAAAACAACTATCAGCAGAGGAGTCTTTGGACTAAGGAGGGCTAAAGATTCACATACTGAGAGTTGAGAGCACTGGTGCTTTCATGCCCAGGACAGTGAGGATATTAGGAAGGTAAAAGGCCTATCGAGTGCCAAGCTATCTTGCCCTGGCGCTTAATCAAAGGGATTAAGGCTTGGGAAGTGAAACCCACAGGTTATCCTCCAGGAAGCATACCAAGTAGTTACCAAAAACACAAAAGTTCAAAGCGGCTCAATTTTCCTATATTAGAAGTGTTTTGGACAGAGCCCTTGGGTCTGTTTCAAGGGAAAGAAAAAAAAAACAACAACAAGAAGCCTGTTAGAAAAGTTTGTTCCTGCATTCTTGTAGGGAAAAAGAAACCAGCAGGTACTTGTGGCGTAGACTTACGTCCGTCAGGCTCAGTCCCCAGGAACAACTGGTCACCCACAGACACAACTAGGGACGCCAATAGATTTTCTACTATTAACCTTGAGAACTTTAAAGCAGTCAGTACTGCAGACTGTATATCGCTGTGCAGCCGTTGGAGCGATACCAAAAACTCATTCTCCCTAAAGACTGCAGCTGTATGGTAGCAACCTAAAAGAAAACCAGATCGGACAGGGAAAAGAAGACCGTTGTAAAACAGCGCGGAGGACTGTGGTGAGGCCGGTCGACTCGTGTGCGATGCGTGATCCATACGAAATGTTCTCCGAGATTATCCTTGACATTTATAATTGAGCAAGCACAAGGTCACTGGTTTAAAGCCTTAAAGTGAGGAGTCTGAAAGTGAAGGCATGTGACAAAGCCCATGACTCCTCAAAAAGTTGCAGTGGTCTCCGTAAAGAGCTGCGGCCTTTCTGGTGACCAAATGAAGCTCAACTGAATCAGGATTGTATGTCCTACGAAATACTGAGTAATGCTGTCAGGTTTAGTGGTTAGGGGCTCAATTAGGACGGGGGCCTCTCATGCTGACAGCGCGTGCCTTCGTGGTAGCCCGAGTAGCCTAAAAGTAAAACATATGGAAATGAATGGAAAGGCAGTCACTTGCTCTGATCAGTTAGACATAATATTAGCACTGCCGCTGTGCTATTCCATACAGAGGCACGTCGGACTTTCACCTCTTTGTACCGTCACAGTGGAGCGCCAGATCTTTTCCCCTCGGTCGAGAACAATAAAAGCCGAACCGCAGTCGCCTCACGAAGACTACAAACACGAGTCCTGTATTTTTGTGTTATTCCAGGCTATTGCCGAAACTCGAAGCGCATCAGTTTAATGTGACATAACAGAATATTTATACATCTTAGCCTATGCAGGCCTTTTCATGATGAGATGCATATTTAACGTGTTCATTACTGAAGCGTCTTGGTATGGCTTCAACAGGCAGCCCCATCTGTCTGACGTTAAGACCATTGGAAACAGATGGAACTTAAATTGTACTTTTTTGTCTAAATTGAAAATAGCTACTTGGGAAAGAAGCTAAAAAAACATACAAACAACAGCAACTATGAGAACAACCGTGTCTGGAATTAAATGAAGTACAGTAAGAGATCAAAAACAGAAGGCGTACAAATTCAAGTTTTTTTTTTTTTTTTTTACCGGCTCCGTATTGATTTACTCTGCAATTTTGTGTTTCTCTCTCCACGCCAGCTCCACGATCTCTGCCGAGCGGGAGATCCGGGTAAATAGCACTGATCAGGTTTTTCCAAAACATGAAAGATTGATACCTTGCTTCTTTTTTTTTTTTTATTTCCGACAAAAGAATAAAGGAGGAAAGGTTGAAATAGGTATTTGAAGAGAGAAACCAAAGTAGATGTCCAGAGCCCAGGGTTATTTTAACAAAACCGTGATGGGAAATGTCTGCATGGAGAGCAGTCGTGTGATGGAAAATCTTGTGAAAAGATCCGGTCGGAATGATCGGCGCTGGCATCGCAGCATGGATTGTTGTGACACTTCTGGTTTGATTCATAAATATCTATGACAACAAAATGCAGGTAAATAGCTACCATCATCAAAATAATGTTAAAAAATATCTTGGAAAACATATAATTCTACTTACTGAATCATTTCCATTTACATAATCAAACAAAACCTGAGATTTCTTCCTTCTGCCGCCTGATTAACCTCTCCTTCTTTTTCTTTCCTTTATATTTCAGCCCAAATCACATCAAGGTATAAACAGCGAGCCAAGAGCACATCACCAATTCTTTTTCAAAGTAAGTCCTGCTGTTACATTTCAAATACCTCGGGGTTGCGGGTCATAGTGCACTTTCCAGCTTCTGAACGCGTTTATTCAGGCATCCTAGTGTAAATAGGGGGAGATTCAACATCAAATATCTCTATTCCCCATGCTGGCCCTTTCGTCTGTTCCGACTCGATGTGTGCTTTTGGCTAACAAAGTAATGAATTCTCTTCCCTCTGTTGCCGGACCCGGTGTACCAGGCAGGAATATAACTGAGGCTGGATATACTGTTGTTCTCCTCGGTGTCACGGTGCATTAAAGAAGACCTTCTATACGACCAGGTGTAAAAAATCAATCAAGATGGCAAAATAACCAAAAGTTAAAGAAAACATAAAGTCAATATATGTCAGGAAATTAGATTAGTGTTACTGTAGCCTTATGTTATGGCTCAAAGCTCCCAAGCCATTAAAGGGGTAATAAATGTGTTATAAAGCTCTTACAAGCCCCTTAGGCCATCATGGGGCTGAGCTGAAGAGCTGTTTACGAGATTGTTTATTACCGGCTCAGCTTATCATCATTTACCACACGGAGATGGCTAAAACGAACTCCATAAATAGCTGATTCACTGGTACTAAGCCAAGCTCAACGAAGGCCGCCGTGAGAGAATTACAACTTCTATATCGTTACGCATATACCGAGAAGCAAAAATGTATCTGCCAGGGAAGGTGAGGCAAAGAACGGATGAGCGAAAGAGTGAAGGGGAGACGAGAGCAAAGGAGAAAAGAGGGCAGGGTGACAAGCAGGTGGCTTCATATGGTCTCTATCTACCACATATGTCCGATCCACCGCTGAGCTGACAGGTAGGGACACAATCTGTTGACCCGAGGGCCTGTTACAGACTTGCAAGTGGATAAATATAGAGCAGTGGGTGAGCATGGGTGTCTTAAATGACATATCTAATGATTCTCATTCTCTGCAGTCTGTTCTCCCAGTCCAGTCCAGGAAAAAGGTTTACGAGAACGCAGCTATAGCATGCCGGCAGAACTTCCAGCTCTCAAACTGCTCACTCTTTAAAATAAACGTTGCTATCAGCCGATTTCTTTTTTTTTTTTTTTTGTCATTCATTGTGCTCATCATGTGCTTTGCCCGGCACGTTCCTTTCATATGCACAACATAAACATACACAGTCACGTGCATCATCTGGATTTCCGGCGAAAGCGAGAGATTTGTATTAAGCTTTTGCATCTCTGTGTGTTCCATTTGCATATGAGAAAATAGTTTCAAAAAGGCTTCTCTATAATGCATAAGACCCTTTTAGGCTGTGTTTACTGCAACATTCTATTCCTCCCACTGACAATCCATGCGCGGGTTTGCATCATTTTGTGAGACATGCCAGTTTTGAATTATTCAGCCGCTCGTCTCCTCCACAGCGCAGCGTTTAACAAACACATGCACACATTCACATGTGAAAAGACAAGAGCGGTCTACAAGGATACTACAACAACACCTCAGTCGGTCCCTTTGGAGAGGAGGGGAATCCTATTACATAGCCGTCAAAACCTGTCGTAAACCTTTTTCCCTTTTTCTCGGCCCCCTTTTATAAAAACGAGAGACACCGCCGGTCCATTTACAGTCTGCCTGCTCTCTGTTCTCTTAATGGGACCCGGGCCGCGAGTGTCATAAGCAGAGGAGAAACACAGTTCAATTTCCCTTCACGAGAGCATTAAACAAGCACCTTCACTGTACCAGCCCGATGCATAATTTACTGCCGGTGATGTGTGTCTTAAACGCTACTGAAATATACATGGCAGCATATGCAAATTTCACAGTGCTCTCTCTCCCTCCCTCTCTCACTGTACTTGCTAAACAGACAACAAGAGACCAAGAAGACAGCCCCTTCTGGCCACAGACAGTATATAGTACAGTATCCAACAGTATGTGTGCTTGCTGAGGGCATATTATTGTGATTTTTTTTTTTTAATGTGTAGGCAAACGTGGTAATGCTTGTCCTACCAATGTCCTGTGATGCCATTTAAATATCTATATCACATGTGTCAAACACAAGGCCCGCGGCCCAAATGTGGCCCGCCACATCATTTTATGTGGCCCTCGAGAGCTTGTGCTTTATTGGCTTAAATTTTAAACCAATATTTTAAGACTTAAAATAAGCTTACGCCGCTCTAAAGCGCATATTGACAATAAACTACATCTCCCACAATGCATTTCGTCATCACCCACAACGATAATGGTATCTCACCATGAGCAAGACATCAAGACGATTTTCAGAACTGATGGACTTCAGAAAAAACATCTACAAACTAACCCTAATATGTCCAAGAAAAGAGAAATTGATGTACAAGTAACAAAGTTTCATGAACGACGGTAAAACGAATACAAGTTTGTACCTCAAGGTGAAAAAACAGAATGTCTTTTGTGTTATGAGGTGGTGTCAGTCGTGAAAGAGTATAATCTTCGTCAGCATTTTGACAACAGACACGGAGCTAAGTATGCTAAATTTAGCCTGCAAGAAAAACAAAGAATCGCTTCCGCTTCTGAAACCAAGGTAATGGATACTCTGAGTGACGTTTACAGAGTCCGTTACCATGGCAACGGACTCTGTAAACATCACCTGTGCCAGAGTAGGTTTACAACTACAAATCCTGAGTTTAATATAATATATAATATATGTTATTTAACAATTTAATAAGGTGCAGTTTAATTTATTTTGATTTACATTGCATTTGTTACGTTCATGGTGTTATTCTGGCCCTTTGACAGGAACCATGATGCTGATGTGGCCCTCAGTGAAAATGAGTCTGACACCCCTGATCTACATCATGTATGCACCAAAGTGGAAAAACAAGGCCGTCCTATCCCTCCAACTGCCTCAACGTTTCTAAAAGGGCATCTTTTTCTCAGCTGTGGCCGCACTGAACCACGGGTTGAGTTGCAACGTAAGATCCAAATGTGGTCAGAGGACGTACGACAAACAGGCACTAAAAACAAGCGTGGATACGCTGTTCTGTGAGTAACGAACCGCCGGTCAACAGAGGAGCTGCAGCTCGCACCAGCGTGTGTGTGTGTGTGTGTGTGTGTGTGAGCTTAGTAAAGGGATGTTGATGAGAGAGGAGGAGAGGGCAGAATGGTGGTGTCAGATTTTATAAATGAGAGAGGAAACGTCTTCATCCCATATCAGGACACCCCCACCACTCTCCTTAGCAGCCGTCTGCGGTGTGTGTGCGCCGGCGCGAGTGTGCGCGAGCTTCGGGCAACGCGCTGGCTCCCAGCATTTTATCTTTAACGGGCCCTTAACAGCCCAGCTGACACCCCCGTGGCTTTGCCAGCACAGCCTGCGCCTTCGACCCGCAATCTGCTCCTCTGCTCCTGGTGGAGGAAAAGGTGCAGAGAGATTAACAGAGGAGAGCAAAGACACTGAAGCTGAAATAAAAAGAACAAAAAAGAGAAAGTAAAATGTATTCGACAATCGCAGGTGCTCCGCAAAGCAGATAAAGTCACGGGCGAGCATCTGCACAAAACTTGAAATTTAGCAAATGGATTAGCACACAAATGATAGAAAGTTTTTATTCTATATTCTACTGGACGTGTGGATGTTTATAGGAAGTTAGTAAGAAGTCTTTAGTTATACTAAAAAATTAGAGTTCATTGAAAATATAATTCATAACATAATTACTCTTTTTTCCATTTTCTTATAAAATTATGTAAGATTATATAAGATTAAGGCAGTTTTAACTTTTAAATAAATAAAAGAGTTAGCGTAAATTTAATAAAAAAACATCACTACTTTAAATTTATTTTCTAAAACCTTTAAATCAACCCAAAAATGCAGCTTAAAGGCAGCCTCAGTCACTAATTCCGCACACAGCCGCTGCTTTGCTGCAACACAATCAAATTTCATGCATATTACAGGCACAAATAAACGAAAGGTGCGGCGCCCGTTCGCGTTCGCGCCGTTGCATATGTACAGTAAATCTGGCCCCCGGCACAGAAGTGCAGCTGCCAAGGCTGTGGTGTCGCTGGTGTCGAACAGTGTGTTAACAGGATGTGTAATGCGGTGTTGTGTCCTGTCCTGCAGCCAGGGCTGGGTGGCAGCGGCTCTGTAGGCTGCAGTAGGGTGGTTATCATGAAGCAGTTATGTAGCTGCTCTGCTGGGCTAGTCTAATTACAGGAGAACAGCGTGCACCAGTCTGGGCCTCCAAATGGCACCATATGTTTTCCCAGACTAACTGGGCTGAATAAATGCCATTTAACCATTCAGGATGCACGCTGCACTGTGTCTGGGAATCAGTCAGTCACTCACATAAAAACCATTCACCCCCCCCTCCCCCAGTACAGAACCCATCTACCACCCCTGCCCACCATACTATGAATAATCACGCGGCTTCCTGTCCAGTTTAACTATTTACAAATCCTGCTGTAAGTGCCTATAACAGACGCAGGGCTGGATAAGGATTTAGGCACCTGCGCCGTAACCAGCCCAGTTAGACTGGTTAATCAGAAACTGTGCTTCCAAAAAGGCCTGCATCATTCCAGGGTGTGGGCACGTCCATTCGTCTTTTCCTGCACTGGTTGACCCATGCAGGAGCGATCGGCAACATGGCAGATGTCCCTGCTGGTATAAAGTTCGGCTTTGGATTTTTAACCTTTTAGGAGATCCACGTGAGATATTCCAAGGGAGCCATGGATAGTTTGCTGTCGAGCTAAAGCAGCAGCTACCAAAAAGATACTGGCATGGAGTATTTAAAGGCAGTGAAAAGACTGTACCTTACCAGGCAGCGGCTCTCAGATGTTCTCAAATTCATACATGTCAGGACTAATCAGGGATCCCTATTTAATAAAGGTCTGATAAAAACTACTCCTAGTCTTTTCCATCTGGTTTCAATTCAAACATAAAGTGTTTTCCCACCGACCCCGACTGGCAAAACTGCAATCGCAGCATCCCTGATAACAAGAGCATAATTCTTTGTGGCGGCAAAAAAAAAGCTGAGAACATTTGTCTCGTAACCTCTTTTTCTGGAAAAGCTCCCTGTATCATCACATGATAGACCTATCACACATCATCAGTTTGTTAATGAGAAAAGCCTAGACAGAGGCTCACAGATGCCTATCAAGAGCCGAAAACAAAAAAGAGAATGTAAGTAAATACGGACTGTAATTAGTATGACAAGGTTGAAAAAAAAAACAGATAACACACTGCGGCAGCCCGGAGGCATACCCTTCCGCACATGCGCCCGCACAAAACACACGCAGGCTCTGGAGTGCACCCACGCACACACGCCGAGAAGAAATCAAACGTTTTAATCAGCTTGCTACAGCACATAATGAGGATCCACTAAGCCTCAGCTATCAGCTGCCATCGGCCACTTAGTTGTGCCTTCAAAGAGCTGATTTTTCATTTCTTCTACAACAAGCTTAACACGGTAGCTATCAAGAGCGAACACAGTCTGAGCATGTGCAATATGAGCCAGAAAAAAAAAAAAAAGAAAAAGTAGGTTCGGCAAAGTGATCTACAGTATATGCAGTAAAGTAAAGAGGCAATTATGTGAAAACAGACAAGACAGTGCTGCCTCTTGGGAAATTGTGTGGGAGCGATTTGTCACCATTGTGATTTACGGCATGGAAGTACTAGAGCACAGTTGTCTTGGTTGGAGATCACATGAAAGGGTATCACATGCCACACCACAGCCCATAAATCTGACAGTACATGCAATGTCCTTAAATACCTTGCACAACCCAACTCAGTACACTAACAGACTGTAACACCTATTGCCTTAAGGGCACACACACACACCACACACAGGCCCACACAAACAAAAACATACACTCCTTGTGATGTAGCGCAGCGCGCACCTGGCTTCACCACACCTGCTGTAGAGCGCAAGGTATTCACATGAAAATGTAAAGTCGGTTACGGCCGGACTAGTTTCCACAGAAATGCAGCACTTAATCTGAATTCTTACTCAACTTTCCAGGTGTGTGTCTGAGTGTAGGTGTGTGTGTGTGGAGACGTGTACGTGCAGAAATGCAATGAACGCGAGCCTCCTGTTGCAGTTTCTGGCCTCCTGGAAACAGCTCTGACCTCTGTGATGGGGACTCACGGCTCCGGCCCTCCAGCTGGAGAAGCGTTGACCCCAGATCCAAGACGAACCCAAAGACCTGTCCTTGTGTCCTTGTCTCCCTCCTGCCTGCCTGCTGTACTGTGTCCTGACTTGGAGGAGGGGGGGGGATAAAACTGGGTCACCCCACCTGAGAAAGTCAGGGCTGCATGAAACTGCTGTCACTTAATATCAGTTCTCGTTCCTGTGAATTTCTCGTATTGATGTTCTTCAACCTTTTCCTAACGAGTTTTTGTTTAGCATCATCTGCCCTTTGTTTTCTGCGATATACATATACATGTGATATTTCTGCACAGTTTTGAAATCTACACCTCCAGAACTGCACATCAGTGAATAAAGGTCATCGTGTTATGGATGACATATGGATACATGAATGTATTAACTGCATTGTACAAACAGAAAAAGAGTGTTTTACACTGTTTGTATGCAGCAATGTAGCCTACACGGTTCATTACCTTCCAGTTGTTAACAATTAAATCAACTGACACAAAGAAGAGCTATCACTAGGCACATTCAGTAAAGTCAGAAAAGTAAGATCTTGACTAACCCCGTGTGACTGCGTAACGTGCGAGAGCGATACCCCCATGCAAAACACGCTCTGACAAGAGAGCGGCTCAAACGGCGAGAGGGTGGCCGCCCCATCTGTGCCCGCCGCCGCCATACAGCACACGTCAAAACCTAAAGCAGGCCACCTCAAGCCGCCGCCGTAGCATCCGGTGCAGCCTGCTGTAATAAATGATGCTGTTAGCTGCAGTCTCGCAGGTGAAATGTGCTGCTGCTACAATTATTCCAATGCCAGCATGCCAGAATGCCAGTGCTACCAAATGCTGCTGTCAACCCAGGGGTTTAATTAGTTTGGCACATGTGCCACTTATAATCACCTGCCATTACCAGTTCTGGCTGCATCTGCTAACACGTCTGTCAGCGGCGGGCAGGCTGTGCATGTGTGCATGGGTTTCTAGCTTTGCCGGGTCACTGGGAGTACATTTTGGCAACGGAACAGAAGGGTCAGCCGACGTGCAGTCCAGACACAAAGGACTCTCCGGTACCATTTCTCTAAAACTGTCTGTGTATTTTTATATTACACACATATTCTTTTTTAAAGAATCGAACCCAGCCGTCAATCCCTCTGCATCTATATTAAATAACGTTATACAGATAATTTCACCGGTGATTCATGCTTGTCGGTGGTCCGCTTTGTACAGGTGCCTTTTGAAAAACAGAAGGGAGCAGGGCCTCTTAGTGTCAAACTGCATTGTGAATTGAGCTGCACCTCAGGCTGAATACATCTCATTGTGATTTCATGAGAGCTGGAAGAGGAGGAAGGAGATTTGAAAAAAAAAAAAATAGAAGAAAAAAACTCCAGGGTCGTTTGTGAATCTCAACTCAAAATAAGAAAAATGGAAGTTAAAAGTGAATTGTTCACTTCCCCCCTGGCGTAGCAGTGGCTACCTCTAGGGCTGGAGGAGGAGGAACGGGAGACGAGGAGCCCCGTGGCTCTCAAAGTCATGTGACCACTGAGCACAATATCTGAAGGATAGACCTCAAGCTGTGTATTTAGCACTTCGTGAATCAGTGTGTATGTGAGAGTGTGCGTGCAGCAGAGGACGTACACCCATTCCCACTGATTTAGAGACTAGGATCTGCAGATTCACCCACGTCTGCTGCAAAACAATGGGTCTAACTATCCCTATTATTTCCAGAAAGTTCCCATTTAGCGCTAAACCAAGGCTTCAATATTGTGCCGGCTCAAAAACATCTGTTGGGGACTTGTGTGGCTACATAATTACAAAATATCTGCAGTAATCCGCCCGATAAGAGAGTCATTACTCCAGCAGACATTTATCACTATGGGATTGATGACCCATTTCAGAGGCAGCTTTTGTACGGGGAAGTGAAATCGCTGATATCCCTTTTATCCTACATCACCGTTGAAGCAATCCATTTGTCAGGACGCAAGCTAGTTAGAATTGTAATTAACAGCTATGGACTTTGCCCCTAATAGAATTTTTGCAGGAAACTGCAGACTGACACAGGAGGAGAGAGAGAGAGGGGTGTGGAGGGGGGGGAGGGGGGGAGGGGGGGTGGGGGGGTTTCACAGTGTTTCTCTATTCCTACTAATTGCCACTTTGAGCAACTGTCTGTAGAGAAGAGAAGCGCTACGCTGTGTCAAGAAAACGCCACGGCAGCACTCTCAAATGCAAAAAGTTCCACGAATGCGTAAATATGTGAGCGCAGGGATTCAGAAAAGGTGCATGCACGGTGAAATGATCTCTTGCAATCACAGATTCTTGAGTAAAATATGCATTTTGCAAGTCTTTTTTTTTTTCTTTAATTCCCCCCCCCCACCTACGTACGCATAGAACGGAGCAGCAGATGATCGCAGTAGGTAAGGGCTAAAGGTCCGGCCACCTGCCGGAGGCGTCCTGTCTCTGTACCGGTAATGAACAGAGACAGCTTGGGGACCACCCTGCGAGCCCGTCCCCCCCCCCACCTGGTCTCCCCACTTTGGGGCAGTGCTGGGGGGGGGGCCCTCGGGTGACAAGGATGCCAGAGATGTTCCGCGCGCTGACAGGCAGGTCTTACCTGGCCAACCCGCTGTACACAGAGGTACATGTGTGCGTGACGTATACCTGCGTACGCCGTAGCCGCTCACACGTGCTCACTTAATCACGCGTATGCAGAGAGCGCGGCGCGCCCACGCACGCGTGTACACACACACACACACATACACGCTGACCTGGTGTAATTCCTCCAGCACACGGCTTGTGACAGGAGCAGCTGTGGCCGCTACGGCAGACAGATGAAATTTTCATAACTATCTCCTCCAACTTCCATCCTCACCTTCAGGATAATTTATGACCTGCCTGCCAGCCTTGAAGAGACAATATGCTCGCAATGAAATGAAGTGTTCCTGCAGTGTAGGTTATAATTAACAGCGGAGGGGAGAAAGATGTGTGTATAAGGACTTGTAAAGGGGAGGTGGGTGCGCATATTTGATTTTTTTTTTTTTTTTCCTCATGATTATATAACATACGCGTGCATTTAAGCGGCACGTCCGTTACCGCAGTTAGTTTTGTGATTTCCATGCTGCCTCGCTGCATAAAATAAATAACATCTCCGTAACAAACTATACACAAAACTCTGCCTGAAACTTTACAAACATCTGTTGTGCAGATTTTTTTTGTATCTTTATGGAGCCCTACAGCATTTTGTGTCATAGCGGTTCTTATGCCCATTAGCTTAGTTACCACAAGGGTAAAGTTTATTCAGTATGGAAAGGGACTGGTAAAGTCTCATTTTATGCTCTTTATGGATATTTGCTGTCTATCCAAGCATGAATCAGGTTAAAATGAGATAAAGTTTGTTTTGCTGAAAACACCCTTCATCGTTTCAAAATGCCATGCTCTTGCTGTTTTTTTTTACATGCTTGCCACACATCTTCACCCAATCATGCTCTATCAAGGCTCTGGGATGTTAGGTCTGACCAAAAAGAATGTCCTGGTTTGCCTGATTACCAGTGAAACAGGCCCAAATCACTCTTCCAGCTCCCCGAAACTCACCACATTGTCTTTTCCAAACAGAAATCTTGTTTCCATATTAAAAAAAAAAAAAAAAGGCAGCCTTTAATGGGCAACTGTGTCTGCAACAAGTGTGTTTAAATGTCTGTGGGACTTTTAATAGCATTTTTAAACTTTCCCATTTTCCCTTTCCGTGCCACATTCCTTTGACAATCTCTTTTTTTTTCTGTGAAAGGTTCAATTATGAAATGGCTGTTTTGTTTCAAACCTGTAAATAATTTTACGCAGTTGCGATGCGAGTCGAGAATAAGCAGAGATTTATAACAGAGCGGGGGTGTTTGTTGCAAACTTACCAATCCCACACGTAACCGCAGAACGAGAGAAAGCATGTAGCTCACTGGCTAATTACTGACTTCTCTGAGGGCCAGGCAAGACAGAAGTAAGCACGTAGTTATATGGGTAGAACTTGTTTGCACGGTAAGTAGAAGGTAAAGAAATAGAATCATCAGTTATCTCGTTCAAAGCGCGCATTCCTGCAAGAATAAGACATACTCTGATGTTGCTTCCCAGCCTGGGAGCAAACTGCGATTGGGAAGACGATCGCAGCTGCGAGGCTCTGCTGAGGTCAGGTCATGCATAACTGACTGATTGCTTAACAGGGCTGGGTGCATGGGAAAAGAATTCATAATTTACAATCAAACAGACACTTCACAAATACCAAGGCCACAGGCGATCTCGCTGCTCCGGCGTACCCGACCTTAGGGACCACACAGACATGTTTTAGATAAAGACAGACAAATTACACGACGGCATTTTAAGCTAACCACTGCGTCTTGCGTTAATTACAGGGTGGCTGGCGATGAAGGAGGAATATGACATGCCCTTATTTGTTTTCTCCTCCAGTGCCCCGAATCGAGTAAACACGGCGATGTGGATGTCGGCGAACATACGTGGCACGGCGTAAAAAAAAAAAAAAAAGATGGCACGGAGCGGAAAAAAAAAAAAAAAGAGTTTCACGTGCAGGTGGAACAACCCCCTGAGGTAAGAGGGGAAACAAGGACGCAGCCAGCCAAACTTCTCAGCTAGCAACTTATGCCAAGGGAAACAGACTGAGCTAGCCTCGACCGCACCGCTCTCCAAACAAGGCCGCTGTTGTGGGAGTGATGAAGAGGAAAATATGAAGCCGCCGTCCGGGAGATCTTATTAACCCGTCACCTCGGAGTAATGCAAGTCACAACACACAGGCGCTCTGCTAACAACTCGCTCAGTCGGACCGACTCCCAACCAGAAGGGTTTTAGGGAGCGGTCCAAACGTTACCGCCATCAGTGGTCCCCTCCTGCAAACAGGACGGTGCCACCCTCTCATCACCTTGTTCCGGAACATTTACAGGTGATATCCGATCACCAAAAAAAGCAACTGAATGATACCTTGACCACATTGTTAAATTTCCCTCTCAGGGTATAAGAGGCATAAAATTATTGATATTTACAACTGCCATCCTTTTGGAAAGCTGACCCCATTTCACTGATGTCAAGGATTGTGTATCGCAGTGATGGAGAGACCCACTTTCAGTCACCAGTTACCTTCTCTGGTTCCTCAGTCTCCTTGTTAGTGTGTCGCTCCAGTAGGTTTTCTGCAGGCAGCAGACATGCAGCACAGGGTCATGGGCTGGGAGCTGTACCTGCGACCGCTGCAGGAGGACCGTGACCTTTGTATATGGGCCGCTGAGCCAATCCAACAGCCCATGTGACTATTTTTCATAAGAAACTGAAAACTTGTCCAGCGGTGATTAGTTTGAAAGTGAATTACAAGCATTGCTGATCCTGCTGTAAATGTTAGCAACTGCCATGCACCTTAAATGCTGTCAGTCCCTTCATGTGCAGGAGGAGAGATGTTATTTGAATAGTTTGCAACAGTCCTCGAAATGAAAGGTCACATTATATGTATTTAGAAGGATTTTTTTTTGTATTAAATATCTATTTGTTATGGATGTGGCCTGACTGAATACGCCAATAACAGATTACCAGATGACATCATCACAAATGTAAAATGTGTCAATAAAACCTTTGAGTGAGGAAAAACAGCAGATGCCTCCACTTTAAGGCTTTGAGGATCTCATTAGCTACATTACACAAGACGGTGATCTGTCCATTTTTAGTGCGGGCATGACACTGACAATCTTTTCCAACTCCCATCTGGGTTGGAAGGGTCTCTATTGTCTGCCCACTCCCTCTCCCGCCCCTGTCCAGGAACCGGGGTGGGTTCTGTCATGGGAAGAACAAAAGAAGTGTCACCACTATGGGAATGAAGTGCCAGCCGACGAATGTCTCTGTCCTCCTTTTTTTTTTTTTTTGTGTCACTGTGCATCTCCACTCCACAGGGATGCAAACTGGTAGCTGACAACCCTGTCGGGGTCATCCTTGGTTGGGCACAGCTTCAACCTCTCCAGTCCCCTTTGGCCCCCGGTGACCCCTGGTTTTGATGACAGAATGGACTTTTTGTGTAACAGCGGCCTGTCCAGGTGAGGACAAGAGATGATGACAATGGAAGGAAACACAAAGCTGATGGAGGCTGGGAGACAGCCCCGCGGGTCATGGGTCGAGCCGGACAGCCGAGTGATGAGTGCAGCTGCGGACGCGTGGACCCCTCTCTCTATTCTTTGACTCTGCGTGCCATGTTGTCTGCTGTTTTCTTTGTCTTGGGATAAAGACCTTACTAACTCTCCACAATTTGGAGAAAAGTAATAAACAGAGGCAACAGATGTACCGCGCCACAAGTTGTGAGTGTACGGCTATTATAGTGACCCCCTGACTTGTTCGGCGCGGGTCGAACCTTTGTCTTTTCAGTGTGTCGTGACTATTAAACCGAATAGAAACAGTTTCAAAAAGAAATAAAGAACAGGCTTCAAACAAACTACAAATGTTGATAGCTACAAATGTGTTAATGCAATCTCACCTTAAATTGTGGCTGTTATTGCAATTTACTAGGGCTGAAGACATGCACTAATCTCACGATACGATGCGATACGATACACGATATTCAGCTCATGATATGATATATATCGATATTCATCTTACAATACATTTACATCATTTTCCTATAGATTTTAAAGGGACAAAGTTAGTTTGGTGACATCTTGTGAGTGTTCCAATGACTTTGTTTGAATTAATTCAACTGAAAGCATCAAATACACATTACAGTGATCCCTCGCCAATTCGCGCTTTAAGTTACGCGGTTTTAGTTATTAGCGGATTTTTTTCAGAAATATATAATATAAAAAAAAATCAAGAAAAAATTGCAGAAACATCAGAGGATGTTGTTCGCGTTCTCTCGCAGCGAAGAAATGTTGTGAGCCAGCCTGGCTCCTTTGAGAAGGTGGCCTTATGGGTAATGGTGTGGCCTTATGGGTAATGTAGTGTGTGTGTCGTGGGACGGCAGAATGAAAATGAGATTAGATGAAAGAGCGGTTTCTTTACTACGGTTCAGAGACCAGAGGCTGTGAAGGTAACAAAAAGACCACAGTTGAGCCTTCGTCTTGTTTTGCTGCAGTGTCTCGCTACTTTTTTGCGGTTTTTAAACATATTTTAAACAGATTATTTAGGCTCGGGGGGCACCGGCTCCAGTTCGCGGATTCTGATTTTCGTGGGGGGCGCCGGTCCCCATTAACCATTAAATTGCACTGTTTAAATAAATGAAACTATTTTTCTCAACAAATCTTTTACACTCACAAGATGTCAACAAAATCACTTTGTCCCTATTAAAATCTTTCAGAAAATGATGTAAATGTATCTTAAGATAAATATTGGTATATATTGTATTGTGAGCCAAATATCGTGTATCGTATTGTATCGTATCGCAAGTGTATCGCTACAGCCCTAATTAAGATTGCGTCTTATAAGCTACCTGAGCCCATCTAGACAATGATTATGAGTAATCTAATATATTTTGTCCGCAGCCTCTATCGGTATACATTTGTTGTGTCGCTTTTTTCCACAAACTACTGAACTCAATCATCGGTGACGCATTCTTCAAAAACCGTGTAACCTGGTTAATTTCAACAGATCACAAAATAATTTAAATCTGGGACTTATTGATTACTCATAATTAATTCAACAAAGTTAAGGGATTCATTGGGATTAAAAATGTTATCGCTTGACATCCCTTTCAATAATACAGTTCATACACAGATGGCTTTTTAAATTATGCACATCTGATCTCGTGCACCTGTGCTGGACTTCATGTACCACGTGAAACCTTTGCATGAACCCTGAAGGTTGCTAAGAGGCAATCTTGTTTGCAGCTACCATCTTTGTTTTCCTGTTTCCCCAGTGTAAGGAGCACAAGGGCTATGGCACGGATAAAAAGGACCCTGCTTTTTTTTTTTTTTTATCCTTGTAATGTATTACCACCCCATGCTTCCAAACTACGCCGATTCACACACCCCGAGCTGTCCAACTGTTTCCGATGCCAAAGGTCAATGGCTGCCTCCTCTCCTGCCTTTCAGAAACTCAGAGATGGGAGGTCGGGGTTTGCCAAGTCAGGCACAAACCCTGCTTTAGGTCATAAACACCTCCGCCTGTCTTCGGTCCTCTTTCTTTACTCCAAAGAGGTGAGATGGGCTTGCACTCTGTTAATCTTTCACTGCGGCCTGGCTCGCTCTTTACACTGGCCCACCGGAGAACAGAGGAGGGGAATGAAAGAGAGGTGGTAAAGGACAAGAGTGGATAAAAGAGCAGGAAGAAAAAGCCACAGAGGGCCAGATGGGCACCTTCACAGTCCATTTATCAAACCCAATGTGGCCCTCCTCTCCCCTCCCTGCTGTTCTCATGTCCTAAACCCCCATGTAATTCTGTAATGATTTTCATTATCATATAATGACCTTACAAAGCCTACAGCAGTTTGCATGGTCAGAACAAAACTTGCAGCTGTTCCGTTAAGTGTTTTCTTGCAGACTATGACAAAGCTTTTTTCATAGATTTTTTTTTTCCCCCCTTTGGACAGAGAAGTGACTCCCACGAACCCCGAGAGTCAACAACCTATGAGTTTATCTCATAGAGGCAACCATGGTTAGGCGGTTAGAGTGGTCATCCTCCGATCAGGTGGTTTGATCCCCCTCCAGGTGTTGACGTCTACTTGAGCAAGACACTGAAACCGGCATCACCCCTGATAGGTTCACTGATCCACTATTGTGGAGAAGTGCCATATTAGTGTGTGTGTGTGCTTGGGAAACATAAGCATAACTGCTTTCAACTGTCGAAGTGAAAAAACTAGGTTAAATTTACCAGACTGGTTTAAGGGAAGTATATGTGGTGAAGTATATGTAGTATGTACTGTAGTATATACTGTAGTATGTACTGTAGTGTGAATGTGTGTGTATCAGTATGTATGTATGTAGTTAGATGTCTATGTCTATCTGGATATGAAAATTACAACTACAATTTAGGATAAGGCCTCAAAAACCAGATACATTTTAAGGGTAATCATGGAACATTGGAGAACGGGCAGGATTAAATAAGTTTTACTTCCTTCATACCCCTTTTCAGACATTTTAAACCAGATATGTGTTTTGCATATTGGTATGTATGTGTATGTATATAGATCGGTGTGTATACATTGGGTATATTTTGTTTATTTTTTATTTCTTCTTTTTTTTGGGGGGGGGGTATGTCCATTTAATATTTAGATTTATTTACAAGAGGTTCTATATGTTTCTTAATTTTGGTTATGCACATGTATCAGTGTATATTGATTTATGCATTATTATATATTTAATTTTATAAATATATTCATATTTATTTTCAGATACATATTCATGATAGTGTTAAAATTGTCTATGCTTTAAAAGATTGTTTTGACATGTCTGGAATGAATCAATAAATGAAATGAAATGAAATAAAATGAAGGGCAGCCATACTATAACCAAACACATTGAAGACAAAGAAAACTGTAGGAACTATTACCCGTATGTTCAAAAGAAAAGGATTTTTCAAATCAAATCTACGGAAGACTGAAGCAGCGTGAATACCTCGTTACCTGTCGCTGCATCGGTGTGGAATATGATCTATGAATTTTTAAAACATAAAGCATCTCTGGTACCGATGGGATTTGCGGTTTCCTCCCCTAATAGGCCTGTTCCCCGGAGGCTGCGTCTTGTTGTTCGCTCTGTACTTCCTGTGTGGCATACTGAAGCGCCACTGCGGTGCAGTCACCCACCCACATGACAATCCGTCTCTTTCCGGGCCGCTCGTGGAGCATTTTTACCGAAGGGACGGAGGGCGGCATCTATCAAAAGATAGCGCGCTGGGAAAACCCAGTTACCGGAAAAGCTCATAAGAATAAAAAAAAGCTCTCATAACTTCGTTGGCTCGGGGTGAGCGAGTGGACTGCTTCGGCTCGAAGTGTGAGCTGAGGAATCGCTCACTCTGAGCACCTATACGTCAAAGCGAGAAGAACCGCCGGTCACCGGGTCCCGATTCTTCTTTCTCTCCTTCTTCCACGCGCTAAAAGCACCCCGGAGACGTAAAAATGGCAGTGAGCCGGCCCGGTTCCATAACGCCGAGCTGCTTTAACTGATATTTAAGTAAAAGAAGTCGGCAAACTTAATCAATCAGTGCTGGTTGTGTATGTTTATAGGCCTCGAGCAAGAATCATTAATCAAGTTGTTTTTTTTAAACTCAAACCACCCTTCTTCAAGTGTTATGTGCAGACTGGAAACCATGGAAACAATGGGCCGTGTCATGATAAAAGCTTGCCTGTTGAATACTGTGTTAAAGCTAATTAAGGAGCTGAGCAACAGGCAGCGAAACTTAATCAACAGACTAATTCCAGAACACCTCATTTGGTGAATGTTTAATTGAAAATGAATGATGCTCTGCATGAACATAAAACAAATCCCCTCACTAAGTGTCTCGTTCGGTGGTAAACTGCATTTTAAATTCAATACAACTGCCTCTTAGTACCAAGCATGAAGAAATTAATTTTTTTTTAATTTTTTTTACCTCAACCACGGACAATGAAGCCACTCCTTGACCCTCATCAGCAGCAAATCCCTAATCAGCACCAGCACGTCCTACTTAACATTGCACACAGCCGTGTGTTTAGTTTTGAACCAATGCTATCTGTTGACAACCACTTGACACGACGACCCCTGGCTTTTTGGTGAGCGGGGACGGCGAAGGTTAGGAATAGACATTAAAAGCATGTAAAGGGAAGAGGGGGTATCAGGAGCAGCTGGTGTTCAAACATATTGCGCGGGAGGCTTGCCCTCCACCCGACGCTAATCTCATCAGTCTTCCACCGCCGATAGAGTAAAACGTCTGTCTTCCCCCGCCGACAGGGGCTGAACATTTCCTGTCCCGCTCTGTGATGCTTCTCGTCAGGATCTTAGGGTGGCCTGAGCAAAGACTAGGGTTAGACATGGTCAGTAGGTGGTAACACTGCATTGTGGGTGGTGGTGGGGGTCGGTGCTGATGGTGAGATGGTTTCTGGCTTTCAGCACATGCAGCTGGAATGTACAATCAGAGCAGGACCCACATCAGAGCTGTGAGGCGCTGGGTGTCAACACAGCAGAGCAAGGTGTCTGGAAGCAGCCTGTTTAACAAGGCTCATCTGGACGGGACGCAGAAACGGGTCTGGCTCAAAACAAAACAAAGGGGCACCGAGGAAAGGATGGGGGCATCACCATAGCAGGGAGTCAGCAAGTATTTCCCCCCTCCCAAAAAAAGATTAAACTCATTTTCAAGTGTGTGGATTATAGGGGGTGAAAAAAATCGAATTTGGCAATATATTCGCGATTTTTGGCCGGCCAACATATATCGATTTTTCAGCTCCTAATATCGATTTTTTTTTAGGAAAATTTTATTCTATTTATTTTATTTTATTTTTTTATTAAATGTGCAAAAACACTAATAATAAACAATACAGTGATCCCTTATTTTTTGCGGTTAATGGGGACCGGCGTCTCCCCGCGAAAATCGAAAGTCCGTGAACTGGAGTCGGAGCCCCCCGAGCCTCAATAATGTGTTTAAAATATGTTTAAAAACCGCAAAAAAGTAGCGAGACACTGCGGGGAAGACAAGACAAAGGCTCAACTGTGGTCTTTCTGTTACCTTCACAGCCTCTGGTCTCTGAACCGTAGTAAAGAAATCACTCTTTCATCTAACCTCGTTTTCATTCTGCCGTCCCATGACACACACACTACATTACCCATAAGGCTACACCATTACCCATAAGGCCACCTTCTTAAAGGGGCCAGGCTGGCTCAAAACATTTATTTAAGAAACGCGAACAACATCCTGTGATGTTTCCGCAATTTTTCTTGATTTTTTTTTATATGATATATTTCAGAAAAAAATCTGTGAATAACTAAAACCGCTGGAACTTAAAGTGCGAATCGCCGAAGGATCACTGTAAATAGGTTGTTTTGAAGCAAACAGTTTTGACTCAATTTGTCCTCTGAATGATCAATATCATCTGATGAACATATACAGCAACTTGATTTTTCATCTCTACTTTTACTTTTACATTTGATATTAACTAGGTAGAATATCGCAATATATCATAATATCGTGATATCGTGTCAATATTGTATCGTGACCCAAGTATCATGATACATATTGTATTGCGAGGTCCTCGCCAATACTCACCCCTAGTGGACTGAGCACGGCACGTTTGCTTCCACCAGGCTCTCGGAGGTCACATCTGTTTCAAAGTGTGCATGTGTCCGCGTGTGACACTGAGGCCAAAGAGACAACAAGCAGCAAAACGCATATGAATGCAACGCAGGCGAAAGCACGTACGCCAGCGTTTGTGCGCGCCATTGCTGATGTTGGAGGAGGGAGGGTGACCGAAAAAGTGAACAGCTAAAATAATGCTGCGTTGTAAGTGTGAGGCCCTTCTTTATCAGAATGAGTGGCCAGCGCTCTAATCCCTCTGCTCTCTCACCTTATCTGGAGGGAAGGAAGTGAGTGGCCTTATCCAAGACATACGTGTCACTGTGATAGCTGCCAGGACCAGACACACACACACAAACACACACACACACAAAAAAAAACAGGCACCAACCACTATGCTGGATGTGTGGAATTCACAAAAGTCCTTTAGAAGGAACCACAAAAGCAAACTGAATCAACAGAGAAGCAGTGAGATTGTTCTGAGAGTTTTGTTTGATGATGCAGACAGCTTAATGGAAGCTCTCCACACTCATTTAAAAGACGATCAAAATGGTGTTTCTCATCGAATCACCTCTCATTTGCCTGCGTGAACATCACGAATCTGCAGCAACTGCAGCCAGTTCCAATGGTAATGAATAATCAGAGTTCATCTTAACGCAGCTGATAGTATACGGCGCATCAGCAAAACGTGAGAATCTTTGATGCTGCTTTCTTGATGCATCTCAACAGCGATTTCTGTTGCCAGATAAATAAATATTTAGTACCCAGTAGACCATGATTCTGCTATCACCGTGTTTGACCACAGGCGTGGTATTAATAAGGTAATGATCGGCGTCTGCCTCTCTCCGCACGCACCGTTAAGAATTGAGGTCAAATATTTCAATCTCGGCTTTATCAGATCAGAGGCTCTGGCTTATCGTGGTTTGAAGGTTGTTCAGGGGCCTTCTGCCAATTTTCAAGGAGACCGTCGAGTGCCGTTTAGTGAGAAATGGCTTCAGTCTGACCGCTCCGCCATAAAGGCCTGATTGATGGAGTGCTGCGCTGACGGCCGTCCTTTCCTGAAGTTCTCCAAAATAAAACTCTGGATCTCATTTGTTGTGACCGGTTGCTTGTTGGTTATCTGCCTGAGCCAGTTCTTTCATCCCACATTATTCAGTTTGGTATTTCTACAATTCAAAAAAAAAAAACCTATGTGAAAAACAAAACCAAACACTGTTTTGTTATTGTGGAGTGTTATGTAGGGACTCAGAGTGCACGATGTTGGATATTTACTGATATGTTGATATTTTGAGACAAAGTTTTCCTGATACGATCCCCCTGTGCTTCTGATGCAGCATTAATGCTGACAACATAAAATCAGCAGTAAATTATGATGCTCCTATCATCATTACTGCAACATACATATAAACTCAACTTGCTTGATCCTTCAAAAATTCCTTATACTGCCCGGGATGAGTTATTAAATTAGTAGCGCTGAAGGACTGGGTTCTGACTCTGACTCCTCCTCACATCACCGATGTTGAGTCGTCATTGCAAGCAGGAACTCTGTTATCGCTTTGTGATACTTTGAAAAACCTCTACCGCAGACATCTTTGGTTTGTCTCTCTTTTCTCTTTTACGCTCATCAGCGCAATGATGTCTCTATCATTTTCTTTTTACTTTGCCGTGCTGGCGTGGTCATGGTACGTATGGCAAAAAAAAAAAAAAAAGAGAGAAAAAAAAAAAGTACACTGAATCTACCTTCAGCCAATCCCAAAGCAGACAAAATGTGGAAAAAGGTGAAAAGGTCAAAAGGTCCTAAAATCTTTGGTTTGTATGTATTATGTATTTGGTCACTTTGCAAAGTCAAGAAACTAAGATGGAAATGCACATAAAAAATAAACTAAACAGAGCAGACCAGACAAGACCAAATTAGACAGACTACTATAGAATAGACCAGACTAGACTAGAATAGAATAGAATAGAATAGAATAGACTAGAATAGGTGTCTCCTCTGTGGCTTAGTGGTAGTGCTTTGGCCCACCACATGGGTGGTCGGGATTGCGTCAGGAAGGGCATCTGGCGTAAAAACCTTGTGCCAAACCAATCATGTGGATCACACCGCTTTGTGGACCCCAGATAGGAAACAGCCAAAGAGGAAGTTACAGAGTCGAGTCTTATAATAAAAACAGGACCGAAGATGCTCCTGTGATTAATCTGTGTGTTGCGTAAAAGATGTGTATTCATCACATTGAAGAGATTATTTCTTTCACTCTTTTTTTTTTCCTCAATGAGTTTGAGGAGGTCCAGTGCAGTCCTCAGGACAGAGGCAGCTTTGTTTCATCAGTTTGTTCTTTGTTTTTGGCTCTGACGCCGCAGCCACAACAGATGACAGCAAAGAAATCTGTACTTCCAACCGCCTATAAACTACATTCAACATGTCGCTGTAAACATGTAAAGGCCTCAAGTGCATTGTCCCTTCTTGCAGACAGCCCCAGTGTTGCATTTTAAGTCCAGTCTGCAATTAAGTCTGTAAATAAGAAACCAAAATAGGCTTCAAGTAACACTTTCAGATCTGTGTGTGATGATTTTTATTTCACTGTAAATATGAGACGGACCTCATACTTTGTGGTGTGTTTTTTTTTCTGTTTACGCCCGTCCAAAGCGAAAGTTGGTGGTACACGGTGTTACCTGTCTCTCCATGTCTGTCTTTGCTGGTGTCTGTCTGTCAGGGCAGACAGCAGGGTTTCTGCCATCTCTCTCCTTCCCTCCGCTGCTTGGCCTTCCTCCTCTACTGTAGCCAAGAACAGCATCGTCTGGACAAAAAAAAAAAAGGAGCAGAGACGAAAAACAGGTCAGAACTGAATGGAAATGTTGCACGTGTGAACTGCAGTAGCGCCGGAGTGGTCCCCAACACCCGGGCCCCGGACTGGTACTGAGTCGTGGATCAATTGGTACCGGGCCACGCAAGAAAAAATGAGCCATTTAAGTTTTTATTTATTATATGAGTCTGAACGAGCTTTTATTTTGAAAAATCTTTTATTTTGAAAAAATGACCGGATTCTCTCGGGTCACTTGAGCGCCGGAAATTTAAACCAACTAGCAAAATGAGTAAGAAACGGACATTTCCTTGTGAAGAGGAAAATGTACAGTGAAGAGAAAGAAGAACAGCCCACGACTTCCAAGAAAAAGAAAGCTTTTAACAGACAATACCAGGCATCCTACTGAAATATGGATTTATCAGGACAGGTGATTCCCGTACCGACCCCGCTCTGTGAGTTATTATCATTATTTTTTTGTTATTTATTTAATGGGTGGAGAAGATGTTACCATAGACTTTGATGTTATACTCATGTTATGTTATTGGCTAATGTAACGAGGAAGCCTACCCCCCTCCCCACCCCCGGTCCGTGGTAAAATTGTCAAGCATTGACCGGTCCGCAGTTACAAAAAGGTTGGGGACCACTGATATACACGAACATATATCAAAATGACGTGGCTTTTATAAACCCTTACCCAAAATATCAAACAGCAAGACAAAATGACGCTCGTCCCACCAACTTTGAGCTTCTATCCTCAGTTTTGAAATTACACAGCTCTGAGCCAAGACTCAATTATAGCATCCCTGGGACGGCGGCGTACAGTAAGTCTAGTATAAAGTCAGTTTCACATCAGAGGATGGGCAAATTACACCCAATATTAGACTGTGAGTCAATTAATCACGTCCTGCACAGCGCAGTGTAATGTGTGAGTATCCCCCTGTTGAACATGAATTACAGGCCGGCTTAAAGTGTGACGTGGCACATCACTGCTAATCGGAGACATCCTGGCAAACCTTCGCCTCCAAGTCCTCCACAGCCTCTAAGCTGGTTGAGAGGGAGTCAAATGAAAAAGGATCTGGCAGCCCAAATTAAATGCAGTGCTGTCAGCCGCACTCAAATCCCTCTCTCCCCTCGCCGTCTCCCTCTTCTTCTCTACCCATCACAGATCCTCTCCCTCCTCTGAATATCCTTAAATGCCCCCCTTCCTTTACTGAGCGTCGGAGAAGTGATGGATCTGTAACTCTGACTGACTCTGACGCCTTGTTAAGAACAGTCTCTTCCTGTCACATCCACCAGTCAAACACGTTCATTTCTTCCCATTAACAGTGACTTGCCTCCCCAGTCATCCGACCTTCTCTTCAAAAAAACCCACAATATAAGGAAACCCTCATTTCTTCTGCTCGCTCTCTTTTTTTTAATCCCCTTCTGACAATCCACCTGCCTGTCTTAATTCATGTGATGATAGCTTTGATTGTGTGCGCGCATGTTTCCAAAGGTGGGAGGGGGGAGTAATGTGCTTACTTCCTCTGCACCACACAGGACAGGTGTCAAAACATGTAGCGGTGTGTGAGTGATTACACCTGACTCTGAGGTGACACCGAAGATTACGGTGACCAGGAGGAGGCAGGGCTGGCTGTACTCCCTCTGGAAACTGTGTCTTACAGTTTGGATCAAACCCGGTGCCCCTGGGATGAGTGACACGCTAAGAAAGTACCAGAAACTGGATTCAGGCTCCATCATAGACCTCAACTGGTAGAAATCACATTGCCGTGATGGCGGTGTAGCACACTATCAGTGTTAAAGGCAGAGTGCTGAAGAGTAAGTGACGAGCAGCTGATCTGAAACCTGGTCTCCACGTGGTTCTGGGTTCACTTCCAGTCACCTCAAAATCAAATGGAAAACGGAACAGACACGATATAAGTGGGGCGGCACTTAAAAAAGAACACAACCACTTTCCAAAGAAGATAGATCATTGTGGATCTGTTAAATGATGAGCTGAATCGATCTGAATAGTACTTTATGAATCCCCAAAAGGCAATTATATTGTTGCATTAAATACTGAGAAGAAATAAATTTAAGAAAAAAGTAAGTAGTTGACCAACTGTTGGAAAGTTGGAGGTGATATCATGATAAAATATGGATGGAAAGTCACAGACAACAGTTCTGCATCTGAGGTGCAGAGACGTTCCTTCAAAATAAACACGCTAAACAAGCATCACAGTCCCTCTTCCTCTTAGGTTTTCTGTTGTTTGCCATCTCTGTTTCCTCTCTATGAAAGCTGGCTGGGGTGGGAGACGGGAATATGTCTTAGTGAAATGCTTAATTCCTGTACTTAATTCCTGACGTTAAACATTTGCCGGTGTCGACTCTCCGAGCTCCTCCGTTCTGCGTGACCGTCATCTCACATTGTTCTTGATAACTCCCTCATTGTCTCCTATTCAACCTCCTTAGATTGCACCATTAGTTGGGCTTTTCAATCAGGCCCTCCCTCATGTCAATCATCTTCCTGTTGTCAGGGTTACTCATCACAGTGGATGAATTATTAGCAAATATCCCGAAAGTAGCAAAGCATTAAAACCACGGTTGGAAAAATGCATCTTGTTGTATTTTTTTTTGTGTGTGTGTGTCCTTAATTAAAATTTTAATGCAAAAACGACAACAGAAAATGTCAAGATGTTACAAAGAGGAAAAAAAAAAACAACATGACCAGCCACCAGTTTGGCACCATTCCAGATTTACTGTCCTAAAGCGATGATGATGAATTCTCCTCATCTATTATATTAAATATATTAAATGGCATTTCTGCTCTGATTTACTGTTTGTAAATTTGCAAATTCAAAAGTCCTTTCTCTGTGAGCATAAATGTGTTTCCAATAGGGTGCGTGTGTGCCTTCGTGAATGTCTTTCCACTGAAAGTGTGTGCATGGGTGGTTGCGTGCCAGAATGTGTGCTCACGAGATCTCGTGTTTAGAAGACTCGGCGCTGAGAGAGGCCTTCAGGTTTAGCCCCGGGCTGATCTCCGGGACATTCAGGCACCCCACTGGTTGTTTACTGGTCAGCCTCAGCCAGAGCACAGTCCTTTATCTCTGAGCCAGTGTTAGCACAAATCAGCCTGCTCTTTCCTTTTATTTACCCCTTGATGACAGTAGCTGTCCTCAGCATCCACCTCTATCAGCTCGATGATGACCACAGATGTCCCCCTGACCCGGGCCACTTCCAGAGGTGAACGAGAGGACAGGAACAGCACCGGTACCCTAATCCCAGGTTCCCAGACCCCCGAAATTCAGCTCTGTCTATTTTACTGCAGATAGGCATAAACATGTCCGCCCCGGTGCAGAGGCAGGGTAGGTAAACAAACACGCAGCCAGGCTAAGGTGGTATTTTGGTTTGTGGAGAGTTGGAGTGATGATAGTGTTCCAAGTGAAGGCTGGCTGGAGGGCAGCCTGGGGCAGCTCACTAACACCTCCAGCCAGAACTCTATCTTAACACCAACAAGCATCTGTCTTTTCTATCACATAACAACATGTCATTCATTCAACACGGAACAATACAATGGGAAGACTGTTGCTGCACACAGTGCAACATGATGTAAAACTTCACAGAATAGCTGTCTCTGGACACATAATAACCGAGAAGCTTAAAGGCAGGAAGACTGGAAAAAAAAAAAAAAAAGAGAATGCATACAGGACTGAAAGTTTACACTCCATAAAACTCAGCTTCTTGCTTGACCACCAGAGCATCTGAGAGACTATTAACACCCCATGAAATGTCTAAGCTGACTTCAGACCGGGACTTTCAGAGGACCCAAAGTACTCTTAACCTCACTGGCACTCTGTAATACAAGAAAACACTCTACATCCCCAGGCCGCCAATGCTGACAAGTCCCAAAACTGTCCTGCCTTATTAGCTGGTTTAGGGTTAGGGTTAGGAATAGACCGTCCCAGTGACAGATCGCTCGCTACCTTTGTAGCTTTGTAGCTAACGTTGTAAAAACACCAAACATTCCTGAGTTTCGGCTGGCGACTGCTGTTAAATTGCCACGGTGGTCCGAAGAGCATCTCCGTCGGTCATCTCCATGCCTGGTTCCCCGCCACCAGGATGTCTGACGGCCGAGCACGAGGTCAGAAGACTCCTGTCCTCCTGTCTGCCGACGTCCCCGTGCCCATAATGAGGGAGGCATCGTGCTAACTAGTAATCCATCTCCCCTTTGTGATTCTGAGACACAGTGGTTGCGTGTGCAGCGATAATTATTTCCATCATGTCAACTGCGTCTTTTGCATAATGTGAATAGCTGTGCGATGAAAAAGGAATATGCTTTAATTGTATTAATCCCTGTAATTACAACGGGGGGACTGAACTGTTGTAGGGCTTAAACTCTCCTGGTCGCCATGTCAGAGACTCTGAGCGCCGCTTGGTTTTAATTCCATCCGCCTTAACACAAATCTATGCTTTGAATCACGGCAGGTGAATACGTGCAGGGCACTTTGCTGCACCGAGGGCGAACAATCACATTTTCAGACGATGCAAGTTACAGGAGATCTTCAAAATGAACGCCACGGTTATCAGTTTTGCCACTAACGAGCATTTCTCCGTAACCTGGCCTCCTCCCGCTCAACCCACGTGGGCGGCAAGCTAGCAGGCATGGACTTTTGCCACAGTTTAAGCTCAGCTGCTCTCGCACCTGATTTCACTGGCCTTGAGAGCGGGAGTTTGGCAGACCCGCAGCTGCATGCATGTCCCTCTACCCTTTAATACGAGAAACCAATATCACTTTGACCGCCGCTGGTAAAAGGCATCAGGCACCTTGTTCTGGGTAATGGATAGCCTCGGCTCACTGATATAAACAACAGGGGAGCTGTGATCCTGCCAAGGCCAGTTCCAGTCTGGACAAGGGAACTATGTGTGTTCGCTGCGTGCCACTGCAGTTACTACGCACTTGGGGGGGACTCTCTAAAAGTGGAAACGTTATATTAGTTTGGAAGAAATCAATTTTACTTTTCTGTGATGTTGAACTGAAACTCAAACAGTGCATGTATGGATTGTTTTTTTTTCTCTTTTTTCCTGTCCTTTCTTTTTATTTTTTTGGCTTACTGCCACCTGACTGCTGTCACATGATTACAGATTGCTCAAAATTGAGGCATTACTGAAATTAAATTCAATCAGCTTCCATTACGTGAGATTGGTAGATAGTGTGAGAGTGTGTTTGTGAGCGTGGAGAGAATGAAGGGTGTCGGCAGCGCCGGCGAAGGTTGTCTTCCACACTTTGAAGCCGCGCCACCTTTGATTTATCAGAGGAAACGGTGTAGAAAATGAGAGAAGCGGGTTCGAGAAAAGTGTTCTCTCATGGATGATGCAAGGAAGCTCTTTCTTTGTGTGTTTGTGTGTTTACCGAATCATCTTTGCAACTCTTGAGCGGCTTTTACAACCGAAATTTACAGCGGATCGACTTCAAAGGGCTTTCAAAAAAAAAGATTCAGTTGGGAAATTCTGCATTTACTTGCCAGCGACGCTTTTCCGATCCGATTGCACTGGAGAAATTGACATATTTTTTGGTTTATTCTAAATACACTCAGCGTTCGCAGCGCCGTGAGTGTGACATGCACTCTGAAAACGTTGTATTTAAATCAATACGAGATATATATTTTTCAAACAAAAAAAAAAGATCCCTGCAGTTTCTTCAAGGGACGTCGGAAGATCGCAATTTTTATTATGTGAGGGCACTTATGTGTGTGTGTGTGTGTGTGTGTGTGTGCATGTGTGGGAGGTTGAGAGTGGGTGTGCTGATGTGCTCTCGCAATCTCCATGGTGACAGAAACCAAGGCCTTTTCTGCCGGGTTGACCTCAGCAAGGTCTCGGGCGCCATCAATTATGTCAGCCAGTAAAATGGGCTTTGCTTCACACAGCAGATTATATGGAGTGTAAAACATTAGAAAAATGTGTCTGAAACATCAGAGTAACATGTTTGAAGTGACAAAGGGTTGGGAGAAATAGAGACGGCCCCGAAAAGGAAAGACCCCTGGCAAGTGATTTTGTTTGAAGGCTTTGTAACACACTCAAGTGGGCAGGGACGCTTTCTTTGGCCCTTTAGGCAGTCCATCTTCTGCATCCAATGCAAGCAGGATGGACGGACATATGCTTTGCACGGTGTCAAATGAAGCAGAACTCGCAGGCTTTTTATGGTGCTCTCTCTTTTTTTTTTTTTGGGGTGGCAAGAAGAAAAGGCAAATCTGTTGTCAAGTTGTCCAATGGGCCCACAAATATTGCATAAAAATTCACCGGCCTGTTTTCTTCGCGAGGCCTTTGTCTCCATCTCATGATAAGGAGTGTGTATCCAGTTGGATTAATGACTAAGCCACATAGTTCTCCGTCTGAATGAGCTTTCCGGCACACTGGGACGGGGCCCTACGCACACACTTTTTTTTTTGCAAACTCCTCAGCGGACCAGCCTTGAATGCACAATCCATCCATCACAAGAGAGCTTTGCGAGGCGCTTTGACTAATTCGGGACAATGAAGACAGAGCTGGACAGAGATGTTTGCGATGAGCGTGACACCGAAGCACCCTCTGCTCTCTTAAAAAACCTCCTTTCTCCCTCTCAATACATGAAAGCTGAGTCTAGATTATACCCAGATACCAGATTGTGATCAGCACCTCATTCTCCTGCCAGTAAAAAGCTTTTTTTTGCTGACTGGAGTCCAAAGCCAGCCTCTCCAAGTCACGGAGCTACAGCATTGCACACGCTTCACTATGCATCAGGTCTCTCCAAACGCTGCGCCAATAAAAAAGGTTTCCATCTGTCTTGACATGTTCTTATTGAGTGGTTTAGATTTTTGGGGAGGCGTATTTCTGTTGAGGCTAAAAGGGATTGCTAACAAAAGTGATTCTTCACTTTTAGCATCTGGCTAGGAAACAATTATGCTGAAACTACGCCGACCATCTTAAATTTCATGACAGACCCATAACGTTAATTACCCGGGAATGTACGGTGAAAAAGAATGGCTGTGCTTTAAGTGCAACAGATGAGGATCTCTATAATCAAAGGTTCCCTGCCAAGAAGTGATGTTTAGTGATCTAACAGCATAACGTCTGTAGAGCATCACAAAGGAGTGCTACTTTTAAAGACAATCTTGAAGTAGTACGGGAATAAAATGAGTCCAGTTTGTGATTTTACTCTGGATTTCTATTGTGTTTCGGTTACTCTGAAGCTCATTAAGGTGATGGGTTATCACATGTTGCTGCATCCTTTTATGCCAAATTTTGAAAACTTTTAATTCAAAGAAGTGTCGGTCCTACTTTAGTAGTAGCTTTGCCACCTTAAACAATTCACCCCACAGCAAAAAGAAGCCATTCAGTAAGAGACAACAGCAGACACTGTGAAGCAGTTACATCTAACCGGATTATGAACACACAAACTCTAAAGATGCGATGTCAGTCTTGCAAGAAAGTCGAAGCACACACTAAAAGCTTTTGCATTTAATAATACATGTTCAACAAAGCTGTATACAGTCTTGAAAGATTTGGTAGTACAGAGATATGATCAAATTAGTAAATGGAATTAAAAGTGAATATAAAGTACACTTTGGCACGAGTTATATCACTGCGACGAGGCGGAAATCTGTGCTGCGAGTCGTGTTCTCACAGCCAAAAGCTCAAAGTGTTCTCTTGATGACATTTGTGTTGGCTTGGTGGTTGTATTTTTAGTTAATCTTTCCTCAAAAGAGCCCTTAATTATGATGATGTTCAGTGGCCAACTTTTATTGTAAGTGTTTTGCGTTTAATCGGCATTTGATAACAGCCCCGGAGGATTTTTCAAACAATCTGTTCTTTGAAACACACTGCCTCAAAAAAAAAAGACAAAAAAACAGAAAAAAACAAATGAAGATCAAGTGCTTTATCAATCGACAGCACAGAAAAAGGAATAAAACATGCTGAACTGGATCTTGTGTGTTTTCTGATCAGTTATGGCTCCTAAACTGTCGAGAATAAATCTAAAAACTGCCAAATGTCTAACGTACAGTTATGAAGCGCTCTTATTAACTGCTGGCTAGAGAAAAAGTGACAATCTCAGCTTCTGATATTTCTGCTTTTTCACTCAGTATACCCCCCGTACGGTTGTGCCGTGCGTGTGTTTTGTGCGTGCGACTGCTGCTCAGCCAGGGAGGCTAAAGGGTGTTTATGAGACCGTTAGCCAGGAGAGGATGCTGCCCTGCAGCTCTCGCCCAAATAAAAGAGCCATTTATTACATCCAACATGACCCTCTCATTACACACAAATAGGAATTAATGAGCGCTATATCTGGCACTCCCAGCAGAGTTAGGCGGGGCCCGCTAAAGGACCAGCGTTAATTACACTGTCCTACATCTCACCCATTTAACACCGCCCATTAGATCGCTCTATCTGCTGGGAAAGCATCGCAGTGGCCATGAACTATGTGGAGGGATGGACACTCTGAACTGTAAGAAAAAAATAGATAGATAGATAGATAGATAGATAGATAGATAGATAGATAGATAGATAGATAGATAGATAGATAGATAGATAGATAGATCTAAAAAAAGAAAAAAAGCATGCAAGAAAGATATACTGTATTTTCCGGACTATAAAGCGCACCTAAATATAAGCCACACCCACTAAAATTTAAACAAAATATATATTTTGTCACATATACGCCTCACCGGACTATAAGCCTCCGGTATACAGGCTGAGAAATAAGATATTTACATCGAAAGATTTTGTACCATAAGTGTTTATTCACATACCTGAACTGATTGTTTCTGAACAGAACCTGTAACACGGCAGTAAAAGTGCTGATCAAACAAAACAGAAAAGTCATTAATGGCTTTATTCATTTTCCTCCTGTACATTAAAACCATGTTACTTTATTTTTCCTCCTCCTGTGTTCTGAAACCACCCCACACAGCAAAGACATCTGGAACGGACCCGTGAAACAGACCCGTATCGAAGGTCCACTTGCACTCAGTGCCGGATCCGCTTTGGAGCCGGATCACGGACCTGCTGGCTCCACGATGCGCCGGTCCGTATCTGCGATTAAAACCTTACCTCTGCGGCTGGTCTGCTCAGATCCCGGAAATCCGCTGGAGGAACCAACAAACTGATAAATCCAGGTGTGTCCGAGTAGCTACAATGGTCAGACACACCTGGATTAATCAATTTGTCCAATTAATAATAGGTATTGATACTCACAAAATGAATGTAGAGTAGCATAGCCAACATAGACTACTTAACTACTGGTTTGTTTTTGCCCCGTGACCCTTCGGAGGATGAAACGGGTATAGAAAATGTCTGGATGGATGGTTTGTTTTTGCACTTCCTGCTAGAGCGCCCCCTGAGGGCTGAAGAAAAATTCATAGAAAAGCTGCATCTCTGTATAAGACTCATGGTTTAAAGCGTGGGACAAAAGTAGTGGCTTATAGTCCGGAAAATACGGTACTACCATGCTTTCTTTTCAATGAAGCCCAGACAAAAACTAGCCACAACGCTCCCAGATCGTGTACTTCCTCTTCCCTGCACTCACATCCTGGCACGCATCCTAGCATCATCTTTTTCCATTTCTTTTTTTTTTTTTTTTTTTAATTTACTTTACCTCACAAAAACTCCCACCTAAATCTTCTAGTGGGAATTTGTTGTTTGTCCCCTGGACCCTCAGTGCCACTTCCCAAAGCCCTCTCTACATCTTTTCTCTGTCTCTTGAGCAAAGCAGATCAGTTTTACACTGTCTTCCCATCAAATTCACGTCATTCTCTCTCCTCATTCCTCTGAAAGGCGGCTTTATGTGCTTAAAAACCCTGAGCACTGCCCCGTTGGGGTGTGGAGGGTTTCGTTTTTTTGTATTAGACAGTTCAAACAAAACATCTGATTCAACCAATGTTTTTTTTTTGACTAAGTAGCCATCAGAGATGTTGAGCAGAATGCTCTGGAGTTACACAGGTTCCACTAATCTTGTTTAGGCTCCACAAAGGGCTTAACAACGTTATAAACATCCAACCATCCACAGAGACGCACACAAGCAGGCACAGCAGTGGTGTACTCAGGGACGAGTCAGTACGCTTTCATGTATGGGCCACTTAATTGGACTCCATTCTTTGTCCCAATATACATGAAGGGAATCGATTTACCGACCGAAGTGTGTCCCACTCCACCACGATAGGTGGCCTCAACGCCTGCTTTCAGTTCGCTAGAATTGGCCCTTTTTAGTTTGACCGACAGCGCTGCAGACCAAAAACAACATCTTTCGGTCAAGCTGGTGCCGATGTAACTTGGACAGACTTGTCCTCCACCAGCTGCTTAAACCTCATTCACTCCGCATGCTTTGCTTCTTATTCTATTTATTTATTCATCTTTATTTACTTCCTGGTCGGATTGTGGGGGAAGGAACTGCACGAGCAGAGCACGCAGGGCAGTTCCAGTACGGCGGAAATGCTTTAAATGCATCGCTGAACGTCCATGCAAACCTACCGACCGTCTCTCCGAACGAGCGTTGTCCTCGGAAAGTCAAGGAGCAGGGGATTGACTTAACAGCTATCTGCTACCTGAGTCAGGCCTGCACCTGTCCCAATTTGTTTCATTTATCATATGTATGTACCCCCTTTACTGATGTATTCTGTGACCTCACTTGTGTAGTGATGCCAAAACCCAGATCACCCGTTAAGACCTCAACAAGGTATGTTGAATGTTTGTCCCTGACTGGACTTTGTCTGGAATTTACTCATGTTGAGGTTGTTGCAGTTGTTGGCTTTCATTTCCATTAACTGTTTTAATTCTAGAGGTGAGTATTGGCAAGGACCTCGCAATATACGATGATATAATATGATACGATATGTATCACACTTGGGTCAAGATATGATATTTTCACGATACCGCGATATATATTGCGATATTCTATTAAGTTAATAAAATCAAGTTGCTGTGTATGTTCATCAGCTGATATTGATCATTCAGAGGACAAACTGAGTCAAAACTATTTGCTTCAAAACAACCTATTTATTGTTTATTATTAGTGTTTTTGAAAAAATCGAAAAAATCGATGTTCGGAGCTGAAAAATCAATATTATATTGGGCGGCCGAAAATCGCAATATATTGCCAAAACGATTTTTTTTCACACCCCTATTTAATTCATAGTTTCAGTACGTCTGGGTGAAATAGAAAATAGAACTTTGATTACATCCTGTGCAAACAACTGTGAGATGAATTTGACTTGGCGTGTTGACTAAAGAAATAACAATACCAACCACAGGGCCTGATAAGTCTAGATTCAGATTTAGATGATGTTATTAAAAGTGCCTGAACTTTCCGAGTGTAACGTCTCCATCGGTGTTCTGTCCGGCTTCACGGAGCTCAGACACACAGTCGCAGTAACGCATATTACTTCTGAAAAGGAGAAATGTCTGAAAAGCTCATGCGCCATACGTCTCTCCGTACATTATTGAAAACTAATGATTTACAGTTCTCTTCTTAGCTTCCAGTGACAAAAGAGTGAGTTGAATTTTATTTGTGAATTAACGCGACGTGACCATCTGCAGAAGCAAACAACGGCACGTAGATCAAAGTTCCAGAATAATTATATGTTAAGTGCTAGTTGGCAGCAATGTCTCTTTCACCGGCTAGAAGAGGGGCAGGATTTGTTCTGAGATGTCTCTTTCATCTTTTTATACTTTATCCCCCATCAAGGCACTTTTTAACAAACACATCCATGGAGCTCTCTCTCCCTTTTTCCCTCTCTCTCTCTCTCTTCTGTTGGTATGACACAGGAAGAAGTCGCCCTGCAGCCAACGCCGCCGTCCACGCTGAATGCGATTAAACCGAGTAGTGATTAATCTGGGCTGCCCCGTAATTCCTCTTTACCACTTTAATGGATGTTATCTTCCCTCCTCTGAAGGCTTATCTTGCTGATCGGGGCCAAGGATGAGGAGGGGAAGAGGAGGGGAGGGGGGTGGGAAGGGTAGAGGGGGAGAAATCAAACCAAATCCATACAGAGGTAAGTAAATAAATAAGTAAGTAAATAAATAAATGCAGGGATTGAGGGTGCTGTTAAGCGGATAAGGCAGATCAGTCTCTGTAAAGTGCTCATTTGTTTTCTAAGAAGACAAGCTGCCTTCAAAGCCTACCGATGGAGTAGAAACACTGTCAACATCACAATTCACAGACAAACAAAGTGAATTACCCAAACCGCTGTCAATAAACCCCCCCAACAACTGTTTTATTGCAATCTTCCACACTGTTACGTACAGTCAATAGTGGCCAAATTTATCAGATGAATTTTAATTTCAGCCGTCCTCAGCAGGGTGGGATCGGGTCGGCTCAGGTCAGGCTCGGGTAGAGAAACGGAAATCAAAAGATTCGTAACCCTTAATTTCTTGGGACAATGAGCTAACTGTTAACGGGTGAGAATGTCATTTAGGCGGGAGCGATCGATTTAATAATTCAAAAACAGAGGAGAGTCGGTGACAGCTGTAGTTTACTAACACGCAGAAATACACTGCAAAATGCAGCGCGCTTCGACTGCAAAAGCCTCTGACAGTCCAGAGTAAGCGCATCAGCGTGCGTAGGAGCCACTTTTGATTTCTGGCGTAGCATTAAAACCTGACCGGACAAATGAACACGAAAGAAAATCTAACTTTAAACTCCACAAAAAGACTCAAAGTTGCTTTTTAACTTCTTCCCGAACAGACACCGCCGCATGCATGCAAAGTCAGTATGTCTTCCTGTGCTTTTGTTCTTCCGTGTCTCCATTTATTCACGTATATAAATGCACAGCAAAAGACTGACAGGGTTAAACCTGTTCAGAGCTCTTTTTTTTTTTCCCCGTTCCGGCTTACAGCGATGTTGCAGCGAGATTCTGTCCCAGACAAACCTCTGAGGGATTCCATTCAACACTAGTGAACATCTTTAGGTACAAAGCTGCGGGCTGCATCGGCTCCAGGTAACATAAACGCTCCCTTCAAGCCACCGCGTATCTGCCCATGAAAATTCTCTAAAGGGGTTTAAGCATTTACGCAGAAACACTATCAGGCAGTGCCGAAAATTCAGCTTACCCTGTTGAATGGGGACTTCAAAGAGAATTGCAAATACCTTTGCACCGCCACATTTTCTCCCCTCTCTCTTTCTCGCTGTGTCTCTCCGCGCCTTTCCCTGCTTCTTTTTCGTTTTATATTTTCCAAACACAAGCTGCCGTGCGAGGTAAAATGTATTATCAGCTATATATTTCCTCTTTAAATGAATAACAACAATAATCTTTGAGTAATTTCTTTTTCTTTTTAAATGCAGCTCTGTCTAAATGGGGGCAAAGCAAGAAAGCTAATATAGAGCTACGGGTAAACAAGGCCATGTAATAATGAACGTGTGGATTAGGCCTCTAGTCTATGTAACGCGATAAGGAAAAACAGCAGCGACTATCCAGGTAATAGCACATATTGACTGCCAATGAAGGATAAACTACCGTGCAGCTGCACATTTCTGCATTCACACTTGTGGCCGCGCTGCACACACACACACACATAACAAAACAGACACAAAAATCTGTGCATATGAGCGCGTGCAGCCACACACTGTCAGTGCACGAGGAGCTCGAAGAATTGGAATATAATAAATATATAAGCCTATTTATGCAGTATGGAGCTTTGAATGCAAAACAATACAACACATAAACACAGTGTGATTTAATGTAAGAGATAATAAATGGCTTCATAATGAGCAATAAAAATGCTCTTTAAACAGTTTACTGCTTAGTTCACACTTATAATTAATCTGGGTTCCATGTGTGCATATAAAGTGGGTATATAACTCTACCCAACTGTGCAAGTAAAAAGGAGAGTGAAGGAGAAAAATGACTGCTAGTAAACATCTGCAACATGATTCAACTACAGCCCTTTAGCTTTGAAAAAAAAAAAAAAAAAGCCTGCCCTTTTCCCCCTCTCACCTGGACCAGCAGAGCAAGCTCTCCAAATAACACTTTGCAAGAAAAAAAAAAAACTCCCTAAAATTATTTACAGTGAAACACAACAGGAAACCATAACATTTATAATGTTTTACAAAGCCATCAAATAAGTGGAGAGGGGATTAATTGCCCCGGCCCGACCTTAAAATAATTATTTTGAGCGGTGCAACTCTAAACTCCAACGAAATTGATACACTTTGATAATTAGATTCTTGGCACTGACCCGCTGAAGTCAATAAAGGTTATTAAGGCCAATTGCTGTCTAAACGCATTACGGGCAGAGTAAACTGTCCGTCGGAGGCCCCTGCTACTCCAGCGCCAATATGATAATCCATTCTCCGTCCTGGGGGTTTCTTCCCCAGCGCCTGTGTCTCCACTCTGCCATACAAAACCAGATTGGATTCGCTTAACCTTTCCAGGACTTTGATCAAATGAGCTCACACAGCAATAACATTTACATTGACCCCCACACCCCACCGCATCAGCCCCCAAAACACACACACACACACAATCCTTCTCTCACTTTCTATTTCTGACTCTACAAAATCTCCCCGCAGCTCCCCGCCGCCCATCCCTCCTCCTCCAGCACGTTTGCTCAATAACCTAATCAGGTCTTGATGGCGACCGGGCGAGGCTGCGCGTGATTGCGGCGCTACCCTCCTCAGCGGTCCAGATTGTTTCCGGGGACCGTTATTAAAGTGACGGGAGAAGATGAAATGGTCACCAAGCGCATCTCTGCACAAACGCACAAGCGTTCGTGCATGCAAAAAAAAAAAAAAAAAACATACCAGCCTCTGTTATAAATCAGGGGAGAGTAAATTTTGTCACACAGGGAGAGCGTGCATACGTAGTATATACACGCCTCTGTGGTGCGGCCACGCCGTCGGAAAACAGGGACTGACAGGCCGGGTGAATGAAGCAGAGGAAGACATGGCCCCGATACCACTTCCTGTTTTGTACATCTTGAAGTATACAAATGTATTCAACTGAGTGGATCCCATTTATTATGAAAGTAGATTAATTTCCTTGATATGTGTTAAAAAGACTTCCATCTACAAGGCACGTTCCCCTGTCAAATGAGGGAAAGAAGTGTGAGAAAGAGGCAGAGATATGGCGAGATAGCAGGAGAGAGAGAGAGAGAGGGGGGAGAGAACAAGAGAAAGAACGAGCACAAAGAGAGGAAGAGAGAGGAGAAGAAGAAAACGACGGAGTGCATTGAAATCTCTTTGCATCCGCCGGCTTTTGAAGTTGTGAGATGAGCAGCCACAGAAGTCAGGAAAGTGACAAATTAGGGAAAAAGCTGTACTGTGCAAGCAGAGCTGCTAAATCAATTAAAGTCACGCCGAGTGCATACATTAACTTCAATGGCTCACACGTACACGCAAACACAGACGGGCGCGCACACGCGGAGGACAAGGCGGAGAAAAGATGTGCACACAGGGCTCGCTGTCGCTTCCCCCCCACAGTGAAAAGAGGAAAAAAAAAAAAAAAAAAAATATATATATATATATATATATATATATATAAAGAAAAAGGTAAAATATTCTGCATAAAGCCAAGATTCTCTGTCTATTGTCACTCAGACAGAGGATATTCATTGTTGTTAGTTTAAGGAAATGTCACTATTGCGCGGCAGCCATGATAGCGGAGTCCTGAGGGAACGCAAGGCTCGGAGGCAGGCAGGTCTAAACGGACTTCGGCACCCCGGATCACATGGGAATGTAAAACCTTTTCCGCGACTGCCCCGCTTCCAACCTCCGGAAGCAACCTTTTGCTCGCCTTTACCTTTACGCAGTCGCATGCATCATCATCGTTTTTTGCCGTACATTCGCGTGCACGGCGCACCCCACGATTATTCGGTGAGCCCCGGCTCCTTCTGTCGAGGAAGGATTCACGAGGCGTCGAGAAGAGGCGAGTGGACGTTTTTTTTTTTTTTTTTGTTTCTGTGCTTTATATATTTATTTATGTATTTTATCAGAATGTCATTCAAATGGAAGGATGAACATTTGCATGACAACAGGCTGAGGAGCAGGGAGGAAGCCCCAGGGAAAGACAGTATCTATAAACAGGAGCTCGTCCCCTCCATATTGCAAATATTCTTCACACAGACTAACAAACGCGTCTGCAGGCCAGCGCATCCCACAACACTGTTGCTAAATATGACAATAAAGAGAGGAAGCCTGGCGGTTTGTATTACTATTTTAGCAGGATAAAACAATAGGCTTTTTTATTGCCGCAGCCGAGCGTATAAAATAATAGTGTCATTTTATAAAGCCTATTTAAATATACATATATTTGTTATTTTAAAACACCCACACAGATATCAGCTTTGGCAAAACAAATAAATAAATAAATAAAAATAAACAACGCTGTATTAAATATACTCTACGGGGAACAGAAATATCAAAATAAATGAATGGCAAACATCATCTGCACACACCGGGTCACTTGTATTTCCCTAAATTGCAACCGCGCTGTCAATTTCCAGCTTCCAAATGTAAAATATATGTAATAAAAGGACTGCGGTGGGAAGCCGTGTAATTTAAATAAGTCAAAGTAATTTTGAGAAATGCGTTTTAATCTAACGGCAGAAAAGCCACAGTTATCAAATCCTCCAAAAGAAAGATCTATAAGTCACATCAATGAAGTGCTTTTCATCAGCGTATCAGAGGTCGATACATGTATGCAAATATTGCTCGCAAAGGCAATAATGCTGTCTTTCATCACAATAGTGATTCCCTTTTTGCACGCACCGGTGTATTATTTTTGCATTGCTTCAAATGGGGGTTTCTGTGCAAGACATGCTTGCCTTTCTGTGATTTGACATTCGGAATAATTAAATTTCTCCTTTCCCAAGAATTCTTTTCAAGTTAGTTAGGTAATTTTGAAATAAACACACAGCAATTTAATATGTCAAACACACATGGGGATATTTTTTTTTTTTTAAAATGTGGCTTATAATTGCATTGTTACATAATCATTATGTTTTACATGCTTATTTTTAGTCACTGCAAAATTATTTATCATATTAAAAAAAAAATGGATCCCATATTATTTTATGCGTTGCCAAGTTTGGACTAAATGAAAGAAATTCACATTTTGATACAAAAGAGAAACGCAGGCAGATGGCGTGGAGATGTTTTGCTCTTCCATCAGAAAAACAGAAGGCACTTCACATTTCTCTGATAACCTTTCCTAAATATGGCTCCAAATCACACACTTTCATGTGGGCCCAGAGATGGAGCTCTAGATGAGTTTAGCCCCTATCGACTAAACTGCACCCCCCCAACAATCCTCGTCCACTCTCTGCTGGGCTGCTTCCACTGTGAGAGAGAGAGAGAGAGAGAGAAAGCGAGAGAGAAAGAAAGAGAGACTACAACTGGAGCTGAGCAGCGTCGGCAGCAGCGGCGCTGTTCTCCTCCAGCCCCTGTCTTTATCCCCGCCTGAGCATTAGATGTGATTACTGCTCAGCGCTCGACACTGACAGAGACAGAGAGCTCCCAGAGACAGCAGGAGTGGCTGAGAGGCAGAGAGTGAGGAGCAGGAGAGAACCAGGAGCACAGTCGCCCGTTTCTACGGTCCCTGTGCTTCAGTGATACAAGAGTGCCCCCTGCTGCTTCTACTGCCTGGGCTATGAATATACACACACATATATATATATATGTATCTATATAGATATATAGATATATGACATGCTTCTGCATGTTGTTTGTGTGAGACTGCTGCTGCAATTACAGAACATTCTGAACATAGCTGTGTCTATGCTGACTTAATTATGAGTCTGACATTACTATGTAATTCCTTTATAGGTTTCTAAGTAATAGCTCCAAGCTCACTTTTGCTAGGCTACTATTACACACATGACACATCCTTAATGATTGTGTAACATCTCACATAGTGACTCACGCCAGTTTAAACACAGCAGAATGCTCAGAAGTATAAGCTAAGGCTTTTTCAAAAGGAAGGACAGAAATATGAAGACCTCATAACCAGAAAATTCTATTTCAAATATCAGATATGATTTTAGTAGTCTTTTGCAACCAAATTGAGCATGTTGCTGGTATTAAAGGAACCACATTAGGTTGGTTTAAGTCATATTTATGTGATCCAGTTTGTTCATGTGAATGGAGAGTCCTTCTCATACATCAGAGTAGTTCATGGTGTTCAACAGGGTTCTGTACTTGGAGCAATACTTTTCACTCCATATATGCTTCAATTCAGTACTGTTTTCAAGCAGCAGTTATGCAGCTGATACTTAGGGACCTATAAAAACTGATGATATGTGTAAACTAAAAGGACTACAAGCATGTCTCAATGACTTAAAGACCTGGATGACTGCCAGCTTCCTGTTACTAAACTCAGATCAGACTGGTGTTGCTGTCTTTGGACCTGAACACTTCAGAAACAGACTGTCCAGTCATTTATTAACTCTGGATGGCATTACTTTGGCCTCAAGTTCTATTGTGAGTGAGTTTGAAGTTATTTTTGACCAGGACCTGTCCTTTAAATCACAGATGAATCAAGTCTCTGTTGGGTTCTTTAGCTCACCTATTTTTATCAAATTTATGTTACAACATTTTTTTAATTTTGAACACAATAAAAGTGGAATTAATTGGATTATGAATTGGAATGATTTGTATCTTGATTTGGATTATGAATTAATTTCATTATGAATAGGAATGAATCAGATTACACATGAACCAGAGTGAACTGGACTGAACTAGAAATACAATCAATTAATTTGATTCTATATTTAACTTTGTAATTTAGAATGCTTTTTTGCAAAGTGCCTTGACATGACTTTTGTTGTGAACCAGTGCTGTACAAGTGAACTGTACTGATTTATTTTTTATTATTCCAACATATTTTTGAATCAGGGAAATTACCATAATTGTTCATATTAGACAAATATTTTACATCTATAACGGTCACCTTGCCTGAAGGCCACTGATGAAGAATCATCAGTCTACCTGGGGACATGTTTAAGCATGCTTAAGTGATATTATTTTAAATGTTTTTAGCAGTTCAAAAGTTGCTCTTGTTATCTCCGCTGTGCATCTAAAGCTTATTCATTTTATTTGTAGCAAAGGTTTTCAGGATTTCTGCACAAAACAAACCTTGCAAACAGATATAGAACGTTATTTTGAATTTGAAAAAAAATGGAATTCACAAAAAAGAACAGTTTGGTGTACCGAACCAAACCTTTTTATCGCATCAGTTTTAAGCTGCGTGCGGGCGAGCTCACCATGGTCTCCATGAGCTTCCAGTCCTTCTCCAGCTGCTCCATCGGTCCACTCCACCAGCTGCAGAAACGAGCGTACCGCTGGCCCTGAAACCAGTATTGTCGCAGCCACTCGAACTCCACCTGGATGAGCACAAACAAACGCAGACACACATATGCAGGACAATCATTTTACTTTAACATCCTCATCCTCATCCCACATCCTCTCTGGTGAAAATAAATAGAAATAGTGCAGAGATGGGGTAAAATCATTGGACGAAACATTTCCATGTGTGACTGTAAAGGATTAAATAACTAAATAGAATATGCTGTTAAGGAATATTACAGACATCTACGCCATAAATGTTTTTTGAGGCTCTCAAATGAAAATGCCTCAATATTTTAAGTGCATTCAATCATTGTTTTGAGGCCTATGAATGAAGCGAGGCTAATGATGGCATGTTTCCTCCGACACCGGTCATCACTTTGAGAACAGTCACACCCTTAAAGACCTCTCTGCATGCAAACAACACGCACACGGTACGGGGGGTACACAAAAAAATGCGTTTACGCGTACACCTTCCAGTTGGCACACCTGAAAGCTCCACCCTCAGCCTCCTCTCTCCGCTCTCTCCCCATTTTCCCCTCCTCTCCTGCTCCGTCTGGAGTTGACAGGGTCTTCTACGAAGCCGCTCCCCTCTCCTCCGTTGGGAGTGTTTTTGTTTCCTGCTCGTTTGAAGTGCTGATTTAATCCTCCCAATGATGCTTCGCCGTAGCCAGGTGTAGCCTTGCTGCTTCTAAGTGTGTCATTCGGTGTGTGTGTTTTTTTCTGAGCTCGGACCCGTATTAGTCTGTTTGTGCCCTTGCGTGTATCTGTCTGCGTGAAAGTGGCTTCGTTAATGCCTCTGAATAAAATTGCCGTGTGAGCGCGTGCGTGTGTGTCAAAGATTACCCCAAATGCTGCCAACGGAAGAACAATACGTTGACTTGCCCTCCCCCGAAACGTCCTACAAAGCATCATCCAGCTGAAACAATGCACATCCCACTTTAGTTTAATGCAGACAACTGTACAACACGAACTGGAGCTGCATACAATAGAATTCATATCAAATGGGAGTAAGAGCACTTTTCTATATTTTCTCAAAACTATTTTGTTTCCTGTTCTTCCAATGCGCCGTTAACCAACGTTTACCGCAGAGGCTTTTCGGTGTAAAACTTAAAAATGGCCTCAATGAGGTTTGAGCACATTAATTCTCTTTAAGAGGTCCCATTGTCATGAAATGAAATGAAAAATGTCATTTCTTGCATATACATCTTGTCATTCAGTGCTGTTTCCTTCAAATGATGTTCACATGTAACTACATACTAGCTTTCACTGGCTTTCACGGTCTGAAAATTTATCAAAACCAACATTCAGAACCTATAATTGATGTAATCTCGCCCATGTCATCTATTTCAATGACTTTCTTTTGAAACATTTAATTAATGACCATGAATAGTTAATCTACGTGTGTGTGTGTTTTTTTTGTTTCTTTTATCACTTATTTTAAAATCAAAGATAATCTACTGGTAGGTCAGACCTTGTAAAAAAAAATAATTAAAAATTATGACTAAACAGTGTAAACTCTGTGTCAAAAACACAACAATGACATTTTTCAGGCGGCCATCGCTCTGTAAGATGAGACGAGTCAACTTCCACCAATCACCCAAGAAAACAACAAAAGCCGGGAATTATTCAAACAAACAAGCGGAGTGAGTGCCTGTCTGGGTTCAGAAGCTATGCATAGAAACCATCCTGCCATTTACTCCCAAAAGGCTCTGATCACGATGGGGATGACATGCAAGGACTGTGGCATGTCAGGGAAAATACACAGCCAGTGGCGCTGCTCAGCAGCCTCTCACTCACTCCATACAACCCACCCTTCAAAGAAATGTCATCCTTTATGGCCCCCTTCAACACACTCCAAATCCACTCCCCTTCGATCACTACAGCTCAAACACACAACAAAGCCACGAGAGCCAATATCGGGACGTCCTTTTCTCTCAGTCTGTCCCTCCTTCTATCTCTCTGATTGTCTGCCTGTCCTTTGGTGAGAAGAATCCAACCAGTGCCTCCGCTTTGAGCCGACATGGCAGACTGTCCCCCACCACGCGGGCCAGTGGCAGCCACAAAGCAGGTCATCTGAAGCGACAGAGGAGCTCTGCTAGTTGGTATTTGGAGCCTGGCCACCCAGCTGAGAGGTGCCAAGCGGGGAATTCTCACTAAATGCCACCTATGCGGGCGGACAGATCGAAAGTGAGCACTAAAAGGAGAGCGATTGTTAGGCCGGGTTTTTCTCGGAGATGGCAAGGGGGCAGTGAGAGGGGGAACTTGTGGCTCCCCTGGAGCAAACCTTGTCATCTCTCCAGGTGATGGACACACCGACTACACATTAGCTCCACATTAGTCAAGCGGCCACCCACCATGGTAGCTATGGAGTTAAAGCCTCTTTTTTCCCCCCTTTTAATGAGGCACCCCCCAACAGACACACACACACCTACACATTATTCCTTGAGCAGGTCCAATCAATTTCCAGGCCAGGGCCCTGAGGTGAGAGCTGATGAGAGTGGGATCAATCCTATTCTGCCGTCCTCTGTTTACCTAGCCTCCTCTCACATCCTCCAGGACAACTGGCTGCTAATGTCCTGGCTGTATTTCCATCCTCAAAATAATTGTGTTCAAGACTCCTTGGGCTGTTTTTCCGAATGCAATATGTTACTAGTCTTACCTGCCAGTGAGAGAAATAACAAAACGCTCCTACATATCAATATCAATGATATTAAGAAGCTGATTCATTTAATCGTGAAAGAACAAAAGTCGAATCAAATTTTTCCAGACTTTAAGACGGAGCACAACCGCCAGGATGAGAAGTGAGATCTTATAGGGTCGGAAATACAGCCGCCGGTAAATACAGCACAAACAACAAGTACAGACTGTACACAACACTGATCTGCCGGTGAGAAAAAAATAAAAATAAAAAAAAGATGTTTTCAGAAGTGATTTGTAAGATTACGACGATACTGCCGACCTAGCCCTGCAGGAGGGGCGTTTCAAAGCCGAGCAAAGACCTGAGGGTCTGGAGGGAGGCGTGTCGGCCCTGAAAACAGGACGCTGGAAGGTCACACACACCTGCTTCTGCACAGTTTACTTCCAGCTAGAACATGTGGGGAAACCTCGTCCCTCCCTTCAGTGTTTACTGTGGGGGGACAAGCTTCAACCGAGGGGATCCCTGAGGGCACACTGTCACACACCCACCTGGGAAGTGACACAGTGGCTTTAAATGAGACAAGACACTTGCATCTGGGATTAGCATTTCAAAGCCAAGCATGCACGAGGAGGGGGGGTATGTTAGACTACACCCACTAATGAAGACAGCAGGTAAGATTTTACAAAGACAGGAGGATTGTAATGAACAAAATGGAGGAAACTTCATTTTGCTATTTTTTTTTTCTATTTTCATTGTTATATCCATATATTGTCCTTCAACCTTACTTCGACATCTTGACACCCAGATCCATCCACAAACAGACTCTGTTGACAGACACTCTGTTTCGTCATCATCAGGTCTCACCTACATCCTCCAATATCCGTCCCTCCATAGCCTCCGTTGCACGGCCTCCGCGGAGGGTCGCCCGATGCCTTTTCAAGCGGAGGCCCGACCGGTTCGGCCGAGGTCAGGCCGCCTGCGTGTCTCGGGCTTGTTCACTCCTCGGTCGCCCATGTCAAACACGACCCGCGCAGTGCGCACTCACCGAGCGCCGAAGTGGGCCGCCATCATAAATAACTCCAGCAACAATACATCATTTGAGTGGGTGTTCTACTCTCGTGGGCAACTCCAAACAAATGGCCACATCGATCACTGAGAGAGCCAGGTAGGACAAGAGCCCCGGCGAGACCACCCCCTTCTTAGTTAAGCACTCACACATACACACGGAGGCGCCGGCTCATGCATAAACAGCGCCCCGTTTTCCTGAATAAACCCGTCTTGCCCTCCTGGTGAGGGCCTTTGCTTGGTAATCCTGCGGCGCCGTGCGGCGAACTCGCAGGTGTTGCTGGCTCGGCGAGTGCAGCAGCTTCCCCCCAGTGCAGACGGTGCTTTTGTTTCTTTTTTTTTTTTTTTTGACGGTACTGAATAATTAATACAGTCTACAACCTTTAAACAACCTTACGTCAGACTCATCTGTCATGGCATCCTGCGGAGGGGAGGGGCCTGGGTCTTGGCACTGGCAGCGATGTGCACGTTAGGCACACTGTGTGAAGGGAGAAAGGTGAGGTCCTATATTAAACTTTTGGCCCGCGGCATACCCACACAGTGGGCCGACAGCCCTTAAGTTCATCTTTTTCAACCTCGCGCTCTCTCTGAGTACTCCCAAATCAACATCACTCATTGTTTTGCATGAAAAGGGGGCGCGGGGAGGGGAGAGTGGCATGACTCTTGCTTTAGAAAACATATGGTGAGGCTATTGCATTACGATCCATCACATGCCAGGACAAATGAGAACAACCTGGATTTCGTACTGTAGGCATTTCCCTGAGCATAAAAAAAAACAAGGTAAGTAGGGGATGGGATGCTGGCAAGCTCCCATTCAGCCATTTACAGACCTTTTAACCTCCCATCAGACTACTCCCAGTATGGTTTGCATTTTCCTGATGCAGAGAAGATTGAATCAAATCAGAGTTGAACTGGTATTCATGCCGTTCACATCTCTGTTAATCAGCTCTTTCAGTTACTCTTGTTAATACTCAACGGTACCTTCAGTTGACCTTTCAATTGACCTGGGAGGTATAAGCACCGCCCCCGTCCTAGTTACTGTTGCTAGGTTGGACAAACTTGCTGCTCCTGCGTTAAGGACTGTGTTAATTCGCAATTTTTCCGATGTGCATCATTAGTAATAATATTATACCATAGTAACGCCATGGTGAAATATTGCTGCTGGGGACCCGGCAACAGTGACTCGAGGTGTTCCAGAACGTTGTGAGAGTCCACACAAGCAACTGAATGTGGAGAAAGTTACCAAAAACAACTATATTTACTCCAAGGTAAGATTGCTTTGTTTATTAGATGATTCATTTAACCACTGTTTAGTAAAAGTAATAATATGATTTAGCAGCAAGGAGGGTGATGAGTTCTCTGTTAGCATTAGCTCTGGTCTGTAGTGTCGATGACTTCTCCACGATGGACCAGAGCTCACTAGCCAGCTATAAGCCTGCCTTGTTGCCTACAAATATATATGACCCTGGATATTTATTTTGTTAGGTATAAGGTGAGGCTTGTGATGTTAACGTCACTTTATTAATTATATTAATACAATGCTGCGACTGTCTCATGTTAACATAGCTCTGGTGTGGGATAGACCTACGGACCAGAGCTAATGCTAACAGAGAACTCATCACCCTCCCTGCTGCTAAATCATATTATTACTTTTACTAAACAGCAGTTAAATCTATTATCTAATAAACAAAGTAAACTTACCTTGGAGTAAATGTAGGTGTGTTTTGTAACTTTCCCCACGTTCAGTTGCTTGTGTGGACGGACACAACTTAACCTACACCTGCATTTTTGCAGCGTTTGTTTCGGTTTGGGAAAGGGAATAAAAATGTTCCCTCCAAACATTCTGGACACCTCGAGTCATTGTTGCAGGTCCCTAGCAGCAATATTTAATCATGGCGTTATTATAGTATAATATTAACACTGATGATACATATCGGAAAAATAGCAAATTAACACAGTCCTTAAGGCAGGAGCAGCAAGTTTGTCCTACCTAGCAACAGTAACTAGCTTACCGAAAGGTCAATTGCTAAAGCCTGGCCCGTATATACGTTTGTAATGTGTTGTTTGTTAAGCTACGCAGGTCAAAGGTCATATCTTCTGACTAACGATGAGATCTCGTAGAGGCAATGTAAACAAGTGATGAAATATTATATCACTGTTGTCTAGACTGATCTTCTGCTAAAAGAATTAGCTCACTAAGTCGACAAAAAGGCTGTGTTGTATTTATGTGCTCAGGATTTACGAGCATCACAGGTGTGCAAATCCATATGATGGGGGGGAAAAAAAGCACAAATACATAATACATGTTTGCTCTAATACGGTCGATGACTTAGGTAGATGTTTATCCACGGCATTTGCAAATAACTCTGTCTATCTATTCAACAATTTGTGTGACGCTGTCCGGATTAAATCTCTGTCATATTTGCAGATGGTTCTTAGCTGTTTTTAACCTCCTTGGAGTACCAGATGGGTGAGGATTACAGCATCAGGACAGCTCAGAGAGTGTCAGGGAGGTTTGTGATCACAGATAAACATATTCAAACTTTCAAAGACTGGCACGCTGTGGCACAAACTCTTCTGGTTCTGCTTTCTGGTGTCTCGTCTGACGAATCTCTGAAGGGTGTTTGGATGTTACCAGATATTAAAAATATCTGGTAACCATTTTGCCCACACGCAACTGTGATCACCAAGACAAGCACAATGCACACAGACATCAGCATCCGCACGCATACATGCATGCACTCACACGCAGACACACGGAACCACCAACCTCGTTGTGTATCTCCTCACAGTTCTGTAGCGTTCTGGGCTGCAAGGACCAGCAGGCTGTGGGAGCCCGTCTCCGGGTCGGTGTGCAGGTTGGACAGGGCCTCCTGGCACCGCGACTGGATGTAGGTCAAGGTCCCACTGGAACACTGGGAGGTATGAGACAGATCCAGCGCCACAAGTGTAATTAACATGAAAGGCATTACCCCGGGTCGTAAATCTGAGCGCCGAAACAGAATACTTAGGGCTTGATTCATTTTATATAAAGGTTTACATAAAGGTTAAAAGTAGCTACTGAACAGAGGAAGTCACAGAAAAACCCCAGTCACGCTTTCAACATGACCATGAAAATGTTTTCTCTTTTTTTTTTTTTTCCAACTATAACAGAAAGGAAAATCTTACAATGCATGTTCACATGTATGTTAAGTAGGGTTGGGCAAGTTAACACGTTAACGCATTAATTTATTAACGCCGACATTAATTTTATTGCGTGTTAACGCATGTTGCTCACATGCTTTTGTTTTGAAAAGTCTGTTAGTGGCTGCTACAGATCTGCTCCATGTGTTCACTGTCCTGCTGTTCTCTTACTGGTTACTGCAGTGCAGCTCCATCTAGTGGCACAGATGTGTAATGACAACAGAAAGTCCAGTCCTCGATTATAAAACTAATTCAGTCCTGTGTCCCTTTTTTTCATTTCGTATTTTTGATCCAAGTCTAAAATTGTAATATAAAAAGACAGGCATTTTTTCATTTTTTGTGTTAGATTTAAAAACGAAAAACGTAATAAAATGTCACTTTTTATTTTTTTTAAATTTTTGATTGTCAGTTGAAAATGGAAAGAATGAATGATACACAGATTGGTAAAGTTACTGAACTTTAACATGGACATTTTCATTTTAAAGTTCTTGTAGCGGAGGATTCAACAGAAACAAGGTTATTTGTAACAACTGACAAGTTGAACTCCCCGTTAAAAGTTTCTGCTGTTACCTCAGAAATTACCTGTTTTAATGTTCTGATTGTGTTGAGCCACAATCATTTTGTCTGATTTCGTTGGTAGACTTTTTTTTATTTTTCATAAAAACAGGATGACATTAATGTCCTGGCAGTGGCAATAAGCTTTATTTTATTTTACAGTTTTTAAGATGAGATTTACACTAAATATGTGTTACTGACAAGTGCTGATGTTAAAAGTGTTTGAACAACAAATGTTAGGGCACTTTAGTTCATATGGCAGCAGAACATTTAAATAAAAGTGCATTTTACACTACTTTTGAATTCATTATTTGATTTTGCGTATACAATGCGATTAATCGCGATTATTCAGGAAAATTATGCGATTAATCGCGATTAAAATTTTTGATTGTTGCCCAGCCCTAATGTTAAGATTTATTCATTTAATTATTGACTGTTGAGCATCGCCTTTGCACACAGGCTGTCCTCAAGCGGGACAATATCTGACTTTAATAATAAAAACCGAAAGACCGCGGTTATCATGCGACACTGTTGCGTAACACCACCTTTTCGCCCGTTTAGCCCGGCTGGGCTTCTCACCTCGGCCACTCTGTGCGTGGAGCTGAAGCGTGCGGTGTCTCCGGCAAGGACACAGTGCTGGTGGGTGCCGTTCAGGTCATCTGGCAGAGCACAGTGAAAACTGTAAGGACGGGCGAACGTTGTTGCAGAGAGGACAATCAAAAAAAAAAAAAAAAAAAGCAAAGCAAACACATGAGACCGGGAAAAAAAAGGGGATATTAACTGCATCTCGAGTCTGTGATTTTTTTATTACTTTGTTCCCATCGACAGTAGAGCAGACCGCCGAAAAGAAAACATTACAACAGAAAAACAGATGAAAAGCACGGAGTGAATTAGACTAAACCATCTTGTACACTCAGACAGATTTCGCCCGGACCGGCGCAGGATCAAACAGAATGACGAACACTCTTCTATAATTTTAATTACCAAACAAAACCTGATCACACTCAATCTGTCAAGATGGAGGAGCCATACCACTAAACATTTGTCCAATATCACAAAAGCTTTACAAAGAGGCCCCGGTGCTGTTTTGTGTGTATCCCTCCATGTGTTTCTTTGTGTGTATAGATGTCTCTCAGCTCTGCCATTATTTGCCTCATACCAATAATTAATTTAGCCATGACAGAGCTGTCATTCACAGCACATGTGCATATTTACACCCGCCTTGAGCAAGAGTACACCAGCTAATGCCTGTGATTTGAAAGTCAAACAGCCAAATGCTTTGGGAGGAAGATATTATTGTTTGGTGGGAGGCGGAAAAAAAAAAAAAAAAGACGGCGACAAACAAAACAACTTGCCTGTGTTTTCTTCACCCTGATGAGATTGTGAAGGATTAGGTCTCTGGGCAGAATTACTCTGCTTCTTTAAAACTGTTTATATCCAATAACAAATTATCTCCATCAATCTGCTCTTTTCTTGGCACGTCTCACGCAGCCAGTCGGATCAGGGGGGAGTAAAGGCAAACTTGATAACTGTAATAAATATTTATCTTTCTTTCAACCCCTGTGCCTGCTGCCACTTGTCCTCCTTTTCCAGGAAGCAGGCTTTTAAATATATTGGGTCAACTCTTTCCTCCAGTCCCCCCTGTGCATTGGGAGCTAGAAATCAGATTATTGAACAGGCCTGGTGTCAAGACTTGCATTGTTCTTTTTTAACCGGTGAAATTCCATTTGGGTGGAAATGATGGTGATTCAATTTGCCTCCAGCAGCTCAGACATTAGCAGCTCAAAAGGGCCAGCCGCCGACAAATGGTGTCTAAAATACATAATGGTGTCTGTGGTTATACTCCTTTTAATGCCACAAAACTACTTATCGCAGGGGCTCCGTCCCAGAAACAGTGGTGCTGGATCTTTCATCGCTCAGCTTTGGTCGAAGCTGCTTCATTTGTGCGTGTTTAAGCTGAGGGAGGAGCTGAGGTGATGGACGAAGTGAATAATTTTGTGCAAGTCGTGTAAATTTAGAGGTGGGTGCATATGTCCGTGCGCCGCTGCCAAGTATTTAATCCAGGTAGGCCAACAAAGCAACAGACGGCCGAGGACCGCGCGTGCTGCTATCGTTGTGGAGCAGTTGGCCTCTCAAGGGCGTACTCACCAAGTGGAGCATAAATCCCCACTGATCCGCGACAGTCAAGTCCCATTAGAGTGGTCTGCACAACAGCCCATCACTCCATTATCATGGCTGGCCTGAAACTGACGGTTCTATTGTAAATCTTATCCTGCTAAAGGAGGTCGGCTTCAAGCCCCGTCAAGCTGAATATTAGGTACAGACTTTGCTGCTGCTCTGATGAAAACATAGCAGCTTCAAAGAGTCCGTGACAGTAAGTCATCAAAAACCTTCATATTCCTTCCTTTTTCGCAGCCTGTTTGAAAGTTACTTTAAAATGACCGAAATATCAGAGTTTACGTTTGGTTTTCACATTGTTGCATGCTGCCACGCGCAAAAGTTAGGATGCCCTCCTTTAATGCTGTATAAAAAATGAAATTTAAAAAAAATCCCCTGATCATAGTGAGTCGTGGGCGAACAACAATTCATTAACAACATTTTGGCTTTTTTTTAAAGACGACCGAAAGGAAACGTCCGAAAGTGACCAAAACACTTCATCCGTGCAAGTTTCCCTCCACTTTTTTAAAATTATAAAGATACGATATCTTTCATGAGAAAAATATCCAAGTTTTTATATAGTTGTGCATATTTAACTGTACATCCAAATAAAAAAATCAAACTTAAAATAATGGCTCAATAACCTGTCATCGGGATAAAATGTTAAATCAGCCCTAATATTGATTTGAGGTCATGTAGCTAATTTTACAGCGCAGCATTTCATTCAATTCAGTTCAATTCAATTCAATTTTATTTATATAGCGTCTGTTACAATGTCAGTTGTCTCTAGGTGCTTTACAGAGACCCAGATCATGACCCCCGAGCAAATATCATAAACTAAAATTATAATATTAAATCCCAATCAAGGATAATGGTAAGTAAAAAAAAACTCCCATAGAGGGATAAAAAAAAAAAAAAAACTTTAAGCTAAACACTGGCAAGGAAAAACTCCACTTTAAGAGGAAGAAACCTTGAGCAGGACCTGGATCATATGGGGGGACCTTCCTGCCAAAGGCTAACCGGGTAAAGAAAGAAAAAGAGAGGGGAGACAGGACAGAGAGAGGATGTAGGACAGAGAGAGGAGAGCACACAAACGACTGAATGAAATGACTACATAAACAGATGCAGGTAGCAGCACTGAGATGAGATGGTTCAGAGGACTAGATCGCTGGTCACCACGCCAACCGGCACCCCGAACACATCTACACACACATGTGGAGGTAAACCTGTGTGTGCATCAAAACTGATGCTTGTGAAATAAATAAAGTTACGGTGGAAAAAAATGGCATCTTCCTGTTTGTCTGAGGTCATTTTTTTCTAAATACTAAGACAAACTAGGATCCGGTGTTTTATCATGTTAAATGATTAAAAGGGAGGGGCACTAACTTTTGCGCATGACTGTATGTCTGTCTAAACCTGCAAATTGGGCAACTGTAACTAGTTCCAGGGACATTAAGACAAACAAATTACACAAATATTGAATCAAAAAAGGAGGAAAATATGAAGAAAAAAAAACATTGTGCTTTGGTAAAGATGGGTTTAATAAAACAACAATAAAGATACAAAACCATGACACACAGCTCTCAGAAAACGTCCCGGACTGATATTGTCCCGACATGTTTGGGTTTAACCGCTGAAACGTTTAACTTGACGACCTAAAACCAAAGACATCAATGAAGCAATTATTCAAAAATAAAGTCCAATAATTTACCAAGCAGTAAAAGGTAAGGTTAACACAAGTTATTTTATGTCTATCTTTAAATACTTATGAAAGCAGGGTGCCTTCATAAAATCATAAATCCCCCATCCATCCAAGCAAGGGTGCTCACTTCCAGTACATCTGAACACAGGCTTCTGCTGTGATGTGGATAAATGTCCTTGCACTCAGAAAATATGAGAAAGCTTGGAAGGGCCCATGGGACCGAAAAGAGGTGGGTGGAGGTGTCTGCTGCAGCCAAAAGCATTAAGCTATGATTTACACCCCTGTGGCTGTCTGCTCTCCCCACTGAGACGTAGTCGGCAACGGGTCACAGGACTTCAAAAAATAACATTTGGTTTTCCTAACCTCTCTAATGCACACAATTTCATGGACCCTTAAAACTCTTGTGTTTGAGCCAGGTAGGCTCCCTTTCTCTCTTTCTGTCACACACATGTTCTGGCTCTATTTCTCCCGGAGAGAGAGGAGAAAGCGGAGGGCAGGGTACGAAGGACGAGAGCGAGGCGCGTCCCGCCGGCGCCCGGACGCGGCTAAACCACGCGGGCGACAAGTGAGCGTGTGTGTATGTTGATGGGGGAAGCCGCAGTACCTCTCATGTAATAGCAGTCTCCGGACTCCAACGGCAGCATCAGGCCCGGTGTGTGGATGTCCCAGGCTACCTTTAGCCCAATCCTCCAGCAAGTCTTCTCACTGGTGCCACCTTCACTGCTCTCACCTGTCAGTCACACACATCCCGGCTCATTGCAACAGTTCACATTTTGGCCTCGGGGCTGTCGCTGCACAGAACGGCAACTTCATTTTTTTTTAACCGACATCCAAATGTTTCAGAAGTTCATACTGCCAGCTATTCAAAATTTCATTTAATCTTTTTTTTTTTTTTGGCTTAATTCTCTGTTATACATGGATAATGCACTGCTAAAACACTTTAACAATGACCACTTATCACCACGGCAATGAAATAAGATTGAATGAAGAATTTGCACGTTAAAAGTAGAGTGCAGTGATTAAATCAATACCGCACAAACAATGGCTGTGAGATGTAAGCCTTTTCTCTCCTGAAAGTAAGAATCACTTAACGTCCAAGCAAAGACGATACGTGTTGCTGCGGTCTCACTGGCTGTTAGCAGAGGATCTTTATTCTATCATTATGCTGTGCAAGAGGAAATAGTCGGATAAAAGCCCCTGATGTTGTTTCGTGAGTGTGCGAGTGTGTTATTGGGCAGTATGTATCCTATGATATTCCTGTTGCTGAACGCACTCCCCTGTTCGTCTCTCTCTCCCTCCATTCTTACATGGCGTCCTAAGAAAACAAGATTTGGCTCAGGGCCGGCCAACACCCCCTCAGCAAAAATCGATGCTAAAGTCTTTCCGGGCCTCCCTGCCCCACGGCTGCCTTTTCCTTTGCTCAGCACGGATAAATAGTAACTTAATTTCCAGCCATTGTGCTCTGAGAGCCGGCTAATGACAGCTCTCCCCAAGGCCTTCGGGAGTGGCGGAGGACCGTCGTCTGCGCCGGAAGACGCTCGGTCGCGGCAGATTCCTTCAGATCGCAGCTGTGAAAAATGCAACTTTACGGTTCTCTGGTCAAAGGAACGAAACAAGATCAAGCTGCTGAAAGAGGCAAAAAAGAAGAGGAAGCAGGTGTAACGTACAGTTAAAAAAGTCTACTCTGTGTAAATGTAAAATTTAAAGCATGCCAGATTGGTGCTTTTTTTTTTTTTTTTTTTTTCCCAGGAAGGCGCCTCTAAAATCCCAGCTTGTCACTGGGAATCCTCAAACCCTGAGCCTACATGATTCTCGGGAGCTCTGGAGTCTGGAGCCGCGGGGTCACGGAGAGTGAGAGAAGACATGGCTGCTGAGAACGGCAAAGGTGCTACGCTGAAGCGTTTGAAGCCTGTGTTCACGGGGGTCAGGGTTGAAGTGGCCGGGAACAAATTATTACAGCAGACCTCTGGAAACAGGTGTTGCTCCTTGAGACAGTCCAGTAAAGAAAAGCCCGGACGTAAAATGTGTTGAGACGTCAGAACAGTTGGAGCTGCACCTGCGCGATGATGTAAAATTACTTTTTTAAGACACATTCCCGCAAGTCCTGCTTTGTTCACGGTCTTTGAAGGGGCAAAAAAAAAAAAAAGAATGGTCTAGTAAGTCAGTACATTAGTTTTAAAATACATTAATTTGCTGGATGGTGAAAACTTTATTCATAGTGCACTGAAAAACAAAATCACTGACAATGTGTTGAGAGGAATAATCCGTATTGAATTCTATATTTGCAAATTTTGAAACCAAAAACTAAAAAAAAAAAAAACATGAGCAAAAACCCTGTTGAGATATGTTTTATTAATTCAAATAAGATGATTATGGCTGTATTGTGTCCTACAGATTGGTTTGCACACTGTTTAGAAAGCAAAGTTCTCTCAGTTCTTTTATCACCTCAATCAGCAAACACTATCAGCTCTTGAGAGCGAGAGTGCATTCGGTAATTAGGAGACAACATATTATCCATACAGTACAGTCTAGGAACACTTATCAAAGCAAGATTCATTATTCCATATCAGATAATTGCACATCGATCATTTCTGGGGGGGAAATGATTCAGATGAGATGCAGCGTGCGCGATAAGGCCTATTTGTTTGACGACGCTATTGAACGGGTATTAAGAGCTCAGATTCAAATGTCTGTGATCTCCCGACGCACAGGCGGCGATAAGGTTGTCAGCAGTGACTGGTGATGACATTTGATAATGCCCTGACACTATCACACAGATGGATCTGATGGCTGCCTCACCAGAGGCCATGTCAGCGGCGGCTGCAGCGTTGCTGTTGGGCCATAATACACAAGGTTAGCTGCATTGGATCCACCAATAAAGCAAGTGAGATAAGTTGATGGATATTGAAGTAGAAGACGTTTTTAAGAACCAAGATGCAAAAGATCAGCGTGCAAGTTTTGGATTAAAGAGTGAAAGAGTTCGGGACGAGGATTCGACTATATTTCAATGCCCTGTTATTAGGGTTGGGAATCGAGAACCGGTTCCTGTAGAGAACCGGTTCCGTGTGTTTCAATTCCATGAAATTGTTTGGCAGTTTATCTAGCGATTCTCTTATCGATTCCAACCAGCACAAATCTCACGTAATTTACGCAAGTTACGCACAGTCGGTTCCAGAAAGAAGTCGGTTTAGCACGCACATTGCAGTTGTAAACAACAATGGCGCCCACCAGGTTCAAACGCTCCAAAGTTTGGCTTCACTTCACAAAGAAAGATGGCAAAAAGGCAACTTTTTAAAGTGGAGATAACAGTGTCTGGAGGGAACACGACTAACATGCAGAAACATTTGCGCATACAATATGCGATAATGTCAAACAAATGTCGTGTTTTTGACGAGCTTCGGACTGATGGATCTCAATCCAGCAACAGCGGCAGTGGCCGAGCTAAGATCACCTCTGTGGTTACTACGGAAGGCAACCCTGGTAAGGAGCTATCCCACTTGCAAAGAAGTGTGCTTCTTTGTAAAACACACTTTAACATTAATGCTATGCTATTAAACGAATGCCTTCTGGATTACATTTAGAAGATGACCGTGATGAGAGACGCTGGCTGGCTCAGAGGCTGGCAGACATGCTTATTTTTCTGCAAAAGAATTGTTAATTGTTTATAGTATTTGCAGATTTGTACTATGCACTGTTCCGTTGTATTTGATAGCATTTATCTTTCTTTATTATTATTTTTGAGTGCTTAGTGAGCTCATATATCCTTTTAAAAAGGAGATTTTTTCATTTCTCTTAGGAAAAATCTGTTAGTAAATGTTACACATTCTTGTGTTTTGCACAGTTACATATTACAACAGTTAACACGTTATCCAGGCTTTGGGCCTCTTTTGACCTCGCTGTTGAGTTTGTAAGCTCGTGACTTCTAAGTAAAAAAAATTGATGCTAATAAAACTGTTCTCCTTTTTTCCCAAATTAGAATCGATGAGAGAATCGATAAAGAATCGAATCGTTAAACAGTATCAATAATGGAATTGGAATCGGAAAAATCTTATCAATTCCCATCCCTACCTGTTATGCACATTTATGACGAGTACACAACAACCTCTTACCTTTGTCATCATGACAACTATAGTTGTAAACAGCCACTGGCGAGTGAGTGATCAGGTTCTCATCGTGGTGCCACCCCACTGCCATTTTCCCCATACCGTAGTATGGCTCCTCTTTGAGCTGGCCTGTTTGCGCTGGGTCCATGTAATTGAGCAAGGTGACATTGAACTTGACCGGACCGGTGTATACCTGCGGGGGGCTCGGCTGGGAACAGCCCTGTCCACTCGCACGTTCTTCTTTGTCCTGAATGTGGTAACCTGACAGGCTGTGTTTGAGCTGAGCCACAGGTTTCTCCTGGGCCTTGAGTCCCACAGGTTCGGCCTCCGTCGCACCGATGGTCTCGGCTGCCCAGCCGGAGCGTTTTCCTTCACTGTGCTCCAAAACCGTCGCAACGCCGGCGGAACATTGCGCGGCCTGGGAGGATTCTCCCTCCTCGCTGCCCGGCTTGAACTCAGGCCTCCCACTCTCCTTCTTGTTTCGACCCGGAGCAGCCTTCCTCACTGTGCCTCGACTCAATGTCCCATTCCTCGCTGTGTTTGGACTCCGTGTCCCCCTTCCTCGCTTTGTCTGGACTCCGAGTCCCCTCCTTCGCTGTTCTTGGAGTCTTCGCTGTGTTTAGACTCTGTGTCGCCTTCCTCGCCTTGCTTGGCCTCCGCCTCCGCTTTCAGACACTGCGTTAGCCTGTCTCCTTCCTTCAGCTGAGACACGTCGGCGCAGAAGAAGCTATTAAGCTCCCACAGCGCCTTGCAAGCGGCTCTTAAATCAGCATCGCAGCAGTTCTGTCCTTTGACGTCGGCGTCCTCATTGTGCCACGGGATAGCGAAGAGCCGCGTGTCCAGGTAGCGATAGGTGTGGCCAGGCTCGCCCAGTAGCGCTCGGGACACGGCGGTGAACACGTCGCGGTCACGGACACGAACCAGATCCTTCAGGAGGCAGCCCTTCCTTCTGAGGGTGAGCAGAGCGGCCTGCACCCTGCCGTGCAGCTCAGCGGGCAGCGAGCACGATCGCCTCAACACCAGACCGGAGTAACTGGAGTCCCACTGGGAAAGATACTTAGTTTTAGTCAGAACGTAATCACCAAGTTTATACAGCAGCATAAAACTTTACAGTAATCTGTTTTTGTCAAAAATGCAGCTGGTAATACAGGCCCGCTTGAGTGCCTTTAACGTAAGGGTAAAAGATTTTATCACTATTGTTATCATGCAGGAGTAGTGCTGACTCACCAGCTGCTGAAAGCCTCGATCAGAAGGTCCCAGAAAGGGGATCTTCTGGTCTCCCAACTCCTGCAGTAGCCGACGCCTCTGTGAAACAAAGCACAACAAAACCAAGTGATGAGTAGCAATTTCTTTTTTTTTTTCATCACTTTAATATCTATTCATCCTGAACTTTTCTCTTGCAATGATTTAGCAATTTAAAGCTAATTGAGAAGATATATAATTGGTCATCATGGTGGTACTCAGAGAGCTCAACAGTTTCTCAGGTGGTACGCAGTATTAAAAGTTTGGGAACCACTGATATAAGTCATAGAAAATATTAAGCCGGATTGACACGTATCTCAAAAATGACCCCCAGGATGGAAAAAACTCGGAAATCCGCGGATCCGCGGAAAATTGACATCCCTGCATTCAAAAAAAAAAAACAGCCACAAGATAACAAAAGAAAAAAAAAAAACTTTTGAGAAAAATAACAATCCACGATGATGTGCATATCCAGATGAGATACAACAAACTACTATGAGAAAAATTCAAACTGTCAATTCATGGCCTTTAACAAATGATGCCTAAAAAACCGAACTAGGTCTCACAGGAAAATAATAACCGGTCATCTTTGCTGACCTCTCACTTTTTATGATTTGCAGAAGGTTTCTGGTGGGCTCCTAATCTTCTAAAATAAAAAAAAAAACCTTGTGAATGATTCAAAACGCCTTTCATTTGGCCTTATTCCATTCTGATCTGCAAATCAAGCAGCATGCAAGATAAAAGCTATATGCCCGTATATGCTCACTGGCCCTGTTTCTTCTTCTTCCATATGTGCATGAGGGTATCTGCTGCACATGTGGATTCGATACCTCACCACTCATTACCCACAGGTGCACCCCCCCCCCCCCTCCACAGGGTGCTTCTGCAGCAAGAAAGTGAAACGCCACTCACTTCCCTCTATCTTCAAGCTCTGCATGAATGGCTTGTGCATCCAACAACCAAACAGTTTTAACAGTTTAACAGTTTAAAACAAAAAAGCAGCATGTATATTTCTGTGACATTTACAACATGCATCTTAACATTTTTCCTGCTCTAATAATGCCAAAGATCACATGTGGCAACACTGCGGGGAATATGGGAGACGGCTGCCAAAATACATCCCGACTTTCAGAGTTAAACAAAATGTCCTGCTCATAAACATTGTAGTGCAGTAATAAAAAAGAAAAAAAAAGTGGTGTGCCTTGACTTAAAGAGAGGATGGATCAAAACCAGGGCAGGCAGTGAAAGTATGTGTATTAAAGACAGAAGAAAGAAAAAAAGGATCCATCAATATCGGAGGTAGAAGAAATGGGAGGGCATCTGGTTTGAGGCAGTTTGACGAATTTAGCTGCAGGGCCGACTCTTTACCTGAGGCTAAACAACACAACAACGCCTAAAAAGTTTTCTTAAAGGATGCGCAAGAGTGTACAGGCCGTCCAAGTTATTCTGGAACAAACAAAAACAGACTTGCAGACAGTTGGAACCTAAAAAAAAAAATACAAAACAACATGCACTATTCATGGCCAGACTGCATTCAAAGGCTCTTGGAAGAAATTGACAACTTGGCACACATTCGTTGGTGTCAAAGTCTAACTCGTGGCAGGAGCTGAAGATATCAAGGTGAGAATCTAGGCAAGTGCTTTTTTTTCTGTGTGTGTGTGTGTGTGTATACATCAGTGTGTATCCATCTGTGTGTATTTATCTGTCCTTCTGTGATTCTGGTCAAATCTATATTTTGGATTTCACATATTTCATATATACGTATGTGTACGTAACATTAAAGTAATTAGTCTGCTCTATTCACTGAAAATAAAAGTGGCTTCTGTGTACACACACACACACACACACACACACACACACACGTATGCCCTTTCTGAATAATGTGCAGCTGGGGTAGCGAGCGTGATGCCTCACCCCAATCACACACAAGCAAAGCTGTCACACATGTGTCAAATACATCAGCCCACTAAGAAATTCCACAGGAAAAAAAAAAAAAAAAAAAAGGGAAAAGTTAGCAGAGACCTCTGAAGCAGATGGACTCTCGCAGTATTAAAGCAGTGCTGTGTCTGTCTTCTTCCGTTCTCCGCGTCTGCATCTGATTCTGAAAGGGAATTCACAGAGTGCAGAGAAACGTCTGCATTTCCACTTAGTCCAGAGAAACAAGATTAGGCATTTTATAATAACGCAGGCCCTTCACGGTAGCCATTCAAGCTGTTTGTGTGATGAGTGATATATCTGATGTTGTTTTTTTTTTCCTGTTTTTTAATCTCCCTATTCCTTGATGGGATTATTCCCCGAGCCAGACTGTTTATCACAGAAAAAAAAAAAAAAAAAAACATATTAGGTACAACAGAATTCGAGTGGTTTGCTTTAATCCCCATCTATAAGTGACATCAAACTCAGGAACGTGTATTTATTAATTTTATTTATTTGGCATCTGTGACACTCTCGTGGACACTTTCTTCAAAGCAATCTTCTCGGAGCAGATTAGTGTCCGGCGCTGGGCGTCAATAGCTTAGAGTAGCCGGATAGAAAAACACCTCCAGAAAGACGTGCGTCTTCCCCAGAAAGGTCACAGAAAAAAAAAAAAAAAGCATTTGGTGCTTCTAAGAGAGGCCACATTCAGGCTTGTCTCGATTTGACTGATGTATCTAAACCTGGAGATGAAAAGCTTTCGTGTTTTGCAAGTTAAGTCTGGTCATCAGAAGTCGTCCAGAAAAGTCCCATTTGTTCTTCCACGTTGACTGATGTCTATTTCTGTCTAATTGCTTTTATATGTGAGGCCAGAAATGTGCCATAATTCCTTCAACTCCTCCGACCGAACGACGGCAGCGGCGTCATCGGCGCTTCCGGCTGCAGACACACAAAAAGGCCTCGGCCTGTTAGCGAACCTGCGGCCGCAGGGATGACGTGATGAGAGATAGCTGTGTAATAGAGCACTGTGTTTAAACAGCGAGCTATTGGTACTTGTCAGGCACCCGTTTCAGAACTGGTTCCTCTCTGCAAAAGTGATGGTGAATCAACAGTTTTGACAAGTCGGCTGTAAAACGTCAAATTCGAAAAGACAGGCTGCCCATGTGCATCAAAGGCGCTTCCTCCCAGGTCCATTTGGCACCGGATTGAAGAATGTCGGAGCCTCGTGTGAAGCAATACGGGATGCAGAGAGGGAGCTAGGTGTGTCTCCTCCACCAGAATGTGTTTGCATGTGTGATGCACAGAAGGTCTTTCAAAGCCTCGGTTCCAGCTTTGAACTGACAAAGGCTAACGGGGGAACACACGCAAAACTCTTTCAGAAAGCACTTCAATCAAAAACCCGAGGCCCTCTAGCTAACAGCAGTCATGTCTATATGGGTCAAGGTCAGTTTCATCCTGAAGATACGATACTGACTTCAGATCTCATGAAACGGCGCACCACCTCGGTGCAACGGCGCAGACGGCTCATTGACAGCTGATAACTCTGGAGCTGATGCTCAGATGATCATGCATGCACAGCCACTTGCCTTTTGTTACAGTGATTTTTTTTTTCTTTTTTTTTTTTTTTACAGTTTTGCAGACTCCCTTTTTCCTGGTGCACAAACCAAATGAAAAAAAAAAAACACACAGAGCTACAATATCACAAATTACCTCTCTCATAACTGTAACAGATTATGCATCTTCATTTCACACTTGTGGCATCAATTCATCCGAAAAGGTATCAGCTAGAACCGGGTGTTTGAACACAATGACTAACTGGGCAGGCTGGTAAATGGATAACTTGAATCTGTGGGAGATGACCTCAGAGTGGGGGGGGTTTGCTGGTAATTTATAACCTCTCGTCTCCTTACTCCTGCTCACGAACCAGCCAGCGAATATGAATTGCACCGTGAGGGCGAAGGGTCAGTCAGTGGCAATCCGCCAGAAATATCTTTAAAAATAAAAAATAAAAAAACTGACTTCCGGCAACATTCTTGTTAAAATGTAAAAATTTGTGCCACAGTCCTATATTACCCCACAATGCATTTAAACATTATATTTAGCATGCAGGTCCAGCTTATATTCACTTTTTAGGAATACAACTATCAGCTTCTCGGCAGAAACACATTGCAGATGTAAAAGGTTTCGGGTCATGCCGCGTCCATTAATTTCGGAGAGCTCCTCAATTTTCTGATTTTTGCATCGGATTTCATACTAAATCATTAGGGACAAAGACAAATGCGCCCAGAAATAAGAATGCGAACGCCGTCCCATTAACCGTGGCATGCTTTTTCAAATCAGCGAGCGTTCTGCATATATTGACAGACATGTTCAGCATGTGTTCGGCGGGGGCGTCCAGGTGGGGCAAGTGATGACAAATGCTGGACGGGCCGGCTCTGGCACAATAATTGTTGTTGGAGGCTAAAGGCTGCATTGTTCATTTCACCTCATGACAGGGCGGCGGGGGATGTGATCATTAATATTAGAAGATTTCCATCAATCTGCCTGAACGAGAGGCCGGTCAATTCAGAGGTCCTGGACAGACCTTTCACGGCCTGTTTACAACTCTGATGTAAGCACATTAATAAAGCTGTGGGGGACCAGAGCCATTCATTAATTAGACGTGCACTCATACAAATACATTCATACACTTGTAAGGATAAGCTATACTACTATACTACTACTATACCACATCCGGTCTAAGACATATTCCCTCTTCCTCAGCCATGTGCACGCTTTCTCAGATGCACACGGAGTGCTTCCAGGCTGCAAGAATCTTTTAATAGTTCTTATAACATCGGGGGGAAGTTCCTCTCCTTTCTCGTGCTAAGCTGCAACAGATATGGACGATTGTTGTTTCTTTGAACTCCCTTTACGGGGTCTTTTTTTAGCTCCAACTTCAGAGTGGGAGCTGCCCGAACACGAGGGGAACCATCTGTGATGCAACTGTATCGAAATTAGCTGAAACGATGGTAGTTTCTCCAGACAATGCAAGTGTGCAGAAATCAGCTTAATATACGAGCGCAATACCGAGACTTGCCATTACAAAAAAAAAAAAAAAAAAAATCAGAAACATATACGCAACAATTCTACACGTTTGCCTCTAAGAAGGTAAAGGTAAGACATAGAGAGCAACAGCGAAGCCCAGGATTTATGGAGTCGACAAGCAATGAAGGAATTACACTGCCTGGCCAAAAAAAAAGTCACCACCTGGATTAAACTAAGCAAATAGGTACAGGCCTCCTATTGGATAATTACTGCATGGGGGATTATTTTTCAGCTGGCAACAAGTTATTTAACCACAACTGGTGCAATGAGTTGCTTCTCATTTCTTAAACAACCATGTTCCATTATTAAAAACTGGAAGGATAGTGGGGACCCATCGTCTTCGAGGAGGAAATGTGGTCAGAAAAAAGTCCTCAATGATCGTGATCGGTGATCACTTGAACGTTTGGTGAGATCAAATCGAAGAAAAACAACAGTAGAACTCAGGGCTCTTTAATAGTGAAAGTAAGAGCATTTCCACACACACAATGCTAAGGGAACTCCAGGGATTGGGACTGAACAGCTGTGTAGCCTTAAGAAAACCACTAATCAGTGAGGCTAAATGGACAAAAAGGCCTCAGTTTGCTAGGGAGCATAAAGATTGGACTCTGGAGCAACGGAAGAAGGTCATGTGGTCTGATGAGTCCAGATTGACCCTGTTCCAGAGTGATGGGAGCATCAGGGTAAGAAGAGAGGCAGATGAAGTGATGCTCCCATCATGCCTAGTGGCTACTGTACCAGCCTGTGGGGGCAGTGTTCTGATCTGGGGTTGCTGCAGTTGGTCAGGTCCAGGTTCAGCAACAGTATGAGCTCAAAGAATGAGGTCAGCTGACTACCTGAATATACTGAATGACCAGATTATTCCATCAATGGATTTTTTTTCTTCCCTGATGGCACGGCCATATTCCTAGATGACAATGCCAGGATTCATGGGGCTCAAATTGTGAAAGACTGGTTCAGGGAGCATGAGACATCATTTTCCCACATGGATTGGCCACCACAGAGTCCAGACCTGAACCCTGTTGAGAATTTTTAGGATGTGCTGGAGAAGGCTTTGTGCAGCGGTCAGACTCTACCATCATCAATGCAAGATCTTGGTGAAAAATTAATGCAATACTGGATGGAAATAAATCTGGTGACATTACAGAAGCTCACTGAAACAATGCCACAGGGAATGGGTGCTGTAATCAAAGATAAAGGTGGTCCAACAAAATTTCTTTTTTTGGCCAGGCAGTGTACAATACGATTTCCACTGTTTTACTACCAACTTGCTGGCCATTACGTCAGTTGAGTGTTGCTGAGGAAAAAAGTCTCCATAGATATGTTGTCCTTCAGTGAGCTCCCCGGTCCTCATAACCCTTAGAGATCCCTCAGGCATGTTTGGTTCGAATGCACCCACTTACTGAGAATTTCTCTTCCATTTTCCTCTGACACATGTAGTTCTGTCAGGTGTGGAGCGCCTGCACACGTGTGTCAGACAGAGAGAAAGAAGTATCGGACCTCATGTGCTGTTTTGAACTCTCCGTCTCTCTCGCTGCACCTGACAGGCTTACAGAAGGGCCCGAGTTTCCAGATCAATCATTTAAAAAGTATTTACACATGCACAAAGCCAGACTCAGACAGATTGGCACATGGCCACTCTGTTTAAGTGCTTTTCAATGTGTCTGTGGTGTCAACATCTATTTCACACTTATCTACACCTTAAAGGGGGAAAAAGATGTTTCTGTGACCTTTTGCAAGTGTCAAATCTGGAGGGAAGAGGAGGCAAAGAAGACAAAGAGAGGAGGGGGGTTTAAGAGATCTGTCGATGCGTGCCTTACATAACCTTTTTTTATTTTTCCGGGAGAGACTGACTGAGCATGCTCTTTATCAGAAACATGCTTGCTCCTTCACACTCACATACTCGAACAATTTCACACAGAGGTGCTGCTGCACGTTGCTGTAACATCCAGAGAGTTCAAGTGCACAATAAAAAGTTTCTCTCTTCTTCTAATGTATGTAAAGCATCTTGTTCAAGGACATCTTTGAGTTTGCCGCCGACGACTCCAGGATTCAAACTAGCAGCTTTCGCGTCACGGGAGGCAATGTCGTGTCTCTGAACTCTTGGCTAACACCGCCGATACCCCAATTTGCCTTAATTGTTAGTTTGCGGCCGGGGCCATAACGTTTCCATTAAGATTATGTCGATCGAAAAAGGCTTTTTAGTTTTCACCTTCAAATTACAACGCGCTTTCATGAGGTCAGCTGTTTTCCATGTGAAATGGCCGATTTTAATGCAGACGCAGTCCCTTGGTATTCAGCCCGGGTCCGGTTCAGTCCGGGGGAAAGTCAGGCGAAAGACAGAAGAAAAAGGAGGAAGGCGGAAGGATGGAGGGAGGAAAGGGAAGAGGCGCGGGAGAGCGTTGATTGAAGGACCGTGATTAGTAGTTTTCGGCGGAGCGCCGGGGCCACTGAGTTGTTCTATCAGGGTTGTCGCGGTGCAGTCAAGGAGAAGTCAGTGCTTTAGAAAGCTCCCTCGATTCCACCGTTTCCCCCCTCCTGCGCTCTTTCGCTCTCGCCATCCAGCCACACTTTCCCTGCCCTTCCCAAAAAAAATCAATACTGCTGTGCAAAGTGCAGCTCGGCCCACGGGGGAGAGCCGGCTAACTGCAGGGGCTGGATGCGGGGCTTACGGCGAGGACGGGAGGAATCCTCCAGGCCTGTCCCACAGGCAGTGTCAAGGACAGACCAGAGGACCGGAGGACCGAGGCCACCGGATCGCCCTTCCCCTCTGCATCTTGCCCTCTTTCTCTGTGTGGTTTTTTTTTTTTTTTCTGCAACCTCGGCTCGGTTGGCTCGGTGAAGCAGAAAAGATCAATAGTCAGGTGGAGCGTTTAAAATCCCCGGCTCCAGAGGCTGGCGCTACGCTCCTCAGAGCCCAGCGGACCAACACATCGCTCAGGACGGCGGAGCCGGCTGAATAAATGAGTGGTTGTTCGGCGGTGGCACCTGGTCATAGAGAGGTTTATGATTTGTGACAGCAAACAATTCAATAGCACTTAGCAATACACAGTGTCTGACGGGTGTAGGGCCGGACTCCTCGCCCACGCTGTCATTGTCTCAACATGTCACAGATCAGTGGGAGTCAGGCAGGTCAGGCAGCCTCGCAGGCCGCCACAGGGTGTTGCTGTATCTCACCGGCTGGTGTTACAGCGGCTGTACGGCGTCGGGTTTCGGAGCAGAAAATTCTCGAAACAAGACAAAACGCTGTCAGCGACGGGGCTCCTCATTTCCATACAGTAGGCTCGACGAAGAAGGAGCCCGTACATGACATGGATGAAGGAGGATTTCAGTCGCGCCGCACGTCTCCACGTGTGAATGACTGATCGCGGTAAAAGTGGCTTGTGTCTCTAATCCGGTACCACTTGTCGGATGGTGCAAAGACCCGGCTCTGCGTACAGCATCGCGGGCTGATCAAACCCGTCCCGTGACAAGCAACCCCTTCAAACGAAGATGATTTCCCAGCTCTGCGTCCTTTCGGCTCCATGTTAGCTCGTCTTCTGACTCTGGTAAGTCTGGTGCTTCATCTGGAATAAAGATGATGCACAATCCTCCCCAAGTGGTTGGGAGTCAGGGGTCTAAGGGGGGCTAAGACGGGACAATAGCACTTGATTGGCTGACAGCTATGATAATTATCCAGTGGTAAATTATGACCGCATGCTAAGCGCACGACTTGATAAAGTGCTCTCCTCAACAAAACACTTCAGAGATACTTTCCTGCAAACTCATCTGTATGTCACATTCATAAAATGCAGCACTTTAAAGGGGGGGGGGGTATCAGGAAACCAAGCAACATGTCAAAAATCAAAAGAATCCAATCTGCTTCAGTTTTTCCAAGAATGGTCCTATGTTCCCATCAAGCTTTCCGCTATAAACTATTTTTTTTTTTTTTCCGTGGAGAGGTAGGATCATCTTTTGAATTATCTGCTGGGCTGTTTGCTAAAAACAAATTTTTTTTTTTTTTTGCATATGCTATTCTTAACAAGCTAGAGCAGTTTTAAGTCCTGACAATCATCCAAGCCACTAGAAAAACATATGGCTCAAAACAGATGTGGTCTGCACATCTAGGACAGGTCTAATCCTATCTTATGTAGTCTTTGACCCAGATAAACTGGCATTATAATTTAACCTCAGATTAATATTGAATTATAAGGACTGAATATAATTTGTTGCTGTTTACATGACAGCCAAGCTGTCTTCCTGGAATCCTGAGGAGGATAAACTTCTCTATAACGGCATTAACGAAATCCAGAAGTGCAGTGGATGGCACCTGTCTCACTTGGAGTGCCACCTCAATTTTTATTTATGTTTCTTTCACTCATTCTGAACAAAGGAAAATATTCTACCAGGAGTTGAAAAGCTTAATCCTTTTTGCTTTTCCCAGTAGCCTGAATGGTGACAAATTAACATCCCGGAGGTGTTCCAACCCCGAACCATTTGAAAGCGTAATTGCTGGCGCCACACAGCGTGCTGCATTTAAGTCAGGGGTTAATATTAAACCTCAAAACACACCGACGGACTCGAGTTAGGGAGGATGTGGGAAAGATGGCGGGTCGGTGAAGCCCAGCGCATCAAGGAGTTGCAAGCTGTTCCAAACACTTACCAGCCAGCGTGGTTACTGTTCACTTCTGCTAATTATTACAGCTAATCAGAGGGGTTAACAGGGCGGAGCCTGGCTGGACCGCGCTCCGCGGCATTTAACAGCTGGCTGGAACGGAGGTGAATGCATTACGCAGTGCCCTCATCCAATAAAAATAAAACACCCTGACATCTGAGGTGTACTTAGCTCAGGAGGGAGGGAGGAAGTGAGAAGAGACAAGAAAGAGGGAGCGGGAAGAGGGCGGTGGAGTGGAGAGGGCAGCACATCTGATAACGTGATGTCCAAGTGCCACCTAGTGACAACTCTCCATCTTTTCTGATGTCTGAGGCACCAGAGTGTAAAAGGTTAGGGGGGGTTGAACAGATGAAACAATATCACCAGTAAAGCATTTACTCATTCAAATAACTGTCAACAGGCATTTATCGTTTCCATAATCAAACTGAAGCTTTAGGGTGTCACACAGAAGGTGAAAGTGTTGCATGTAAAAAGATTTTTTTTTTTTAATTACAATTACTATTCAAAACATTCCTCCCGTCTTAACGTGCCTGAACTATCTCAACAGTTTAGCTGAGTGAGCACGCCTGTAACACTGCACTGGTAGGCCAGTGGCCCGGCGGCCTCGGTCCCCTCCCCTCATTAGCCCAGATATAAATCACACCCCGCCAGTGCCCAGAGGTGAGAGGGATGAGAGTGGAGGTGAGCTTGAAATAATGCTTATGTCACGGCAGGTCAGCCCTCCATTATGGCTGTTTCAAAAACTATTAATCTTGCTTGTAGTCAGTGGCCTAGAAATAATTACTTCATCTAACCCATGTAATACAGCATGACCAACAGTCGAGCCTGGTCAATTTGAGGCTGGGGAGGCAGAGTGGAGGTGGAGAGGGTTTGCGGCGAGAAAAAAGGGGGCAGAGCTGCAAATTACCGGGCCCCGTCTCCCCTGCAGCTGGGTGACTGATGTCCTCCTCACTTCTGTTGTGCCCTTTTACGCTCGCAACACTGATTTAGATAGATACACGCATGCACGCTCTGAAAGGCAGCCCGCGCACGCACGTGACGCGCATTAATGCGTGATTAAACACGCACGCATGTTGAGGGAGGAACACACAAATTATATTATTTTAAACAAGAGTTCAAAGCCCCTTCAAAATGAGATCAAAAGGACTCGAGAGATGACGGTGAATTCAATTTGTCCTCATTAGCATGGAGAGCTAGCCTTAATAAAATTAGATCATCCGCTTCCTGCCACAAAACAACTGCATCTGACTGTATTAAACCGATCAACAAGTTTTTCTCTCTTTTCAGGATTTTACCTCCTGCTACCGTCCAAAAGTCCTTTCAACGAATGAAGCAAAGTCCCGACCAACATTAAGAAAAAAAACCTAGAAATTTAAAATTAAACTGACTAAAATGGGCGGATTATTTTTTCTCTTTTAGCCATATGTCATAATTAACTTCATGTGACGTGTGCCATTATACGTTTGACATCACACCCAAGGATTACATGAGCTTGCATATCTCACATCTCAACCCCGCGTTCCCGTTCAACGGAGGCTCCGCGAAGCGCAGGTGCAATCACCTGTCTGAGCGGCGGAGGACTTAGGCGTCCCCCTTACATCACGGCAGATGTGAAAGCGGCGATGACAAGGGACTGGAGAAACCCACACTGAGAGTAAACAGACGAGCTAGTGCAAACTCAGCCTCCATAAACGTCACAGGAAGTATGTATAGACTGGCATAAATAAATGCAGCCCTCCAGTGGCTGTCACAGCTGGCATTGCAGGTGCAAATTTAATTAGTCAAGGTGAAGTCTCCCTTGTTGTCTGAGAAGGGGGGTGGGGGGGTGGGGGGAAGGGGGTTCCTAGCAGTGCACGACTGTAAACATGCGCTATTTCCTAATCAGGTGTCACCGCAGCGTTTGATCAGCCCGCAAAAACTTGTCACGAATCCCCAGCAGAGAGTGGGCCGACGGGGAGAACAAAGGGAAAGAGCTGTCATGAAAGAGCGGGGTGGTGCCGGTGACGGCGATGGCGGTGGATGAAGAGAGTTTGCCCATTAGCAGTCTCTGTCGCCTGTCTCTCTCCCGCTCCCCTTAACGTTTCCCCGCCTCTAGTTCCCTTTCTTTCTCCGTGTAGCTACCGACGGCGCGCACCTTTCCTTTAGTATCCCCGCCGCAGCTCGGCACCTGAAAATAAAAATCTCAACCGCATGCTGTCAAACAGACGCTTCAAAACCGCCAACAAAGCTTCCGGAAGAAAAACCCCAAAAGTAGTACGCTTGCATTTATTTAGCTTACAAAAAGAAACATACATGTAGCGTAAGTACAAGCTGTGCTTGTGTGGTGTTTGCACAGCTACAGTCCTGGATGTTTGGGTCCTCCAGAAAGGCAGACGAGGCTGCGCTCCTCCCGCCCATCGCCTCCAGGCTGCACCAAGGCAGCGCAGCGGCACACGCGCCATTAGATACTGTTTACCTTTCAGTTTGGATGATATTGAATACATTAGCCGATTGAACCTCATAAGAAACACGGGCGAATGACAAGGCCCGACGTCTCCGCGACTACCATGGTAACTGAGATTACAGGCTAACAAAGAGCAGACGGGGGGGAGAAAAAAATATTTAAAACCCGAATAGTGATACATAAATTAATTAAAGGACAAAAAACAAGTGGAGAATTAAAGTTGGAACATCTGTCAGCGACTTAGCTTCCCAACGTAATACCAGTGTTAGAACATTTATACCCTTGAAGTTAATGATCCCCTCTTTAATTGACAGTCAAGGAAAACCGGCTGCGGCGGCTGCATGCTGCCGAGACACCGATAAGGCTTCCCCTTCCCCCTCCCAAAAAAAAAAAAAAGGAAAAAAAGAAAACAGTTTAGAAAACCTTGGCACTAATCCCCATTGTCATCCCAGTGCAGCAAAAGGACTTACAAACACTGATAACTCCGCTGAAGCTGTCTATTTCTCAGGAGTTATGAGGACAGCCGAGCCGCCGCGCGCCTCAAATCAGTCACTCAGATTAGCCCAATCCCTGCGTGCTGTCAGTCAGCCGAGACACTAGCCTGTCACCGCATTTACATGAGTCCATCTCACATGTGACAATGCCCCCTATACGTGACAATGGGCCGCGAGGAAGGGGTCCGCTAGCTGGCAGATAGCGGGGCGTACGGTACGGCAGGCGGGCTGTTGTTGGATTAAGCTCCGTGTCTTCGCCGGCACTCCAACAACAAGTTTAAGGAGTCTTAATCATTTGCTTTTTTTTTCTTATACCCATGGTGGGAGTTGTATGTCAGCTTTAACACACACACCTGCAGTGACAAACACGCGTGTACAAGTTCACACATGCTAGGATGAACTTCAAGAAACTTGAGTAACTCTGAAAACCAAAAGCTTACTTAGTTTATGTTTCCAGAGTTGCTTTCAATAAAGACTTTAATCCGCCTGCTTCTAACATGTAGAAGCTTCATGAATAAAGGAGATAAACATAACAACAGTTTGTGCTACGGTACAAACCGATAGGACTCCGTTTCTCTGAAAACAACTTAGATAAGGCCCAAACTTTGGATAGTCGAGTTAGAAAAAGGAAAAAAAAGAAAAAAAAATGGGGGGGTTGGTTCCTGCAGTGCAGAAGTTTGCACGTATAAATGAATATGTGGTACATGGAGGCACCTGAGAGCTCACAGTATGCTGACTACTTTTTTATGCTTCTGTGGCTCAGTCCACTTCAAACAGTCCTGAAACAAATGACAGTGGATGCCCTCTACATAACAGGGCCAGGGCAAGCATGACACAGGGGTTGACAAGTGAACCCTCAAACTCCCTAACCCCTAGCCCTGCCATGGTGCACGCACACACACACACACACAGACACAAAGAGCCCTGAAAACAGCCCTGACATGACTGCTCTGCAGCCCTTCCTAACCCCTCCTTGTGTTTTTCCCTCTCTCCATCTCACTGGAGACAACCCTCAATTCAGAACCGCTTTAGCCAGGCAAGTGGATGTGACCTGCTGCCCCCCAGACAGACTCATCTGAATAAACAGAGTAGGAAAAAAAAAAAAAACAGGCAGGAGAAAGAAAATCTGCCTACATTATGATAGGAAGAAAGACGATGGGAATCAGCCAAGGGGCTCCTTTCTTTATGCGCGTTTGATCAAGTGCTTGACAGCACCGGTGGATGGAATTACGGACTGTTGAACAAGGAGCTGCCGTACGGGTGTACGGGTGTGTGGAGACGAGCGCCTGTGTCTGTTGGGTTCGGTCTGGAAGGCTGAATTTCCAAGGCCTGACAGTGTTCGGCCTGTGACGAGCCTGGCGCACCTCAGAACCTGCCTGCTATCTTTCCTGGTCCATCACTCAGGACGGGCGAGGGAAGCGCCGTGAGAAGAGGTCAGACGTGGAGGAAAAAACGGGAGGGAGGAGAGAGGAGGAGAGGATGAGGAGCCGGAGGAAGGAGGGGAGGGCCGGTCAGGGGTTAAGTGTAGAGAAGACAGCGATGAAAGGCAACTGTCATGCACCAGTGCTCACCCAGGAGCACCTGTCTCGAGAAGAACATACAAAGTGTGCCGGTCACGTCCTGACAACACCCCCCCACCACCCCCCCCACCACTTTTTTCTACACAAACACTCACGTACATTCTCAGGAAAGGGCTGATGCTCCACCACTGGAAAGGCATCGCCTCTCTGACAGCATGCCAGTCAAGCTGTCGTTGGCTCTTTCGCATATGCAAAAAAAAGTTAGACTGATGAAGAAGAAGAAGAAAAAAAACTGCACACACACACATAAACACACAGGGGCTCAGAGAGGGAATCACTGAGACATGAACAGACCACCTGAAGTGAGCAGACACTTCTATAAGACTTGATACACAGCAACCACTTATACAGAGAAGCTATAAGAATGCAAATGCAAATTAGCATATGTGAGGTTCTGCGCTCATTAACATAATAAAAAGACTGTGACACCACTACGAACAAGCCTTTCCTATAAACTACCGACGTAATGAATTATGACACGATGCTATAAAAGAAGATTTTTGACGTGTTTGTTAGCGGGGGGGAGAGGGACGACAGACGAAGGCTAATAGCAGCACTAAACTGTCTTTGGCTGAAGGGGGCACTCCCGCTGCCAGGTATTTTAACACACTTTCACTGGCCACATTTATGGAAAAGAACTTATGATGTACAAATTAACAGTTCCTATTTACACAGTCTCGTGAAGCCGATCTCCTGCAGCTCACGCGAATGGAGGGTTTTGGACTTTCCATTGAAACCAGATGTTGCCAGTAGGTGCTTTTGCTTTATTAGAAAGGTGAGTCATTACAAAGGAAAACAATTTTCACAAATTAACAGCAAGAAGACAGCGCTCTCAGGTGCCTTGGCGTAGAGGAAAGAGTTTTACTAGCGTTTCTGGCGTGCTGCTAAAACTAGCATCAGCTATGGCAACCCGGATGCATCCTGGGTAGCTCCGATTAGTGCTGACATTTAAACTGAACAAGTCTTTTGGTCATTGGTAATGTTTTCAGTATCTGTGACTATTAGGGGTGTGCCAAAAAATCAATTTGCATAAGAATCGAGATTCTCATTTGCTACGATTCAGAATCGATATAAAATGCCTCAAAATCGATTTTGAAAAATAATAAAAAATAAAATAAAAATCTGCTGGCTGTCCGCGTCCATTTTGTAACTACGCGGGACGTCCTGACGTCACCACGCAGCCGGCTTTGGAACGCACGCACGTGCAGCACCAAAACAAAGATGGAAGAAAAGGACATCCAACCGGCTAAAAGTTAAAATTTGATGTCATTTCAGTTTTTACCGAATGTCCAGAAACACCGAGCTGGACAAGACGCACAGAGTGTGCAAGCATTGCAAAACTAAGATCAAGCACTTGGGCAACACAACAAATGCGCGGGCTACTATTACGAGGGATCACCTGGAGATCTTAAGGGCCGTGTATACTCTCGCGGCAATGTGTCGCCGTCAGCTTGTCACAGAGATGCCGCCGTCACTTTTGATTTATACTAGCGTGGTAAGCGCTATGTTATTCTACGCCACAACACAAGAGGGACAATCACGAACTAGCTAAACTTACTAAACTTATCTCTTGCGTTTTTCCACTTCCTCACCGTCTCGGCCGTATCTAGACCCACATTCATCGCTATCTCCCTCCATGAATCACTAGAATATGTGCTGTCTTTGTGGTGTGGAGAACCAGAATCGTACTTATGTGGGTAGGTGACGCAGACGACCTGACGTTCGAGTATAAATCTGTCTTCAGACACGGAGCAGAGTCAGCCGCCAGCTGCAGACCAGCACACGCTGCAGTGCTCCACGAAGCTCTCTGCCAGCTCCGAGCGGGCGAAATAAAATAAAAAATAGTGAGCGATACTTAGAGTAGCAGTTAAGGACCACAAACTGTTTTTGGTAAATGCACTTTCCTCAGAATTTAAAAGGCAGCATGTTTAACTGCACTATTTTTTTCAATAAATATGCACTTTGTTTTTGTTACTGAAGCAGTATGTGATATTGCTTTAATGTAACAGTTGCAACAATTCCATCTAAGTATGGATAAATGTTTAAAACTTAATAAATGTGAAAAAGACACTTTAATGTCTCCATTTGTCATTCTGTCTTGCAAATCAGATGGTAGTAGATCATGATCAGAAATCATTATGAATAAAACTGTCTTTGAATCGAAAATCGATTTTGAATTGAAAATCGATTTTGAATCGAATCGTGGCCCCAAAAATCTGAATGGAATTGAATCGTAAGATACAGTAAAAGATTCACACCCCTAGTGAGTATATTATCTCTTACCATCTGCACCAACAGCCTCAAAACACACATGTCTCAACAGTCTGCATGCACTCGCAGCCCAGTTCATTCAAAATACACTCGTCAACCTGCACAAAACCTAACAAAGGGATGCACCGACACACCCACAATGCAACAGCAACACCAAAGAAACAGAAATAAAAACTAGCGTGTCATTTGGATCTTAGCCTCGAGTGGCTAATGAACCCCCAGGAGGCTCCAGCCTCTGCGCGTGAGGTGAGCGGGTCATCCCCATGTTTATTCAGCACCGGTCCAACGAGCCGCCACCATCTATTGATCCAACTGATTATTCTATGTCTCTCTTGTGACGGGACACGCGCGTGACAGATGATCTCGACTGGGGGGGCGGCTCATCCTCGACGCGGCATCATTGAACCTGAAGCCCGATCGAGTCGGTCAGTTCGCACGAACCACGTTACGCCCTTGTTTGCGAACACTCTGACATCTGTGGCTAATGTAGGGGTTGTCAGACACAGAAACCTGTCAGGGACCGTTTGGAGCAATCCGAGTGACTGCTTCCATAAGGGAAGATAATCTGTCTTATAAATGTTTAAAATTCAATGGCGAGCGAAGTATTGGTGTAGGTGCTCTGCTGGAGAAATCAAAATAAGCATAAGCCTACATTGTGAATAAAACATGATCATATCTCTGATTTTAAATAGGGTAGTGACCAACACGTCGTAAGCACTCAGGCACTCAAAACAGATCGATGTCACAAAAAAATAAATAAATAAATAAGTGTAAGAAGGGCAAACAAGGTAACACTGATCACGAGGAACTAAAGTTTAGACTCTTTCCATCACTAATGCATCAACTTGATCCATTACCATAATCATTGCAATGCAGACGGGCTCCAGTTTTCTCAGAGTCCAAGTCAACCAGGTAGATATGGTGGTTGAGTATTCAACCAGTCGGTTCTGTCAGAGGCAGAATGACAAGGACACGAATGTGAGCGAGAGAAAAAGATGCAGCTGTTCTGTCACTTCTAATCAAATCAAATCAAACCAAACTTTGTTTATAGAGAGCTTTTCATGCCCTTAAGGCAACACAAAGTGCTTTACATTAAAAAAAATAAAATAAATGATAAAAACAATGCACATTAAAACAAAATAAAAGCCATCACACACACCCAAGATGCTAGATAGCAATTAAAAACACAAACCTACAATCAAAGCCATCCTCCCCCCCATGAACCACAAACATAACAAAACTCCCTTTTCTGTCTCTTAAAAAAAAGCTTCCATTTAAATAAATAAATAAATATCAAAATATCAAAACATCTGGCCTTGGCACTGCTGTGAAGAAACAATAATTCGGGGATCTATTCACCCCAGGAGCTAGCCCACTCACATCCAGAGAGGCCATCACCACGGCAACCACCAGGGCAGGCCAGGGTCCAGACCACAGTTGTTGGACTGCAGTACAGGACCCCAGCCACCCAGACAAGGGTGATCAGGCTACGTTCAAAACAATGATCCAGCTCCCAGACCACCACAAATATGAATCCGTTTCCATTGGTAACTAGGTAGATCATCTCATTTATATTAAGTTACTGTCAGACGTCTGACAAGCATTACTACAGTCTTGATCAAGCATTACAGAAAAATGATTTTTGGACTGCTGCAGATGAAGAATGAGCCATGATGAAAGAATTACAGCGATATCTTTCACCTTAGCCCCGAATCATTGAGGCCTATTATACCACCGTGAACCACAGTCGTTCTCACTGTACAACATAGAACAGCGCCACAAAGCCTGTGACTTGATTTACGGACTAAAATGTAACATAAATTGACATACTAATTCATGCAACTTGGCACGAATCCAAAGCACAAAAAAAAATTAAAAATGCATTTAATTTTCGTCAGACAAAAAAAGCTCCTACTGATATAGCTCCTTTTCTTGTTTTGTTTACTGTTTACCATCACCACATGGTTCATCCCTTGAAGCCACGATTTAGGAGGTCTCATCATCGTGATCTTGATACTCTGACACCCACACAGCGACTCAGGTCGTTACAGAGCACACAGATTTTGTCATGAATCCGTGATGGAGGCAACTTCCTGAATGATTCTACTGCTAAGTGGTTTCCTTCAACCAGCACTGGTAGGCTACTTAAACAATGGAAGTTATTTGTAAAAGGTAAGACACGTTTCCTTGGAAAGAAATTTTTTAAAAAAGCTACAAAGAGTTTGTGGGCCAACAAACTTTCAGTTAAGGAAATTAATGTGTTAGAACTTGAAATATATATATTTTTTTTCTAATCAACATCATATCAAATAATTTAAGCTTCACCTCTTGAATGTTTCACTGGACAGAAGACTTGACATTAAATAACAATATTAAATGTGCTGCGGTCCAGTTGTGCAGCAGTTTAGCTCACAGGAAGTGTTTCAAAAGCAGAGGGCTCTCCAGCGTTGCTTCGTCGGCTGGATTCATCAAACTTAGGACTTTACCTGAAGGTTTCAACGTCACATAAGGATTACGTGGTAGTCTGCACCTTTACTCTTCCTCATGTTGTGGTCCGGGGGCGGGGTTTATACTAATTAATCTGTGGAATTCACTCATGTGCACACGTTCTTACGATCAAATCGGAGTTTTACGCACCGTTCATGTGACTACAGAGTACATTTCTAGTCAAGAGGTGACATGTGTGCAAATCAAGTCTCAGATTTACGAGGTTTGCATGAATGGCATCCATTAGTCTTAACGGCCTACCACAATAGATGCAAGTCATAAGAGAAACTGTGCAAACTGTTTATGGTATAGGAACCTTAAATGTACAACAGACAAATAATGTGTGTGTGTGTAAAGTATGTAAATAAATGATAAAAGCAGAATGCAATATTTACAAATCTCATAAAGCCATATTTTATTACCAATAGAACAGAAAGAATGTATCAGATGTTAAGATGAGTCATTTTACCATTTCAGATAAAATATCAGCTCATTTTGACTTTGATGGCAACAAAATATACTCTATAATGCTGCATAAATACATCTTATACACTGTGTATATGGTAATAAATTCTTCCATTGGTGTCAAATAAAAAAAATTAAACCATTGTGCCCCCCATGAGCAGCAGCTCAAGACAGAATTATCACTTATCACTGTCAGTAACAGTTAAGTTTAATTTTCTAATTTGGCTCTTCCTCCTTTAAAAGTCCTCATTCATAAGAAAAAGTTACATGTTAAATCTAAGGCCTACCCCACCTCCCATGTGACGCCATAATTTACTTGAACATAGTTTACTAGATTATTGATGTAAAAATAAAATAATAACCTTCTGGAACGGCATCATTGTATCTTTCGCTGCGTTTGTTTGAGGCTAACGAGTCACGACGCACCAACCGCATCTTTACCGTGTGTGTGTGAGTGATTCGATTTTGAGAAAGATTCGATAAGGCAAACCGATGTGTAAACATGCCACTCCAAATATATGAGCAAAGATCAAACAGGCAAGACAAGGTAAAGACATGTAGATGAAAAGCTCAGCAGCAGACAAATCAGCCCCCTCCAACGCTCACACAGCCGATCAATGAAAAGACCCGGGGCCTTAGGCCAGCACTATATTACACACCAAAACTTCATATTCATTCATTGATTTTACTTTTCATAATAGTATATCATTGAGCTCCAATGGGAGCAAAAATGGAGGCCAGGGCCGAGGTCAACTCTCACATGGATGCCTGGATAGATGTTTGCACAATATTGATGACACACGTAGAAAGAAATTACTAAATATCTGGATCGATAGCTCGTTTGCCTCGCCGCGATGGGTTGTTCCTGCTGGAAATATATAAACACTTCTTTATGGATACCGAAGCAGCACTAACTAACGGCGCTAAACACAGCCCTTAAGGTAAACTCTTTGATTAGCCGGGGCCAGAGGTGACGGGAGGAGTCTGCTGATGCCGGGATGCCACGCTTCCGGTGGCCTGGGGGACGCTGAAGCTCACAGGGGCCTAGTAAAGAGGCGAAGGATATGGCGAGTCACAAGCCCTGGGCAGAGAGCCTTGACCCGGCTATTCATCTGTGCTAATGATGGGCTCAGGGCACACCCGCTCCCAGCCACATCCAAACCACGCATACTGTGCGTGTGAATAATTTAGAAAACATTTTCATGTTAAAAAACAGAACCAGAAAAGGCCAGACTGTATCACGATACGGTCAGGTGAATATGTGTAGCACATGGTAATCAAATCAGGCCGAGTGCTTATCACATCCTGCTGCCGCTGATAGCATAAAAAAAAAAAAAAAAAAAAGCTCTCATTTACAGCGCAGCACAATTACCGAGAACAACAGCTAAGCTCACAGCTTTCCCCCTGCTTCACAGTGGCCGATGGAGCCATAAAGAGGGAGGAACCACATCATTGCATGCTCCTTAATTAGATGAAAGCTGTTAGCTTCATTTGCCTCCTTTTTTTTTTTTTTTTTCACACAATGAACTAGGCAGCCCACTGCTGAAGACCTCCCAGACGCTATCCCTGCTTGGCCCTAAATCATGATTGGGTGGGCAGCTAAGAGGGTCCCTGCTGGACGAGCAGCAGCCGCCCGGTGGCTGGGCCAGCACAGGGCATGCGGAAGATCGACACCTCGCCGGTGATAAGTAATTCTGTAGAGGATTAGCGGCATGATAGCCTGATCAATACTATGTACTCAGGCCATTAGGAATGCAGCGAGGAAATGACCCCCTCTGGTAATAAAGCAGGGCATCTGGGTTCTCCTTCATTTGCCAGCTCCATTAGTGTAATGGTATCATTATCTGCCACAGCCGTATTTTTCTAAGCCGCGGCTTTTCCACAGCTCAACCGGTGGGGGTCTGATGAAGCTCTGAGAGCCCCCATGCCGAGCGTTCCCCCTTACCGCCATTCTGCAATGGAGCCTAGGTGTAAATCTAGCTCTGCTGGAACTTATGTGCTACCATGCCTTAGGTATACATAGCCATGTTTTATGTCGGCATCGAACACTATTTCTCCATTATCGACTCATTAATAGGGCGAGCAGCATGTAGCTTAGGTTTAGAGGGAGAAAAAGATGGCCGGCGGAGCGCAAAGCTGCTGAATGTGCTGAAACCGACACCCCCCCTCTTGCTAAAACACCAGGCTTGACATGACAGGACATCAGCATTAGTTGCCATAAATCGTTTCCTTTACACTAATTCACCAGCTAACACTTGTGGGGGGAGAATTGATTAACCATGTCTGGATGTGTGACTACATAATCAGCTTTTACCTCACCAGTTGTTAATTTAACAGGACCGCCAAGGGAAACACAAAGCATTTTAATGACTGTTTAGAAATTAAATACCATAAACAGCTTGCACTAGGTGCCATAGCTCGAGCAAAAACCAATGAGGCTGATCTAAGCAATGGGCTGGGCCGAGCCCAGGACCTCACAACATCTGGTGACCCTGTGTGATCATTACTTAGCCCGCCGCTCACACACACACCACACACACACACTTCCTGTTTCGACACAGCACTTCATACTTGTCATCGCTGTCCAAATGGCGAGCTCGCATCAAAGACGGCAACAGAGCACTGGGTTAAGGGACATGGTCGAAAGCTGTTTTCACACTTGCCAAGGCATGAGTGGAAAGACGATAACAGCGATAAAACATCATGAAATGTTTTTCAATTCATTCCATCACAAGTCAAGCTAAATCACAAGAACGCTGTTTCTACGAAACTCAAGAAGCACAAACCGTGCCGTCGTTATTCATAATTTAAGAGAAATAAAACTGAAATTATTTTTTTTAACTGTCCTATTTCAGCTTTAAAAAATTGTATTGAATCACATCATTCAGTGTTACCCTGACATTTGATTTATTATTTTTTTTCTGTGTATTCTTTTGGAACTAATCTGCTGGTGTTTGCATTCCACTGCTTTGAATGACAATGCGCCCGTCATAACTCATCTCTCACTTTGTGCAGCGCTGCAAAACATCCACATTATCAGCTAAGGGCATCATCGCTTTAAACAATACCACAGATATTATTAAAAACCGGTCGAAAATGCACGCAGGTCCTTCTTCTTGCAGGCAGACTGTCATTTCCTCGCTCGCCGTTCCTCTTGCTCATCCTTTTCATTTATCCGACGGGAAGGGAGGCTAAGCCGCTGGGTCTGTGCGGCGCTTCCTGACTGCCCTAAAGGCCAGCTGGAATGAGTTCTTTACTCTGAGCCGCTCATCTGGCCGCCACGGCCGCTTTCATAAACAGGAGGAACCACGTCTTACATAGTTTCACTGCTGTCTAACATGATCCATACACATGTGCCACAGCAGACAACATCCAAGCTGGGAGAACGGGAGGAGAACAGATGAAAAGAAGAAAGGAGAATAGGTGCAACAGCCCAGAACACCAGCAGAACCATTTCCCCCCCCATAGTAGTATTTTTAGTGTCACTCAACAAGTGGCTGCCTGATTACATTCAGGTCAGCACCAAACCACAGCATTTGGGGTTAGAAATGCAACACATCTCATCAGAGGGGTTTATTTTAGAAATAGCAGGACGACGACAAGCATTAAATGGTGTTTCTGTGCATCAGTAAAGCACATCCAAATCCCAGACACACAGCACACTAACTTTAGCATTTGTTTTTAAGAGTTGCTCCCAGCTGCACTGTTAACTTATTTATTGTTATATTCTTCTAAGAATCTACAAAATTAAGCTATTACTTGTTGCCTGGTCGCTTGTTTTAAATTGAAATGTTAGTACAGAATCTATAACATAAATATTCATCTTAGTATGCTCTCACAGTTTCTGCCTGTATCAATTCACATCGTTTTTGTTTTTTCTTTTTTTTCTCTCTTAATATCGGACGTTGCCAATAAGCTGTTTAGCACCCTGAAGCCTCTTATCTCCAGGGCATTTACGTGACAAAAGCACCATTTTAATGTTCTTGTAATTCTTCATTGTGGCAGACTGAGGGGGAAAATGGAAAACACAATAAAGGAAACAGGCAAGGATGAGGTATGCGCTGACATTCGGGGATTTCTAGCTTTCAGAAAGCGGCCAGCGGCGTCGCGTCGGGAGCGTTAGATATTCAATGAGCGACAGGGCTTAGAAATATGCCAGACCTAACGGACAAAAAACGCTATCAATACCTTTCTTCTCTTCTCCCCCTCACTGTCACCCGATCTTTTCATGTTCCTGGAGTTGTGTTTACACTGCTTCGCCTTCATTAGAGGCGATGTTGGTCGTTGTAGTGCACGAATAAACGGAGTTTCGACTTTTTCGCGCGCAGCCAAAAGCACGCGCCGCAAAAGAGTTCGCTGAATATCGGCGTGACGCGCGACGTCACGAAGGCCGGTGTAACGTTTTTTTTTCTTGAGCGGAGCCTTAAAGGAGATCCCAAAAGACGAGCGGAAGAAACTACAAGTCCCAGAATCGAGGAGCGCTCGCGGCGGAAGCAGCTTCCGCACGCTCGAGACGTCGCACTGCGCCGGTGCGGCGCAGGTACAACGCCGAAGACGACGTTTAAAGCTTAAAGCTGTTCAGTTTAGTAAAGTTTTATTGTTGTCACTATCGTTATTATCATCACAGCTACTTGTTAAAGGGGTTTGAAAAACAGTTTTCTCCCAAACATATGCTTCACTGTTCTTGTTAATCAAAAGCAGAAATGCTTTCATCTCAGACTAAGTGTAAAAAATAGCAAACATGCTTTCAACGTGCTCCAGCTTAAGCCTTCTTTCACTCTCTGCTTGCACCTCGCTGCTTTTCTGCCGGTGTGGGCTTCAACTACATCCGCCCTTTTCAACTCACCACAGATCATGAAAGGGCGCAGTAAATGCACGGTGCCTGTGTGGCTGCCTTTGTGCATCACCTGCACATGCCCTCCAAGAGCTGAACCAGACTGCTCATAACATAGTTCGAATCGTGCTGAAATATGTTCTGGCCTTTGTTCCAATTGAAGCACATGTGAAATACATGAGAGTTTCACGGATGGAATGGTGTTGGCCGTGTGAAGGCGGCGCAGGGGTGGACTGCAGCGGTCTGAAGCACCTGTTACATATTACCGTTACAGACTTTGATCAGTGTCTTCATTAGTTCCATTTGTAATCTCTTTTCTTTTATGGCAGAGCTGACCTAAGTGAGCCGGGTACAGTGATTTAACACACATGTTTCTTTCACCTGTCTTGTAAAATGCTCAAAAGCTCTCCCAATATCAAAGATCTCAGTGTGTCTGGCATCCCTAACTAATAATAAATGGGGGTTCTTTTGATTCCTATTTATAACCTACATTTCCTCTCTTCTTTTCTGGTCATCCAAGGGGGGAAACATATTTAAAAAATATCCTTGAAATGGCTTTGTGAAAACTAAATCCATGTGCACACATGCCTGAGCGTATAGTGCCTTTTTAGAGCCACCATCAGGGGGGAGAAAAAAAAAACACAAGATGTTGTAAATAATTTTTTCCCCATAATCTTACAATGTCAAAAGCAGTCTACATCCAACCTCTGTCCCCCCAGTCAATCATTGCACTATGTTCCTTTTATGTTTGATGATATAATTCACATATCCCCACTGTCAGTCATCTTTATGGCTAACATCAACATTTTGGCTTACTTTTTAAGATTTGGTGCACTTTGAGTGAACATAATGTATAGAGCCTGGCAACCAGGCCCCAATGCTTTGTCCAGTGATACCTGCGGAAACGTAGTTTCTAATTCACCGGCAGGACGATGTCAGACTCATTGTGACCTCAAAAAAAAAGGAGAAGCAGCTGTGCACACTGTGTACCATCAGATTATTCACAAAATATAATTAATATAAGTATCAGCCTCAGTAATGGAGATTTTACTTCATGGAAGATTGATTAGTTTTGGTCTTAGCTTGAGAAATAGACTTAAAAATAAAGGAAACAGCCTGATCCTCACTGAAACTAACTAAATCTCTATTGCAACAACTCACTAATTAACTATCTGCATATCTCTAAATTTTACAAAAGCCAAATCATCTAAACCGACTACAGTGATCCCTTGCCACTTCGCAGGTTTAAGTTCTGCGGTTTTAGTTATTCACGGATTTTTTTCAGAAACATATAATATAATTTTTAAAAAAATATTTAAAAAATCGCGGAAACATCAAAAGATGTTGTGCACGTTCTCTCACAGTGATGAAATGTTGTGAGGCAGCCTGGTCCCTTTAAGAAGGTAGCCTTATGGGTAATGGTGTGGCCTTATGGGTAAAAAAGTGGAGTGAGCATCAACAGCAGCCCAGCGTGTATAGATTTACATTCTCTGTTAACCGACAGGAGCCCAACAATACAACCTGTGTGATGTTACAAGTTCCTGCAGTGTCAGAATAAAGTGCTTGTTCCATGCAGAGAAAACTGGACTTTTTCTTTTGTTGTTGTTAGCGTGTTAGCCGCTAATTACGAGCCAAAAATAGCACAATACCAGCAGTTTGTTTACTACGGTTCAGAGACCAGAGGCTGTGAACGTAACAGAAAGACCACAGTTGAGCCTTTGTCTTGTTTCGCTGCAGTGCCTCACTACTTTATTGCAGTTTTTAAACATATTTTAAACCCATGATTGAGGCTCGGGGAGCTCCGGCTCCAGTTCGCGGATTCTGATTTACGCGTGGGGGGCGCCGGTCCTCATTAACAACGAAAAATAAGGGATCACTGTAGTTATGGTTTTAAAAAGGTTCTACCCTGGACTATAACAATATTACACTGTCCCCAGAAAAGTAACCATCTTTAGCTTGACTTGATGTTAACTGTGTTAAAAAAAAAAAAAGATTCAGATTTTGTTCTCTTCAGAGGTGGAGATTTATTTTCTTTAAATTACCATCTTTCACCCGCAGAGTGCTGACAAAACAATCGTGATTACCCTTTGGATTTATACAGAAAAAAGTAGGCTTTTCTATCATCTGGGCCGGACTACTGTAATTACTATTTGTCACAATAACTTAATAAAAGGCTGGCTGGTTAATCTTTCCATAACTCACAATAAACATTTTTACTTTGGCCAAGCAGGCTGATACAATTACCCAGTCTGTACAAAATTGATACTTTAAAAATACTCTTCCTAACCTCTTTCTCCAGGGTGACAGGTCACCATCTCCGCCCTCCAGCCTCCAAATCCAACTTTTTGGCATCTTGACCGTCATGTCGTGTGGCAGCAGACGAGTATGAAAGCAAAACTGCGGCTGTCTCAAACTTCTGAGCTGTGCTGTGTAACCATTATGTTTTATTCTGTTGACCAACATAGTTATTGTGCCTTTTGCCCTGAGACAAAAGCATCCATCTTCTCACCGTGTGTGATAGTGAAACCTTTAAGGCCTGAATAAACCGTTTTAATGGTGCAGCTTTGTTTCTTTCATATTTCCTTCAATCTCAGCTCAGTCCTCCAGTTCCTGCAGCAACAGTCCCACTGGATGAATAGTTATTATTTTCCCTTTTACTGCTGGTGAATTCAAAGCCACTGGGTACATCAGTTTTGTGCAACACTGACTTGAATTCTTACATAATAGTTTCATTTTTATGTCTTTGTACTTTGTCTTGACTGTAGTTTCGGTCAGATCACTGTCATCATTTTTCATGGCGCTTGGAATGGTCAGACAACCCAACCCATGTCTATAAAATTAAAAATGCTCTCCCTTTGTTCTGGTTTTGTCAAAAATAATTTTTTCCGCTCCTTGTGATTCAAACCCTCTGTGCGCCGTTGCAGTCTGTTACCTTTGGGAACGAGTCGAACCATCATTCACATGTTCTCACTGTCAATCATCGTGATGGAGAGCAGGTCAAAGAGGAAAAAGTTCTTTGGATCTCTTTTCTTTGATGCTCACATTTGAGGATCTGTGAACAATCATGGCGTACAGGCTCTTTACATAGAGACGAGCCAATTACCTTCTTCAACAGCGCCTGTCATTTGTCTTACAGTAAATCAGGCTGTAAGCAGGCACCTCTCCTTGCATGTCTGACCTGTGGGGTTTGGCGGGAGACAAGGTCACCCCTGTACACACTCTGATGTGGTATCATCTGTGATGAAGGGGGGGAAAGAATCACTTTGAACTCGTTCTATCATCACGTAGCCCTCTCAACTGATTTGGCCAGCGTGTTTGTGCTCGTGACGGGGTGGCTGTGTTTTCTGTTATGGCGCATTGCATCAGTCCAGGATGACTATTTGACAAGGATTCGAAAAAGGCGAAAAAACGGAGAGTAAAAGATAGGAAACAAATGAGTACCAGAACGCACTGAAGCAGGGGAAGACAGAGACCATTGTGTTGCGGTTATATTAAAGCCAGAGCCCTGCAATCATCTTGCATAGCGAGCCGTTGTACCGCCTGAAAAAGAATCCGAAGTACACTAGACAGGCCTCTTTGTGAATCACGTCTTTCCGATGCAAGGACTTCCAATTGCGCCGGCTAAATTTCATTATTGTGTTATCAGCCTGCAGTTGCTCTGTGAATAAAAGGAAGTAAACTGCTGGGAAAAGTGAAAACAGCTCTGTAAAGCACTGACCTCCACCAATCAAGAGCTCTGGTGAAGGTACCCTTCAGAACTCTACGCAGCATTTTTCAATCACCGCAGCTGAGAACGGGCGACTATCCTCGCCATTGTTCTGCCTCTGCGATGACAAGCTCGTATTTGACTTTTATTTATATAGAATGAGCATATGGAACAAGTATGTTCCCTTTCCACTTGCTAACCTTCCGTGTTTAGCCTTAGGAAACTCTTATTTGTCAGTATTTTAGAGAAGATTGCTGCCCAGTGGTTTCAGTTAACATCAAAGAGCTCTTTGCAGGCTGTAATAGTTTGTATTATTTAGGTTTATGTGCCCGGAGTCCTCCAAGCGATTATGTCCTTGTTCAGAGGAGGGTTTTCTTTTCTTGCTGACTTTTTCCATTCCATATACTCCGCCGCCTTTGTCGTGCTCCTTTGAAGCGCTCCCACATCACTCCCGTACGGTCTCTTTGTAGCACCGGGGTACCTGTGTGGCTCACACCCGGTGGCCTATTAGTTTCAGGGCATAAAAATGTAGCTCCACAGCCGTGGTGGCGAAGATTAAAAGTTGCGAGGGCAGAATCTCCAAGTGCATGGCTGTTTAACTCCCACAAGAACCGCCAGCCAATTTGTGCGTGCACGGTGCTGTTACTTCTATTATAATCCAACAGCGTCAGAAGCTAAACTCAGCGAACGCCGGGGAGGGAGAGGCGCTCGTGAATGTTGAAAGATAGTCATCGGCATCTTTTTCTTGGATCTGAATCATATCGGGTGGATCTTAATGTCATCAACTGTTTCTAATTTAATTTTTAACACCTTTTCAAGTCCTGCCGTGATTTTAGTTTTCTTTTTCAAAAATCTCTTTTCTCTCAGAAGTGTAGCTGACGTCTCCATACTTGAGTGAGAATCAGTCAACAGGGTCACTTGCAGAGTGAATCGGTGTTGAGTTTGAGTGTTGAGTGCAGTGATATTATGGTGGTTCCTGTAATATTAAAACTGCATTTTGGGGCCTTATACAATAAGTGTTGGTTCATAAGTCCATGACATTTCCTATCGATTCCGGTCTATTGAAGGCCACAGTCTTATTTATCGTTCTATCTCCATCAAGTCGCTAAATTTTGACACGTAGGCGTCTAGACATTTATCTCAAGGTCTCCGTGTTTTTCATGTGACGCTTAAGACGACTGTTTTCCTACTGACAACCTGTCATTCTGATCCATCCTTCATTCTGTCATGTGACTTTAGTGACCTCTCGATTTTGTATACAAATTGGAGATTAAGTTCACTTTGCACCTCTGTCGTAATCTAGTGCATATGTTTTTTAACAAACCGATTACCTTTGCCTTGCCAGAAAGGCTCATCAATCGATGGGACTTATTTGACCTTTACCCTTCTCAGTTTCCCACATTTGATTCCCTTGATCAGGGAGCCGTCACTTTACTTCTCAGAGAAAATAGAGAATTAAAATGAGAAAGCCACAATGAAAGTAATGCTCGGACAGGAGCCTGTTTGTTTTGTTTTTTTTTTTTTTTTTGGGTCTCAATATAATCATCAAAACCCCTGCAACCCAAGGCCGTGGCTTAAAGCACACAGATGGGCTCGAACCAAGAAATACATACACCATTCAATGCACGCTGATTAAGCCTCAATAAATGATCATATCGTACCGCTGGAAAGGGCCTTTTGGTTAGAAAACAGAAAGAGCGTGCAGCCTTAGCGTAAGATGTGGTAGGCCTCCTCGCCTGGGATCACTTCCAGACACTGAAATGAGGAAGCGCTTTGCTATTGCTGTGATTTGAATACCATGATCACTGAGCACTTTTATAAGAAACCCATTAAAAGTGAGGTTTTGACATACAAAAGGGACCCTGTTTAAATCTCACGCACATTGTCAGGCTGAAAGACATCATAAAACTCTATACGGAAGCATACAATCTCTGTGTGCGTTCTCGCCTCCATCCGGAGGGAAGGCCTTTTGTGGAGGGGGGAGATGTGACCTTTTTTTTTTTTTTTTCTGTGAAGAAACCTACGCCCTATAGCTGAGCTCCGCGCCGCAGATTAATCGCACATTTTTCCCGGCGCGATACAATCGCCCGCACCAGACTTAAGTTTGAACAAAGACGTCTGTCTGAAATGTGCTGATCGGCCAAAACGCTCTGTGATCTTAAAAATAAGTCTCTCTGAAGAGGTCCGGCTGAGGTGGACACAATAGTCTACTGTGACCCCCCCTTCCCTCCGTCCCTCCACCTGTTTTTTTTTTTTTTGGACGGTGTTTATAAAGTGCCAACTCGTCTCATTAGCGCTCCCGGTATCCCAGAGCTGGAGCGGTCCTGCAGATCAAACGCAGCCTGAGCCAACGACGGCTGATAAGGCAATAATATGATACGTAAGAGCTCAGAGCAAATATTGAGAAAGATCTCTTTGATGGGAACTGTTTTACATTAGAGGCTTTTTTTATTAGGGCTTTTCTGGTCTTTAATGTGCGTGTTTTCTCCCCTGAGTCAGTGTTACCAGGTTTAGGTCCCGTTGTGTGACTGGCTTTTTTTGAATCCAGCAGAAGACGCACATGCGGCGTGCATACGGCAGACTGAGGACATGCAATATATCGGCAGAGCTTTGTGAAAACGGCACTAGGGGTGGGGGGGGTCAGTGGTACCTCAGTGCATATTCTGCACATTTGTTCTTTAAAAAATATGAGGCTGATGAATGTCAGGCTGGTTCCAGTTTGGCATGCGATCAAGTATTACTTTACCCACAACCCACCGCGCCTGGACTGACATGACTTCTGACGTGCGTTTATTTATCCACGCACATTTCCCCCCCTCCCGTTTCCAGATGAGTTGACATTTTGGAACGTGCCGATGGTGACAGCTACTTTTAACGCCGGTTGAAAAGTTCAAATCGCGCCCAGCTTCCTGTGTACGTAGCTTCTTATAATCTGCTTGAGGCCACCTTCTTTTTTAATTACTGTATGTCCGGATGAACGCCAGGGCGGTTTACGATGAAAGCAGGGGGCCCTTCACGCTCCTCTCCCGGCCCGCCGTCCAAGGTTCAGTCTGGTAATATTTTACTCTTTCCTTCTCATTTTGTTTCAGGATTTCATCTTTTTTTTTTCCTCTTCTTCTCTCAAAGGGACAAAGGTGAAATTTAACAAAAGCGCGAGGGACATACAGGATGATAAAAGGAATATCCGGAAAAATAATCACAGTCACCACATCGTAGGCGAGCGTCTGCGTTTCCCAGTGAAAATGTTTCAGCCTCACAACCCTCCAGTTACTGGAGAAAGACCATTTTTCAAGACTGTTGGCCATTACTGTCCCAAGGTTCATTGGGAAGATTATAAGTTTGCAAAAGGGGGGTAAACTCAGATTACATGAACTGCTGCTATAATTCTCCATATTATTGCAAGTCTTTTGGTTTCAGTGCCACATGTGTTTGCATGTCTGTTTGGTTTGGCAGCTTCTGGTAATTCAGAAACCATTAGAGGCTTTGATCCCGAGTGGGCCCCGTTTCCATCTGCTGAAAGTAGCGCTTTGCATTCGTGTTGCGGTGCACGAATTACATTGCTGCGAATTGCTTCTATGCGTTGCGCGTAACGTCCCTCGAAATTGTCCTAACCTACGCGGCGCTGCTTCAAACCTCGTCCCCGTCCCGAATCTTATTGTGACAGCCATTGATGATTGATTCCGCCGCCGCAGCTCCAAAGCTAACGATTAGCTGTTTTGGGAACACGAGTTCATCGGGGAGCTTCTGTCACTTCTGGGATAATTTACATTGCTTGTCAGCTGATCATATCTGACTACACTGTATTTGTGTAGTTACTGATGTTTTGGTGATGTCACAAAGTAACATCTGGACCTCTGAAAATCTAAAACATCCAAACCATATAGAGGTAATATTTTCCACGTGTCTCTCACACAAAATGACCCCGATTCTGAAGTCTGAAGTCACTGAGCGACTGCGAAAACGAGCCTGTCTTATGGAATATAATTAAAGTGGATTAGTAAAAAATTTACACAGCCTTATATGCAACGAAAAAAAAAGAGAAAAAAAAGAGCGCTGCAGCTTTTTTGCACATGTAGATCTTACTGTATGTCACCCAGCCAAATCCTCATTTCAACACTGTGTCAAAGGCGGCTTTGGACCACATCCCGAGCTCTTTGCTTGTTTGTCTTTTGTAAAAAAGGACAACTACCCCGGCAGTGCCAAAGTACCCCAGGCTCTTTGATATGTGAAGGCCTAACAGTGGGACTGCTCCCTGCTCAGCTGGTACACAGATGTGCATGTGTGCAAGTGTGTAGGGGGAGCCCGCTGTCTGAACCGAACACAGATTAGTGACTCCTTTTTCTTTTTTATTCCTAATAAATAAACCCCAGTGCATGCTGGGTTATGTGTGAGGGGAAAATAACATGCCGCTGGCCAATCAGAAGCAGGTGGTGGAGAGCTTGGTGGCTACAGACCCTACAGCTCTTATCAAAAAACAACTGCACTTTTAACTTTAATTGCAGTTGTGGATGGATTTTGGGGTTTGGGTTAGAAGTGTTTTATTACTTCGGACTGGAATCAAAGCAACAGAAATATAATTACGTTAAAAGCAGGCAACAATTTTGCTGTAATGGATGGTGGCCAAGTGTCAGAGTGAGCTCGCCGATATGGGTGCTGCCACTCACAAAAAACACACACACAGAGAACACACACACACACACACACCGTGAGCTGTGTGGCCGACTGTAGGGAACACAAGCAAACTTTAAAACCTTAGATGCTGTCACAGTTAACTGAGAGGTGCTTAAAGTTAAGATCTAAATTATAAAACTTTTTTTTTTTTCGGGGGGGGGGTTTGAACAGAAGCAGTAAGAAAAATCCTGTAATTTAACATATATTACAAAGCCTCCTCGCCTCTGATTCTGATACGTCTAATTATAAGTGATGTATTTTAACACAGTGGTAATGATACTTTTAGAGAGAAGCACTTTTTTCCGCCATAACCGTGTGCGGTAAAGCACTATTTTCAAACGCAGGCACTAAAATTAAGCCCTGCCTCGCAGTGACTTCACGCCGAGACGTTTGCCTACCTATCTATTTATTTATCTGAAGTAAGTATTTTTAACCGTAGCCAGAATCTGCGCACGGCTTTGATGGCCATCTGCTCCCAAATAAGGCAATGTTGTCTTTTTACACATGCCACTCAAACTGCTTTAACTCCTCTGTGCGCTGCATGCTGCATGCAGTCCGTCAGGTTTTCCAGTGCAGGAAGTGGCGCTCCCTCTGTCACGGCCACTCGCCGCCACTTCACTTTCTCCAATTTCAGCACGGCGGCTGTTAATCCGTAAGCTGCGTGCGCGGTGAACAGTTAAAATAGGCCATAGGTACAGTAGATCTCTGTGTGATGTTCCAGGCTGCGGTTCGAAGCCGACGACCTCCAGCGAGCTTTTCTCTGAACGCGGCGGGGGGAGATTATGATGAAAGGAGCAGAGAATGAGATGACACACCCTGCCTCCATAATTCACTGCTTCATCGTGAACAGAGGCATTAAGTGCGCCCCCCCACCCCCACCTTCTTTCCCCTTCCACCCTCTCCGGAGAATCATACATGCCACACTGCACAGTGTCTCCGTGTGAGTCAATCACCTCAGGTGTTTCGCACGCACATCAGCGGCGGCGTGTCGTCAGATTACTTCATCCACAGCGTCTGAGATCACAGAGGAGGAAAAAAAGCACGATTTATGATGCCAGTCGATAATGATTCTTTGTCTCCCTCCTTCAATTTTCCCTTTTTTAATTGAAAAAAAAATATTTGCTTGAGTGCTTAAATGGAAGATAAAACTCTCCAATTCTGATGTTTCTTGTGTTTTATGTTATTGTCACGTTATTACATATGGTATCTTTAAATAAAAGGTGTTTTCACGTTCAGTATTTGATCCGCGTATGAATCATCTAATATAGGCCTGCCTTTACTGGTATGTAGGGAATGAACGACGTTATGCTGACATGTGATGGCATGTCTCATCGAAAGGTATTCGATCTAAAGGACAGTCTGCCATAAACCTCTGCAGCCGCGCGTTTTTTCGCACGCTATGGATCCTCACTTCCTGTTCGTTTAGGATCAGTTTGACGAGATGGAAGACCGAGAGTTGACCCTTTCTTGACACGTCCCCAACATCTGACCCCAGTTTCACACAATGCAAGATGACAGACAATAAAACAAGAAGAAGTGGAAGAGCAATCCAGAATGCTCAAACCACAAAAACATCAGACTGCCACTTTTGGGGCCTTTCCCATAACCCTCAGCTCTTGGTAATTAGTCAGCAATTGGAGATAAAGCATTTGATTGGGAGTGAAAACAGCGCAGCGTTCGCAGACTGTGGTTTGGAATGGCAGATTCCACCGGGAGACACAAGTCTGTCACAAAGGGGAGCGCTTGATTTACAGATGTTGATTCAGTAAATTGTGCACTGTGTGAGACAGCATGGGGGTTTTTAATTGCAAGCATTAAATTACAGACAGAGAAACTGTGTCGTAAACTATACAGTGTGTATTTAGACAGACTCACAGCTGCAGCTTTGGTTCTCATAAGTGTCAGCATCATCGAAACACATTATTGTGTGTATCTTGATGCCTGAGAGCGTATATGTAACCTATTAAGATGGCCGTTAGACTAGAAAAAAAAAAGGATAAACAGTAACAGTGTTTTGTAATTCGATAGATCTGCTTTAGTCCATCTTCTTATTTCTTTCTGCCTCTGTGAAACAGCTGTGTAGCTTTAAGGACATTTGATAGGTAACATGAAGATCGGACTCTTGAGCAGAAAGGCCATGTGGTCTCTTCCGGAGAAATGGGCCCATCAGGCAAAGAAGAACAGGGGATGAAACGATGCACCCGCCATCGCTAGATCCGCCTGTGTGAGTCTGCGGGGGCAGTATCATAATCTGGGGTTGCGTCAGTTGTTCAGGTCCAGGTTCTTTTTTTTCCTTTTAGATTCTCTTTATTTATTTTTTTTAGGCTGGATAATGGTTTAGAGAGGATGGGATGGTTTAGGATGTGCCGGATAAGACGGTGCTCCAACCTTTTCATCCATCAATACAACAGTATATATAGATAGATATGTGGATTCTTTGGTTTATTGAGTTATTATGTGAGTTATTTAATGATCACCCTCTTTTTTCTAAAGGTTATGTTTTTTTCTTGCCTCATGAGTGATATACTCAGCTGTCATGCTGTTGTTTGGACATCTGAGCGCGCCACACCTGTGTCTGGTGTCTATTACTTAGCGGTAACTCACTCGTGTCGTGCACTTACTCCAGAATGTGCCGTATAACTGACTCACCCGTCCTTTTCACCACCACACAGCGTTTCTCTCCCCGTATGTACAAGTTGTGACATCCGGTCCACCAAAATGCCTACACAGTGTTTTTTGGTTTTTCACTGTGGTTCCCTCCTAATCTCCCCGTGGCACCGAAACAGATTTGTGTCTCTATATTGGGCTCGGCGACGGTTACCGCTCAGCTATGTTGATCGCCCTTGCGGACGGATGTGTGTTGCTTTTTTGTTTGAGCGCGTGTTTGTGAGTTTAAGGGGGGTCCCTAAATAACAGCGTTCGCTCTCCTGCGTGTGGCCATGTGCGATGGTGTAAATCACCGGGTCTTGATTGTACGTGTCTGAACCGTTGCTGGATGTGTGTGTGTGACAAGCGCGCTGTGTGTGTGTGTGTTGGGGGGGGTGCAAGTACTTAATGTCAACAAACAGGAACAACAACAACAGTTATGCTTGCTGCAGCCGAGCCTCAGCTATGTTGTAATTAGAAGTAGATGAAAACGTGGGACAACAGTGCCTTTAACCGTAACCAAACATTTCTCTCAGGCAGGGGATTACAGGCAGAGACTGAATGCGGTCTGCTCCACACTCTGCATGCCACATGTCCCTGCTTCTCAGGCCACTGATCCCAGTCCTCTCTCTCCGCTGCCACCAGCCATTTAGGGCTGCGTCCCAGATGTGTGATATGGTCATCCTTAACCGCTTGCATGCGAGCCTGCGTGCACTCCCCCTCCCCTGCTATCCTCCAGTCTGTGCTGCCTCCCACTGGCCGGGCGTGATATCGACAGCGGCGCGTCAAACTGCATCCTCACCGTCGAAGGGTAACTCACTTCACGTTTTTTTTTAGTTGGCCTGTTTGGAGTTAATCGCGCGGATGCGACGCAGATTCACCGAAAATGATGAACCTCTTGAATAATGTCAGACAGGCCCGGAACGTCAGCTAAATGCTAACAAGGGGCTGCAAGTCCATTGCTGCCTCACATCTGTACTTTCTTCCATCAAAAAGTGATTTTTCACTGCAGCCCGGCCTGAAACGAGACCGCCACATGCGTGAATGAGTTTCAGGCTCTACCACCATGTCCTGGCGCGGAGAGAACATCTGAGAGGACTTGTAAACAGTCAACCATCATCATAAATACCCGGAATGGAGACGTGATTAATCTAATCCCTCCTGGCTGTCTGAAAACGCCAGAAAATGTCTCCCTATTGGAGAGCGACCGGGACGGGCTTTCCTTGTAAACATACACTGCAATGGCTGCGCAAAGATAGAAGCAAAAGAGATTCATCCAATTTGTCAAGTCGATCAGGTTACAGTGATGAGACGCCGCGTTGAGCCCGGTGAAATCTGCAGCGTGGGGATTGTTCGGGCCTGTTAACTGTCACCCCGTCTCTGTTTTCCTTCATCACCACAGAGGGGCCGCTGCGTATTCTCTCAGGGGTTTTATATTGAGTATATTGAGTATATTACATGGCTTGTTTTGCGAAGGCTCCGTCCAAACAAGGGGGCCCGCTGCCAGGATCCTGAGCCCTACATGGGACTGGATCTGCAGCGGGACAGCTGAGCTTCATTTTCCGTTTTGGACCCCGACCCTGGACGTTCCACGTCCCCCATCGTCCGCCCTCCTCAGCCCCCTCAGCCTCCTCGTGGGTTCACTCAGGTGCTCTCGAGCGAGTCCCCCCCCCCACCGCCTGCACAGCGGCGGCGGCAGCAGCGGTGGTGACGGTGGGGGGGGTTGAATGCGGACAGAACGGTTTGCTCAGCAGCCTGTTGCTCTGGTTTGTTTGGAGCTGCGGTCCTTGCTGGAATATGTAACCAAATTCCTTTCCCTGTCCCACAATCGGAGTTTGCTGCCAGCTTCCCTGGCAATGAGGCCCTGAATTAGAGCCAGTCCTCCTGCTCATCCCACAAAGCCTTTCATGTTTCCAAACCGCAGCCTGAGCAAGGCGCCTCGGTTTCAACAGCAGCAGACCAGCATATGTTTGCCTAATTCCTAAGACATGATGACAGTGGTCTCCCAGCCACGAAAAGACAGCTTCAGGTTTTTTTTTTTTCTTCTTCTTCTTCTTCATCCTGCACTTTAATTATTATTTTGTGTTGCCGATGACTCCCAATAGTTACACACCACATGTTTTCTCATTACACATGTTCTTATTCTTTTTTTTTTTTTATGACCAGTCCCCCGCACCCCTAATTTTTTCCTCCCTCCCCTCCAACTCGGTCACCCCTCTCCTCCCGCGGTGCTTTGCGAGCCCGTGACCTTGCAACTGAGAGCAGCGGGGGAGGTTTTTCATTGCCCAGCAGGAGATGGAATTATGGCTGGTTATTGCCCACAACTGCTAGGTGTCGTGAGAGGTGGACACAGTCTTCCTGCCACAGGTCGCAGCAGATTATACAAAACCAGGCCTGATCTCGTAAAGACAGAGCTGTGGGAGAGCAACACCCAGAGCTGCACCGGGCGATGCCCCCTCGAACCGCTCGCACGTCGCCGGGCGCCTCGCGGACCATCAGAGCCCTTTGTCTTTTTCGCTGTCTGGGGACTTCCAGTGAACTCAGATCCCAAAATATAATTGGAAATATGAATTATCACCGCAGCCAGCTGGAGCAGGTAGATGATCCCTGCCTCGCAGTCTCGCGGCGCTAAAAACGCTGCGCCCAGTCTCAAGGCGTTAGAGCCATAAAAACAAGAACAACACCCTGTGACACGCCGCGATCCCTTCTTGACCTCCTCCTCACACTCGCTGGCGCCTGGAGAAGCTGTGAACTTCTGTATTATAGAGATTTTGTCTTTGCTGTCAGAGGAGGTTTTATTGATGGCGTGATGATCATAAAACCCACGAGAGGCATTGCTCCTAATGCCAACACAATCTACAGTGTAATCTCTAACCTCTGTCTTATTAAACACAGAGTCTATTTGCTGGTGAGGTGAAACATTGAACCGCAAATCCGCTGCAGAGCCAAAGAGGAGCTCCGCGGAGCCAAAAGAAATAAGCACCAGAGTCGCACTAAAAATAATCAGGCCTTAGTGGCGCATAATGGTTTGCCTTGAATGGGAATATACTTATATTTTTTGGTCTTTACTCCACTTATCAGTAGCCCCGCTCTCTCTCCTCTCAGTCCAGTTTTCTGGGAGCTAAGCCTCCTTGGCCCACGTCGGCTCCTTGCGGCTGTCGTTGCATGTGTTTTAGTTTCACCGCTTGCTTCCTACAGCTCACTGCAGCCCCGCGATCCTCTCGGATGGCGTGTGACACACTCTTATCCCGGGCAAATCTTCACATCCAGCCCTGCCAAGTCAAACAGCCCCGTGCGCTGCCGACGTCGAACCCAATATCGTCGGACTTTTAAAGACATGTGTGTTTTTCTGCTTTTTACATGTACAAATCTGACCGTAGTTTCAAATACTCAATCATTAAATTCTCAGCACAGCTTGCTGAAACGTTCAAAGTTTATTTTATCACCGCGCGTACAGACAGCCGCAATACATTTTTAGCAGCCGCGGCAGGAGTCTTGTGTATTTTAACGCGCCGGCCATATGTGGCACCCTGACCTCTTTCATAAACAGTAAAGTCTGTAGAGCGCCATGGCCCTGTTTCACCAGTTTGGGAAAAAAAAAAAAAATTAAAATATAAAAAAAAAAGGGTGCAGCAAAGGGGCGCTTTGGGAGGGGTTCTGTTGGAGTACATGAAAGTCATGTTGGAGCTTTTCCTCTTTGAGGAAAGATGGGCAACACTGGGCTGAATTGAACTGAGGTCCAACTCGTTCTTGTATCATTTAAGCCAAAAGACTCCGTCCGTCTGTTCAGTAGAAGGTTGGCAGAACTCACTTGAAAACGATTCCCTCGTCCTTAAACTGTCAGGCAACATCCAGTCCTTCAGGCGGCTCCAGATATATTGCGCTTTTTCAAATCCAGTCCCGCCATCCTTTGTGCTTTGTTCCGCAGAATTGGACGCACAACAGTGGATGAGCACAACAATTAGCCTTCCAAGAATAAACAGCTCTTTCTCCCCGAAACAGATGATCAGTCTGTGCATTACGGGGTCTTTGATTGATGTGGGTGGCCGGACCAGAATGTTAGTCGCTCTAAGCGGGCCCTCGGGCCCTGGAGCCCCATTATTCCAAAGGCTTCCCTGTGGCGCGGTGCTCTACCTGTGGGTATCAGGTGTTGTGAGAGCTTTCGACGGGGGGGTGGGGTGAGGTGGGGCGGTGTGTAATTACACATGCATGTGAAGGAAAGGCCTCTGAGGGTAATGAGGTTTGGAGGATGAGGCCATCTCGGCGGGTGGTCCCTCCCTCCACTCCAACGGCGATCCCACTGCTTCTCTGTCTGCGGCCGCTCACGCGAGTCGCCCGGGTCCCCCCCCCCCCCCCCCCCCCACCAGGTCGCCTCCTCTCTCCTTGCTCGGACAATGGGATGTGCTTCAGCAGGGACCTGGAAGTGGCGCCCACCCCGGTTGGTCCAGCCAAGCGGGCTCCCTGGACCGCTAGGAGGCATTTTATCACATTACATCAGATCAAAAGCAATAAGCTAATTACAAACGACTGTGTGCACGCAAGCAATAAATACAGAATCAGCGTAATTGATTTAATCCTCTCAATGCTAAGTGAAAAACTTATCAACACCAGGGCCAAAATTACAGCCCTGTTTTCCGGGGCAACTGTGACAATCGGATGAATTAAAAGATCACACGAAGCTCATTCGACCAGAGTAAACTTGGGCGACGCCAGCACAATTTAAACAGCAAAGCTTAGCTAAATGGAAAGGGAGAGACATGTAATTTTACGCCTTAGACACTTTCAGACTTACTTGTTGTGTTTGTTCATCTGTTTTCTTTTTTGCAGTGAAGGAGTTTTTTTTTTTTTTTTTTTGCGAGCACGTGCTTCTTCCATCATCCGCTGCGGCGGTAGTGAGGGGGAAAAGAGGATGTTTTATGCATGTCACAATATGCATCTTAAGAGCAAAAGCGTCAGGAATGACAGTAAAAAATGCGAAAGGTTTTCGTCAGCGTTTACTTATTCATGACGCTCTGAGAAAAGCAACATATTTTAGAGCAAATCCATGTTATCGCGGAGAAGCTCCCCCACAGAAGTCATTTTCAACCTGAGGACATGCGCTTTAATGACAGTTCGAGGTGGTGCCGCTGGAGCAGAGATACAGACTCCATGTTCGCAACACATGCAATATCAAAGCAGAAGGGAGGAGGGTTTATCCCGAATAAAGCCTCTGCTGTATGATAAGGCCGCGATTCCTCTACTATCTTACCATCTTTTTAATCATCCCACTAACACGCATTCAAATTTATTTCTTAATATATAGTGCATTTGCCATCTAACCCTTGCACTTTTTCTTTGTTTTTTAGTTTTCCCTTCTTGGGCCTGCAGCGCATAACCCTGATTTTACCTCCTAACACCGTTCCGGAGTGCCTTTAATTCTCATTTACTCCCCCTTTTTTTTTAGTCTTTCACTGATCATAACACTACTGCAGCTTATCAAAAAAAAAAAGCCTAATGATGGATGTGTAAATATTTATGATGACATCTTGCACATTTAAACCTTTACAGGGTCACTCGACGAGCTACTTGTAATTTATCATTTTTAACTCAAGATGGTTATTGGAGAACATGACCTGGCCTTTTTACGTTTTTGGGGGGAATTTGTCAGAACATAAATGCCCGCTGAAGCTCTCAAATGTGGTTACTCGCTCGGTAAAAGGGTAAGTGGGTTATTGGGAACAATAATGGGTATCAAATTGGCTTGACCCCCTTGACCCCTCGTTTGGCCCCCGCGCGCTGCTGTGGCAGCCCTCTCACGGAGCTCTCATGTATCACACGACAATCTTTTCTAGCATTGTTTTCTTGGAACGTGCTGACTGCGGCCTGATGGTGAACTCTGAGGCCCAAAGCATGCAATAAGTTTTTATACAAGTAAGCCATCTAATGGACAGCGATGTAATCTATCTATCTATCTATCTATCTATCTATCTATCTATCTATCTATCTATCTATCTATCTATCTATCTTTTATAGGCCTCGTAAAGATTAATGCTCTGGAGTGGAGTAATTGCAGCAAAGTGTCCAAACAGTGTCCTCAGTACTTCTGCCTGGGGCTCATTATTTTCTTATTTATCCTGCATAAATAACCTCAAATTATCCATAAAAACATAATGTCTCACAATTCTTCCCACTTCATCTGGCTCTGATTACTGTTTTTACAGCGTGGAATTAAATGCGCTGGAAAGACGACCCGTGCATGTATGGGCCCCAGAGGAGGAGAGCTGCAACTCTTTAAGAAAAGGGAAAAGGGGGGGTGAGGGGGGGGGGGAGAGAAAAAAAAAATCCCTTTGTTTTCTGTAAAGGGACACGGCGTTCTAAGCGGTTTCCATGTGGCCTCCATCAGTGTGGATCTGAGAGGTGAGGTGGTAACAGATAATAATGCAAATAAAAATGCGCGGCAGTTAAAGCGAGCATACCAGCTGTGCCGTTTGAAAATCGCTCGTCGTCATTCAGCCGGCTGCGTGGGCGCACGATTAGCCCGGAACGGGACACAGAGAGAGAGGAGCGTCGTAAACTCGCAAGTCTCACTTATGGAAATGTTTGCACGAGCTCTTGACGGATGAGCGGCACTTGTGTTTGCCGCAGTCTGAGAGAGTTCCCTATCTGTGCCCACCAAGACCACAGTAGCAGGTGTCTAATGTGACCATTTGGTTATTCAACACATGAGTCCATTATGGCCGCTGAGCCGTGAGAAGATCAGGGGGGGGAAGGAGGCCTGCTCCTTTAAATGGAATCTTTAATTTCACAGGCCTCTTTATATCCCGCTGCAGTTGCGATTGTGTAACAGAAAGGAGGAATCAAGGCTTTTGAAAGCACATTAAGCAGAAAGCAATTAACCAACACACAGTAGTTAATTTTTGTATTAATACTTCAACAGCTGGTGCAGATTGCTTCCTCATTTTTATCTCCGCTCCAGCTGTTCCTCCACTGACAAGAACACTAAAGAGGATTTGTCCCTAATAAAGTGGCTCCATATATAGATACCTCGTTGAGAAATGGAACCGTGGGGAACGTGGATTTACATATGGAAAAAGTTGTGCGAAATGAGCGGCTTTTCAATACGCCGCCGGTCCCCCCTTTCAGTTAGCACCTCCAATGGGAGTTGTTTCAAAGCCCTCTTTCCTTGTCTACCAAGTGTTGAAGTCGGTGTACATTTCAAAGTCCTTTATTGACATCCTCTACAGATGTGCTGCTTCGAGGAACATTTATTATATAGCGAATCACATAGAAAAGGCTCATATGGTGTGCTGTAGGCTGAAATGCACGCATGTGAGCATCTGAGCTCTTTTCTGAAATGACCAGACATTTTACACAATGATTTGATTTATTTAACAAAAACTAAGCTTTAATGCACAAGTAATTTTTGCCGCCCATCATTCTGGGAAGTGTTATAAGGTCATTCCCGAACAACTTTGAGTGCATCCTTCTGCAGCAAGAAACATAATTCACTTGTGGAAAACATTTTCTCAGGAGCTGAGATGCCAAGTACACTGGGTTAGACGGAGTGATGCTCAGAGAAATCACAGACACCCATGAGCTGCATCTCAGAGCCTCTGTTAAGATGTTAAACGTTAAAATTCCCGACAGTGTAATTAGAAAGGCTGAACCAATACAACTTGTTTGAAAGGGTTGCCAGGAGGAAGCCTCCTTTTTCTAAAAAAGAACATAGCACAGTTTGAGTTTGCAAAGTTGTATCTGAAACACGCACATATGCAATGTTTCAAGACTTTTTTTCTTTGAACACACAAAACCAAAGTAAAGATGTTTGGACATACCGCACGGTTTCACACTTGGAGAAAAACCAAACACAGCCTATCAGCACGAACACACCGTCGAGCACAACGGTGGCGATAATAATCTGGGTTTGCTTTTGCAGCCACTGGACCTGGCACCCACTGTGATATTAGCCGTAGGTTTTCTGAAGAGTCCATCTGAAGCCTCTTTTTTGTTTTGTCTTGCTGCGTGGCGCCACGTGCAAATGGCATTTGGGCCGTTTGCATGTCATGCAAATCACTGGTTATGAAGCCACAATGTGTACTCCCACTGACTTGGAAGGTAAAGGACAAAACCGGGAAAGAATATCGACATGCTGAACCTTAATTCCCGTCAATTTGGCAACGACCAGATCAACAGTCACAGCGGTGATCCTGCCCACGTCTACTAGAAAACCTGAGGAAAGCCATAACAGAAAGAAAAGTATGAGTTCTGGCCCCCTCCACATCGTTGGGTTTCCTCGATTCAGTTAGTTGGCTGGCTTAGCTTGTGCTAACCTGCGATGCTAACTGATATTACTTTTTATTCAAAATATGTCCAAAAAAATTCTCACAGTCCACAGGTGTTTCTTCTTCCATGTTGCAAATGTTTGCCACGTTGCAAAAGGGAAACAAGCAGGGCTGAGAAGCCAACTGGAGCACGCCCACCTGATGCCAGTCACAGGTATGCTGCGCTATCCTGTGATGCTAATTGAGATTACTATCTGTCCAAACATCCTCATTTCAAGTACTGCTACTGAAACAACATCCAAAAAACAAGCGCCAGAGCTCTCTTTTATGTATTGACATTACAAAAAAAAAAAAAAATTACATTTTAGAATGGATTTTCTTATTTTCATCTTCACTGTGGCTCGGTGTTTAGCAATGTTGCCTTGCGGCGAGGAGGTTCCCTGCAGGAACCTTCCTCCGTGGAGATTGATGGTGTTTGATTTTGTTCCAGTATCCAAGTTTCACTCCCAGAACAGCCCAAAAACTCTTATGTTAGCTCAATTAGTGATTCCAAACTGGCCATAGCAGTACGTGCGTGTGGTTGTTTGTGTATAACGCTGGCGATAAGCAGGTGCAGATGCTCGATGGATGAACAGTTGGATTACATGCTTTCTGTGTAAAGTGCCTTGTGATGACTCAGTAGTCATCCAGGTAGGTCAACTTAAAAAGGTAATGAAGTGATCCGAGGTAAAAGTCATTCAACCAGAGGAGCCAACCGCTGCAAGAGGTAGCGGCCGATGAGCTAGAAGCAGTCCAGCCGGCGTCCTCTGGTTAGCCGCGACCAGCAGCCTTCAGATGGGAGCAAAGATGGCGGACTCAGGCTACTTTGCTTCACCTCTGAACCCTTCTAGACCAACACAAGTCATGTCATAGTGGTCTGTTGTGACAGTTAACAGCACAACAAGTTCATGTTATCTTCAAAATAAAAATGAGCTAGCGCCCTTTTAAGTCTTTATTCACAGTTCAGAAGTGAAGATAGGACAGCGCTAAGGTATGACTCAAAAGACTGTGTCTGTAATTATACGTAAATTTGTGATTTTATCTAATTTTACTTGATGTGGTACAAAAGAACCCCCCCCCCCCCGCCCTCCCCATACAATTGTCATGGATATTAAATCTAGCAATGGAGACTAAAACCATTTTGTGAACCAGGCTGTAAATATGTTTGTTTCTGCTGCAAAGTGACTCTCTTTTGGCCCCCAGTGGTCAGTCAAGGAACAGCAGTTTTTCTTCCAACCAGGTTGACTTCCAGTTGGGATGTTGGCGCTTGGTCAGCCCACCGCTGTTTTGGTTTTTATTATAACACAACCACGTGGTGTAATGTGTCATTTGTTGTCCGTCTGACTGGCGTCTGACCGGAGCTTATCTCCGGAAACCGAACCCGTTATATTTTTGTATCAGCCAGGGCGAGGAAGGACCTGGTCATGGGGTCTTTGCTGACTGTCAAAACAAACATCCCAGGAACAAGTTGAGACAGGCTGCCACCGACGCCACATCCGTCCGGTCTTATACCAGCGTGAACCACAAGATGTGTAGCTACTTACGCACTCAGGCGGTCGCCCCACCGCACCACATGCCTGCTTGATTAAGTGAGCGCTGGGTACGGCTAAGTGACAAGCCTCAGGCTGGGGAAGAACTACTCTCCTCTCCTCGTCCGATTCCTTACGGTCTCTCAGATATCAGGCTTCGATGAGAAAGAGGTAAACACAGCGGTAAACTCGGCACAGATCACCCAGACAGTGAGAGCAGTGTCCTCGAACTGGCTAAATTTTCTTTTTCCACATGGTAACACAATCACACCTGGTGCAACAGAGAGCTCTGGAGGATCGAAGCGGTGCTCTTTAATCGAGCGTAATGGAGGGAACGTTAGACAGTTGATTCGGATTTATGGCGCCTCCTAATCAGAAAATATGTATTTCTTTCGGGTGCCTTTCTGGTCCTAATTGAGATGATGGATTTCGGCGATGAAGATTCACAGCACCGACTGTGACGACGCCGCATGGGTAGCTGTGACTTTGAAGCCGCTGCTTCGTTTAATCATCCTTGTAGAGACTGATTTACAAATGAGAAACTAATGTTTTGTTTAGACTCGGTACGCACGCTGTGTTCGCCGCGTTGCTTGGATACTCAGTGTTAATGAGTGTGATGCGCAAGGGGGGAAAAGAGCACTGTTGCCACTTTTTTTGCAACACAGAATTAGTGGCAAACATTATGAGAGTGCAAGCCATTAAAATAAGAAATAAGCTTTAATTTATAGCTCTGGCCTGTTTGTCATTTGGCTTGGCTACTGCTTTGTTGCATATGCGAGCGCGGAATCATTATGGATGGAGAGGTGGGACTTGTTATGGGGCTGAGGGTGAAGGAGGGGACTGAGACCTTTTTTGCAGCAGCGCCGCCAGATGTGTGGCTTCTCTTTTAACACAGCGGGAAACGAAGGAGGGCCTGCGAAGTTGATTCACCAAGTCCAGTGTGTGCTTGTGTGCGCGATGGTACCACCTTCGTGACCAAAATACTTCAACTTGCATGTCATCCACATGCAAGTCGTTTTCAGAGATCACGCTGGCTGGACTTTTTCTTCCTGGAGCTGATACTTTTGCAGCGGCTGCCAGAGAAAGATAGGCTGTCTGTAAAACATATGCTAAAAACAAAAGGATTTATCCGTGACAGGCTACCTGACTTCACCCCGCCGGTCCCGACGCACGATCAAAACACATTCTTTCGCTCAAACACACACACACACACACACACTCGCACCCGTTTCCCCATCTGGCCCCGGCTCTCTAAATGTCATTGCTCAAGCGCCCATTGCCTCAGATCATCCGCCTCAGCTGGTTGTTATGGTAACACACTTCCACATCCTTCAAGGTGCAGCCGATCCCCCGCGCGGGCCACTCAAGAGCGCCGCTGCTCGGGGCTTCACCCTCGCAGGGGCCTCAACGGGGCTCCGGGGAACCAGGTGTTACTTCCTCCGGCCTCCGCTCCCCTCTTTTCCAGCACGATGGAGGCTGCGCCGGAGGGATGGAAGACATTAAGGTCCAGCTGCAGCCTTAAAAGTCAACTCCTCTACCCAGCTGCTAGACATGAGAGTGCGGCAAGACTCAGGAAACCAGAAAGTCCCATCAAAAGCGGGGAAGCACGTTTATTAGCTCTTCTTTGCCTTTGTCTCACAGGAGCTTCACAGTGGGTTTGAGCTTTTGAATGATTTCTAAAGCTTTCATCAATATTTTTGCAAGATTTTCTAAACTTTTCACTTTTTGTTTTAATGATATACTCTTACATTTAATGGGATCATCCTGCAATAATTGCACGTTAGTTGCTGGACTGGCGACCTGACTCCGGCAGATCCCTGTGACCCTGCACAGGACTAAACAGATACAGATAACGGATGGATGGATGGATGTTGTCTGCCTTTGATGCAAGGTTACAAGGCCCGTCCTTGAAACACACAGCTGAGCTCTGTATGTTGGCTATCGTCGGTACCACAGCGGGACATTTCTATACTCTTTACACCTCTACACCTCAGCTCTAACCTAATTCCTTCTATGCTGTCTCTGACACGCACATAAGAGACGTTCAAAGTCAAGTTTGGGTGCCGGTGCCGCTTTTTCAGCCACCCACATAGCTGTGGACAGCTGTTGGGACATTGCGGCCCTCTGCCTTTAACGATGGGCCGTGCACCAACATTTTCCATAACTCCCAAGCGTTGTATTAAGGCTTTATAGCCCTATATTCACTTATATGTGAGTGCAGGTTTTACATGCCAAAGCAATCTGCCCTCTTTGTACTCTGTCAGCAGCTCAGACTGCAGGTTTTTTCTTTTTCTTTTCTTTTTTTCCGAGCCTGCTTTTATTCACAGAGCATGTTTCCTGACTTTCTTGTGATCACCTGTAATAAAGTAATGGAGCGTAAAGCCTTTGACAGCCTGAACCGACAGCTCAAACTGTGATTATTTACCATGCCTGGTCATGAAGAGGCAGCAGAAAAAGTCACATTTTGTTCTAAAAAGTTTTGCTTTGATTTTTCCATTTCAAAGTCTGGTATCATACAAGTATGCCAGGCAAAGACTATTCCACCCACTCCTTTTATACATGCTGCTCTCATCAGTGAGAATGGAGCGTACGCATAATATCTTGCACATGTCGCTCCTTTGTCTTTTGCGGTTTCCACTCGGCTATTGATTGAGGATGGACACGTTTTTTTTTTTTTTCTGCACCTACTTGGGTGATGTGTAAGACAAGTTTAAAAGGGATGCAATGCCGCTTTGAAGCAATCGTGTGATTCATTAAACGGTACCAGTTTGCACGTATGCTGTTTGCGGTTGTTGGAGCAGCGCGAGCGCCCTCCGAGGCGCTGACTTTCAGGTCCCCCGGTTCAGAAAATGAAAAAGAAGGAGAGGAACAAACATCTGGCCCCCATTCGGTTGGGAAGGGGAGTGCCAACATGATCACATTAGGCGACGGACCAAATGCCTCTCAACCCCGGTCTAACACGGAGCGTATGACGAGCAAAATCGTTGCTCAAAAGGCTCCTCTTCCCTGACGCCACCACTCTCCGTAGTGAAAGCGATCCTTATTGAATTATGAAGGAAGCACTAGCGAAGCCGTGTAGCTCAGCCACCCTCAAATCCGCTGCGGCTGGCACGAAGAGGACGGTTAATTTTTACATTAAAGAGACGAAAAGCCGATTCAGTGAGTGACATGTTGTCACAACTAACCAAATGACCCCTAAACTTCTGGTTCTTATTGGTACGTCCCATCCCACCCCCTCCGCAGCCCCGGCTGACAACCCACATCCTCCAGGAATACAAGCAACATGTCGTCTGACAAGTGATACAATCCCTGCTAATATCCTCACCAGCCCTTGTCTTGCTTCTTCTTTTTTTTTTTTTTTTTTTCCTTCACAGTTCTTGGTACTTTGAAAAACTTTATCATCACCACATGCATGAGGTTTTGTTGGTGCCATAAGAATGTAAGTTTCCAATTTTCCTCACGGTGGCTTTTGTCGAATCCCCTACAAGAACTGCTTGTGTTATGAGATATTGCAACATATAGTATGTGAAGGCTGTTTATATAAAAAACACCACAACAGCATGAGAGCCAGCGCTCCAAAGGCTCTCTCTTATTGGTACTTTTCGTTTTTATGGAATATAAAGCAAGTGCCCCTGTCACTTACCGAGCACGGGACATTTAATCTTTTTCTCTCCGAGCTTGACTCAAGAATGTCTAATTAAATCACCGCAGAAACATGCCTCGTGTTCATTTTCCATCTCTGCACTTTACAAGCGGCGTTAATTTTGTAAGTCCTCTCCGTCAGCCAGGTTTGCGGTGCTTCAACTGATCTGCACCCTGGAACCCCTGAAAGCAACAGATTTTAAAGCACATAATTTGGGTCAGTGGAGCTGGTGGGGCTGGTGTGGCCCGCCGTTGCGAGCCAAAGAAAGTGATCCAAGAGAAAAGAGAGGGAAAAAAAGTTTATTTTTTGTTTTTTTTTTTTAAAGAAAGACCTTGAAGAGATAAGTTTGAACCAAATTAGCATCATGTAGCTCAAGTGTGATTACAATAAAATGGTTTTGTGATCTGTGCGTGTTTCGTCGGCGCTTTTGAGCGGGCGGATCAAGGTCAGGCACCGTTTCAGTCATCAGATGTCTTTCGTGATGAAACGGCAACATCTTGAAGGCGACGCTAAGCGGAAAGCTCTGGAGCGGCGGTCCACATCTGACCTTAGGGATACGCTAACGCTGTGGCTGCGCTGAGATTTAACAGTTGTCATGAAAACATTAAATTGAGACCACTGCATCTGGCAGTCAGACAGTGACGCCGGTACATCACAGCGCAGCTTTCTCGTTCCAAGGAGCTGTGACTCATTTCTGATAAAATCTGCATCATAAAATAAAAGTGTGGCCTTGCTCACTTTTCAGATATGGTACAGTGGCGATCAGTTATGCGAGCGAGAGCTTTTTTTCTTTTTTTTTTTTTTTTTTTCAAATCATGAATTATAATTTATTAGAGCATACAGCTGCATCTGAGACGAAATAATGACCAAATTGACTATGAGCTATGTCATGTTTTCCACATTTTACACAGGCCGATTGGTATATGATCAGTATAATTACAAAATCCCTCTTACGCAGTTCCATAAACACCGCTGCCATTGGCGAAAGATCAGCGCCGAATCTGTTTGGATTTTTATGATATGCCTCGTTTCATCCAAGAACTTGAGTGGCGCGAGTTCCTACGCTGCAAAAGGAAGTTGTTGAACATGAAGCTGATCAGCATCGCTCCATGACGAGAGAGGATGAAGCTCCTGATGCTCTTGATGAGCTCATCTACAGGTACAGAAACGCTTTGAATGTCAGTTTAGCTCAAGCAGGATGGCATTCCCGGGAATATTCACAAGTTTAAAGCACGGGATGCATACAGCGTCCTTTCAACAGATCCAAATCTGTTTCATTCAGATTCGTTTCATTCAGGGGAGAGTTTTAGAAAGAACAAACATGGATTTCACAGGAATAATAAGCGTGACTCAAAGCATCAAAGGGACCTCTGGTGAATTTTACCGACTCACTTATTGCAACAATAATTAGATTGTCCTTTAAACACTGTGTGCTGGATGAGGATTGAGTTTCAGAGGACATGTCGTCCCTCAGGTTGCTCCTTCAGTCTGTTGCGTTAAATATCAGACAGGTTTCAAAAACACCAGCAGGTGAAGCCATGATCAATACCTCTGTGTGTCCAGTTTGATCGGACCGCTATACTTCCAGCTTGTTTGTTTGCTGCTCGGACGCAGGGCTAGATCGCTCGATCTGGAATATTTCGCCCAAGATGTTTCTTTCACTTCGGTTTTGAGTCAGCATCGTTAGCCGTCCCCGTGGAATGTTCCAATGACAGCCCCAATTTAGAGTTTTAATTCAGCGCTCAACAGAAAAACCCTCTCCTAACTGGGCTGGCCGGGACGGAAAGCTGCCTCCGTCGCAGGCCAAAGCCATCGCTTTACAAGTGGAAACCGCAACAACAATTATGCCTCGCCGGTTATGGTTTGGCTGCATGGGATCGCAGGAGCTCTCTCCCCGCGCAGCTACTCCGCCGCCGAGGTGGAAAGAAGCAAACAAGAGTAACGCCGAAAGATGAATCAACCGAAGACTCAATGAAGCAACTGATGGTTTCCAGAGCTGTCACTCCTGTAAGTTGTGGAGGCCCGATAATGCATATAAATGGAGGATTAGTGGTCAGCCTTGGAAACACATGTGCTGAGAGCAAAGGAAGTGGAGCAGAGAAGGAAGTTTGGCACGTGCAGCGGCCGTGTGGTTGTAGGCACGGCGGGGCTCTTTGATCTTCTGTACTCAGGTGTGACAGGGTTTTGGCAGACGCCGGGGCTCTTGCAGGCTGAGGCCGAGGCTCGACGGGCCCATATGGTCTCGGCGAGAGCGTGAGAAAGGGCACCTGTTGTGCAGCGAAAGAACAACTCCGCGAAGAGCCGAAACATTTCCCTACCAAAGCTCGCAGCGGCGTCGGCCCGCCCGCCCCGGTCAGCGAGGATCCGAAAACCGTTTTAAGCCCCGCAGATGGATGGAACTGATTAAAACCACAAAGCACAAAAATGGTTTTGAAGTAAATTTAGGGTTAGCTCGCGAGACTGATAGCTCATCAGACAATAAATTATCCTTACGTACTGGGCCCCATCTGTGTCTTGTCGAAGTTGATTGCTTTCACAATAATCTTTTTGCACAATCTTCCGGAGTGGCTGTGTACATCTTTTATAAACTGGTACCACTACATGGGATGATTACCCCTGCATTAATGGCCCCAGGGGCTGATTGCTTCTCATATAGCAACTGTCATTGTGTTGACCCTTTCATCAGCAATTATCAGCTAAGCTCCAAAGGAGCCTAATAGGCTGGTGTATTAAAGAAAGAGACAAAAAAAACACTGGTGCCATCATCAACTCAGCAAATTCACAGTTCGTCTGGTAACCCGACTTAAGGTCTTTCAATAAATCATTCCTAGCAAAGGATTTATGAAAATTACCGAGTGAACCCAGAGGTCACTGGCAGTTTAATTTGACACTTGGCAGTAAATTCACTAATTGTTTTTCAATGTGCCTTTACAGTTGCACAACAATACCACAAGAATACAAGCTTGCATATCTGAATACATAAAAGGAAACAAAATATCATTTTTATGTGCTGTCTGCTGGACACACCTATATTTTTAATAAAATTTTGCATTTGATTTTACCCTGTAAATGTCGTCTGCAAAATAGGAAATGAGTTTGCTGCCCTTATGCTTAATAAAGTGTATGTTTTTTGGGAGTCCAAGTAAACTGTTGCTGCCATTTTGTCATGATTTGGCGGGCTGAGGTTCAGTCCTGGGCTCCATTATTTCTTATGGGCTAATTAAGACATTAGCCATTATAGAAATTCCTGCACACTCTTTTTGGAGTGTGTCCTCAGACTTGTTCCAGCTCCCCCAGCGCCTGGGCAGAGCTCAGGCCTGACATTTTCTCCCCCCGCAGCTGTGATTTATGGAGCAGACGCACAACTTACTGACCGCCGTGGCCTCGCTGACCTCGTCAGAGTCCACTCGACACGACAACCTGAGGACTCGGACAGATAGAAATGCTGAGATCTCTCAATGTAGCTCGATGCGACGAGGCAGTCTCCTTCTGTTTCTGGTTTTCCCCGCTGACTCCCCGACTGGAGTTTCTTAACTCTGTCATTTGCAGGGAGACTTCACAAAGGTCAACGTCTGTGTATTTTTCATTAACGACCCGGCTCCGCTCGCTCGTCAGCTGGATAATGAGAGCCGTTGGCTGAGCAGATCTGGAGAAACATTTTTTTTGTGTCAGCAAATGTCGCAGCTTGATGGCATATAAATGTAATTTATCAGCGTGTTTATGTTGCCGGTTTTAGTAGGACACTTTTATGCCCCACTAGAGCAGGGATGCTGTGTCAGTGCATAATGACAATGTCACTTGCAATAACTGACAGATTTGGTATTTGTGGTGTCATCTCATAAAGCAGCTCTGCACAGTCTGTGAACTGTGACAACTTTATGATTGGCTTTTTCTCTGCTCAGGAAAACTTTTCTCTGTGAAAGCCTTGTCCAGAAAGATAGGAAAACAACAAAAAAACTGACTGTTTTACTCAGAAGGCTACATTATCGGCTCGAGAATTTTCTGGAACTCTGCTTCAGCAGAACAACATGTGTCAAAAGTTAAAAAACCTGATGGATCTCATGTTGTGTCTTAATGCCTCTGAGTTCACTCGCTGCCACTTTTAGCTGCAGTCACCACCAGGAATTAGCAGGAAACCAAAGATGTCCAATAAGAGATCACTTCTTTAGGGTTTTCCCGAAGGTTTCATTGAAAGAAACAATCATATGGACAATATGTGACAATAATACACACACACATGCATATATATACTGTATATAAAATAAAAACAAAACGCAATGATTTACAAATCTCATAAACCCATGTTTTATGTTTTATTTCCAACTTTTTTGAGATGTGTTGCTGCCGTCAAAGTCAGAAATTACCTGAGGTTTTCCATGAAATGGTAAAATGTCTCATTTTCAATATCTGATATGTTTTTTATGTTCTGTTGGGAGAATATGGGTTTATGAGATTTGCAAATCAAACCATTGCTTTCAAACTTGCAAACTGTGACCGCTTCTAATGAAGTGAAAAAACAGCTGTTCCAACAAAAAGCCCATTAGACTGTTGTCAGATTGTCTTGCCATCTAGCTATATGTATTAGGAGTTGTAAGAGAATATCATCTAGTCCTTACTGGATCTTGAAATTAGGTAAATACAACCTCGCTTGAATAACAACACACGACACATTGTCCCATGTAATTATCTAGTTTACACAAATTTGGCCTTCAGAGAAATCACCTACCCTACCTTTAAATATCCCACATCATGAGTTCCAGCTGTGGACTTCCTGCAAAGAAAGATGCCTTTCTGGACAATTGTGCTCTGCATTACACCTGCTCTGGCCCTCCCTCCAGATTTGCATGTAAAAACGCCAAACACAAGTTCATCTGCATCATGACTATGCAAAGATCGTGAGCTTTTCTGAATCTCAAAAGTTTCATGTTCAGTTATTTATTTATTTATTTATTTATTTTTGATTTTTGATATACTTTGCACTTGTTGTCATCCTCACATATTTTACAGCTGACGTGTTAGCCTCTGACAGGAAGTCATGCTGTGATTCAGGTTTCACATAATAATAATGTAACTATGATGGGTGCACTAGACTATTTTAATGCAATCATTGCTTACTTCAGTTATGATCTCATTTGGATTAAACTTGCTGAGCTTTTTTTTATTTACTTGTTTGTTTTTGGTAGTTTCTTATTCAGAGTATTGTCTCAGTCAGGTTAATATCAAAGTGTTGTTGTCCATGTAATCACACTGTGTGTCAAGTTGCATGATCCAGTTTTAGTCAATCAGGTGTCAGACATTTGGCTTCACATTAGACTCTAAAATACTTTGATAAACAGAAGAGTTCATTACAGACAATAACTGCATGACGCCCAGGTCATGTGACCGGAGAACAGAACAAAAGTGAAAAACAGCCACCGCATTGGGCTGTTGGTGTGAGGTGTTTTCTGCTGAGATGGTGGATGTGGCTTTTGACAGACACGGAGCTGCGAATCCTGACTGAACGTTTCCATTTGTTCTTAACTGGCCAGTGGACAATGTTACAGAAGTTTTGTGGTTTGCTCAAAAGCAGTTTGGCAGACCGAAGCGGTGCTGCCACGTTCCTTCTAGAAAGAAGAGATTTTCTTCTGGCACCCTTTCTTCCTTGTACCATGCTTGCACCATCTTTCCTACAGTACTGTCGTGAAATTTAACACTGGAGATACTAACTGAAGATTGTAGAATCTCGGGCTTGTAGAGTCGAAGACATAGCACGTTTTAAATCGCTCAAGTTGTAGCTTCAAAGCTTTGCGAGATGAAACACATTCTTCATTAAATAGAGGATCAGCCTTCAAGAAACAAAGGTTACAACAGTTGTGTAAATATTGCTATTATCTCTGTATGTGATGATGATGTCATGTCTGGCTGAGCTAATGTCACATCATAAAATACTAAGCATATAACCATCCACTACAAGTTGAAAAAAAAGGAAAATAAAGGAAATAAATACCGTACCGTCATTCACAGCACCTACTGTACATTGACTTGTATCAACCGCTGAAGATGACTCTATTAAATAAACACCAATTTGAATATGTGTGAACGTGCTGTAATTTGTTGAGTTTAATCAACTGACCAAAGAAGCAACTGGGTTTTGCATGGAATATTAGGGAATCAGCGGCCAACCAGAAGGTTGGCAGATTGGATCCCGCGGGTTCATCACCTACCACAGTCTCCCTCTGCAGAGCGCTGGACCCCACATCGCCCCAGCCGCTGGTAGAACCGGTCCCATAACCGTGTGAACGGCGAGATTTGTGTTGGGAAGGGCATCCGACGTAAATCCCATGCCTGATCAATATGTGAAACATGGACGCCGCTAATAACGTTATTAATCAGTAGTTCTTACATCCGCTCACTGCAAAACTAAATGTTCGCTTCCGCGGATTTGTGACTATTAAACTACTAAAATACAAACTGCATCCACTCAGGCAGGAAATGTAGTGTGCAAAGAACAGAATTTTGCTTTTTACTTGCTAGTTATTTGATAGTGGTGCACACTTGTTGATGAAATAATGTCTGGCTGTCATCTTTTACTATGACTGAAATATGCACAGTGTCATGTCACCAAAGTCGTCACTTTCAGCCACACTGTAAGATCATAAATCTCCGGCGCTTGTACTTAATCTTGGCTGTGCAGAATTTTTGTACGGTTTTCCAAATAATCTCCAGTAGTTAAATTTGACGGTGTGTTGTAAAATGCGTCAGCGTCAGTTGCCTGACACTGGTTTTGCTTTTATTCGTCAATGACGGTGGCCCCTCATATACGCTGCCCATCACCGCTCTGAGCGGGGGATCTGGGAAACCGGCCCGCTGATATGCTGCTTAGATAGCGTGCGTCCCCTGCTGACACTGGGCACCGCCGGCGTGTACTGGTATGGTACAGACCTGACGCTACATTCGCTCTGCTGAAGCTAAAATCTAAGCTAAATCTAAGCTATCGAAGCGAAATCATCCTTCAGCATTCATTCTGTGTGGTGTCTGCAGCAAAACCGCTGACAGGTATTTTAGGTAATATTTTAATCAAAGTCAGGCATCTGTGCACCAGCGTTATTATCTGCTCTGAAAAATCTGTAATGAGCTGAAAATAGAAACAAAGCTGATAGCTGAAACGCCAGATGATTATTTGAAACCTTGTCCATTCTCTGAAGTTGCAAATGTGCGACACGTGTGACAGAAATTGAAGCGGGATAGTCTTTGCATTGATTGCGCGCTTGTGAAATACGCTGAACCTAAAGATATGACTTCAGACGCAAACGGCGGATTTAGGGTTAAGTCGTCAGCTCTTTCTGTGTGCGTATGTAAAAATGAGAGGGATTGATCTTTTACTAGTTTCGTATCATGTCTGGGAGGGAACTGACACGTTTTCACGGCGCCACTGTTGAAGAGGCGAGCTGAACTTCTGCGTTTGATCCTCTCCAGGCAGAATAAAAAGAGCCCATCGCTTTAATCAGCTCACTACCTTTTTGTTGTCTGCGACGGCTTAATGGCGCCGTAACGCAAAATTATTGACTAATTTTACCTTTTAACCCAAGTCCTCTGACGATTTACAGTCTTTCTAAATCTTTTCATTAGCTTTTTTTACAGGCACGTCCCAAATGTCACAGGCCACTCTGTGCTGTCAGTTATAATATCACAAACTGGAAGACACAAAGAGGGAGGCGCCTCTTTAATAACTTGTAAACAAGTTGCAAAATGGAAAAGAATGGTACGAGCCTCAGCTCGGCTTACGATTCTGTAATAGTATTGGCTAATAGTCATCAAAGGGTTTATGTTCTTGGATTGGTGGCCATGCTAGAAGTCCAGCCATTGGCAAGTCACCATGGAGGGGGTTGATAACAAAGCTCATTTGAATTCAGTCTTCTTGCAGCAGAGCTTTGCACGCCAACTTACCCATGAGGTGTGCATTCTTCAGCGCTGGTGTCATCTCTGGTGAGGTTGACTTTATATGGATGACTGCCACCATATCAAAAACAGATCAGTCCGACAATTATCACTCTTCAAACCGAACGGGTTGTGCTTTCTTTCAAGTGAACATAAAGCACAGTTTGAAAAAGACAAAAAAAAAAAAGAATTCAGGGAAAGAAATCGTAAAAAGGGAAGAACAATGAATCCCTGAACCGGAGAGTGTGCCATGGGAGACAAAAGAGTCATAAATCCCTTCTTGAATTTGAGACAAATCCACAGGATGTTTTTCCTACTTACGGCTGCCAGACTTGATTGATGGGTCAGCCATTTCTTTTATGGATCATTTCGCCTCCAGTGCGTATGCACACAAACACGATTTTTGCCTGTCTTAACTGAGAAGCAGAAACACAATTTCTTTCGTGTTTTCAATCTTGTAAACCACAACATTTGAATGTTGTCCAGTAATGACAGTGTCAGACGGAACGAGCCCCGGCGGGCCTCCTGGGCTCGAGTTCTGAAGGCCACGAGCTGACATGCAGGAGAACAAGGCTGAGAGGAAGCCCTGTCAAGACTTCGTGCAACCACCACCCCTGCCCCTCTCAGCCAAGACTTCCTCAGTGACCGGGACAGCGTAACCTCAAATGGATGACATGTTCTGATGGCAGACGCTCACAGAAGAAAAAAAAAATGATGTTTTTGTACAAGGGTGTAACTGCTATTTTTTTTATTAGCAGCAACTCCGCGGGGACTGCAGTCCATCAATCTCCAGATCTTTGGCAGTGAGTTCAGACTGATGGAGGATGGGGGACTGCATAACTACGTGTCAACTGTTTGGATTTAATTGTCAATGCTCACCCCCCCTTTTTAATGCCATTCCAGGCACCTCGCCATATCTTAGGAAGAGATTCAGCGCGCACGTCATCCGAGTTTAACTTGATTTGCTGATCTCAAACATTTAATAGAAGTCCCCATATTTTCTCTGTTAGTTATTTTGTTTGAACCTGATGGTCTGAAACGTAACGGGTCAGGAATCAGGTCACATAATTAGCCGTTTGGCCCTAAAGGACTTAAAACAGAGATCCTGGAGCAGATAGTACGACCCCCACAAAGACGGATCTTGACATCATGGAGACAGTCTTGGATTATGTGAAGAGACAGAAGACACTGATGTGATTGTCAGATGAGAGCCGGTGACTGATGTGAGTAGCACATGTGCGAGCACACTGAGGGGGTCAGATGAAGAAACCATGGGTGTAACTTCAGATCTCGCTTCGTCCCCACATCAATTTAACCATCAACGTAAAACGCACAACTTCCTGTATTTATCGTAATTGTGATTCATATTCCAGCTTCTCAGTTTTTTGGTAATTGGCGTTTGTGTTACGGCTCCAGAGGCAGAAAACAGACCAAGATGGGCAGTTAAAAGTTCCATTGTACAGTTAGTCAGTGATATAAGAAAGGTGGTTCCTCCGTCCAGGGCCGGGGGGCCGCATCTTTTTTGGGGGTGTTGGTCTGAGAGAGGAGCGGGCAGAGGCTCCCTGGAGTCCAAACTCTGCAGGTTCAGCAGAGCTGAAACAAGAATTACATTTCTTGGTGTATAATAATATTATACACCAATAATATAATAATTGTGAGCTTGACAGTCAGGCTACCAGAAGTAGATGCAACTGTAGGGAGACGGTCAATGCAGCCACCTGCAAGAAACAGCCACACCCACTGTTATATTAAAACTACATTTTGGGGTCTTATTGTAAAATGCTGATTCATAAGTCCATGACGTTTTGTTCTAGATTCTGGTCTGTTGAGAGCCATCACTTCTGATTATCACTCTGGCTCCATAAAGTTGCTAAGTTTTGACACGTAGGCGTCTAAAGAACTTATCTCAAGGTCCTCATGTTTTCATGTAATGTTTAAAGACGGCTGTTTCCTACTGGCAAATTGTCATTTCTGATCATCTGCATTCTGTGATGTGAGTTTAATGACCTTTTTGAATTGTATACAACTTGGAGAATAAATCCACTTTGCACCTCTGTCGTAGTCAGTGTATCGTTTAACTGCCGGATTAACTGCCTCACCAGAGCACACTAGGAGTATATACTTATAAATAAGTTATACCTAGATTTATAAATAACACCCACAAAACACTGAACAGAGATACCCGGACAGACAGCAGAAATAGAAAAGAAGAGGAGACCAGTGTTGCCAAATGTTGAAAATGAAATTATCGTACAGACACCCCAAAATTATCATATTTTAGCCCAAACTGTCGTACACTAAATCCAACCATGACGCAGCTAAAATTACATGTGCTTTGGCTGTGATTAGTCTTTATTGTAGAGATAGTTGTCAGAGCCTTCTTCTTCTTCTCATTAGCATTACAGCAGCTAGTCTCCCGGTTTTGGCGCACTATCGCCACCTTCCACTCGCGCTCACAAGTGACAGGACACAAACACATTTCACTTCCTGTGGCCGCTTCACAATAAAAGTACCCCGTCATTTTGTTGCTTAAAAGCTTTTCATTTGAAATAGCTAAACAGGTGTTTCATGGAAAGGTCGAAATTATCGTACATTTGGTTTTTTTTTTACAACTATTGATCGTCTATCGTTCAAAGGGCTAAATTATCGTACAAATACGATAATTATCGTACATCTGGCAACACCGAAGGAGACTGGATCCCGTCAGAGGGCCTGTCTCGTGTCCCCAAATAACTTCCACAAACTTCATTTCTTTTTTTTCAGCTCTCTCCATTTTACTGCTGGTAAAACAGTTTACTTTACAAGTCTGCACTGAAACGCCAACAATTATCGTCACATGCCCCCAGAGGACGACCCCTACTATGACTCTGGAGATGCCCAGACTTTTCCTTTGCCCTCAGGTTTCAGCATCGATTGACAGATGACAGAAATAAACCTGGGGGGGGGCGGAGTTTGTGCTGCTGCGTGACGGCTAACAAAGTTTTCCTTGTCCAGTGTCACTTGGAGAAAACAGGGGCATGAACTTACTGAACCATGTTTTGGAAACAGAACGCTCAGATGGAAGTTTTTTGCCGCGGCGCTAAGTAAAGCTCCAGCAATCGAGTCCTGACTATTTTAGCAGCTCCTTGCTTTGAACATCCATATGAATTTTTTTCAACACAAATGAATGCAAGTAGCACCGAGCGGGACGGCGACTGTCAAAGTTTCCTCCGAGACTGCGAGACAACAAGCCACCTCGGCCCAGAGCGGAATACCTGTGTCAAAACGCCTGACACATCTTCAGAAGTTCCTCTCGAGTACAAGTTCTGCTTAACAGTGAGATTTCAAAGAGCTACACGACGAGCTGTGATATTCTACGCAACTGTCTGTGTAAATGATGAATCTTTACAGAGGCCTCAAGCATCCCAGGAGATGTCCTCGTGTTTGCTGGAAGAGAGGTAACGCGGGGGACAAACCAAACCAGTCACTGCAACTGTCTCCGTTCGATATTTATAGCTCCTCACTTGCATTTAAAAAGTGTAAAGACCTCTCTAAGTATGCTAAATATATTTGATCTCCCCTCTAAGCATAATGCAAACAGATAATTATGTTTACTTTTTTTTCCCCTGCCTATTGATGTATACACGGTTTTCCTTGTGAATATAAGAGACGGTATCAAAGATGAGCCTGTTCCTACACGGAAAGCTTGGTGGCTGCTCTCTAGTCTGCAGTTTGTAAGTGTGATATTTATATTCACTTTCATATCTCCGCTGGCACTAATGGCTTTTGGTTTGACAAACAAGAAAAAGACAGCGAGAAAGTGACAACTCAAGCCTGCCGGATTCGCTCTGAAATGACTTTTTCATTGTCCCACCTCTAGTCTTTCTGCTCCGGCGTTCGGAAGTCCTCCACAGGTGGATTCACATTGAGGTTACCCGCCACGTCTGAACTCACTTTCAGATTTAACCAGCCGTCAGGGACGCTACCGCTCATCTGCTCGAGAGTCACATCAACTCGAGGTTAGCTCGAGCGCGGTTCTGAGTCACGAGACGTTCATAATTGACGATGAAAAGAAAGCCCCGAGTTATGACAGGCATTAAAGCGTAATGGGGGGGACGGGAAAGCGTCGGTTTTAACTCCGACTGCCGGTCAGTCGCTGCTTGAGTCTGATTCATCCTGCGCGAGTCAATCATCAGAAACAATAAACCGAGCCGCTGCAGGCGTGACGGCGTGGAGAGCTGTGAGGAGTGGCGTGGCTACTCGTCAGACTAATTAACCATACAGACAGGGCCCGGCGCCATAACCCAAGACAATTCCAATCTGAGAGGCTGTAATTGAAGTGACAAGTTAATTACAGGCCGATATTATCGCGCATTCCTTGTACACCCCCTTCTGCTACCCCCTCCCCACGTCTCCCTCTCCTCGTGTCTCAGCCTCCTCGCCGTTCTCTCAAACCTCCTCCACCTCCGTCTGTGGACGTGTTAATTAGCGGCGGTTGCCCGACCGGTTTTTGAGCTCGCGCCCTCCCGCGCACCTGACCTTTTCACCTGTGCCGGCTCTATAATTAAACCAAAAATAAGTCCACTTTGTCTCATTTTCATTTACAACATTTATGAGCGGCGCTTTTGCAGACTGGAAACTCCCACCAGCAAGCACCAGCCGCCCGCCCGCCCGCCACAAGCCCCTCGGCGCGGTCCGATCCCACCCAGCACCTCTGCGCACCTCTGTAATTAGCGTTAGCATCTTCTTTAAACAAGCTACATAAAGTTTAGTGGCAGGATTAAATCAGATCATTACCATAATATAGCTATGCAATTTGCCCCTATCTCTCTTCTTTTCCGCCACATCAAAGCCCGGCGGAGCACTGGTGTAATTGGGCCATGCCGCCTTGTCAAGATGATTCAGCCTGATGGCTGCTCCTCTCCCCGAAAAACCTCCTGGGCATGATAATTAATGGAGAAGAAAGTCGAGTCAACATGAAGAGAAGAACAAGGAGGAGAGAAAAGGAACTTTAAAAAAAAAAAAAAAACTTTGGACAGCTCCACATGAATATTTCACACCTTTGACTTATTCAAAATTAACATTATCAATTTGATGTATAATGGATATTAACTTTGTCAACGCTGTTTCCTTTTAATCCGGCGGTGTTTTTCCACGATGTTCCTCAGTCTGGCTCGTATCACTGTGACCTTATGAGTGGTTCTAATGATGTAAGTGGAGTGAAATCAAAGTTTTCTCCGCTCTCAGATCAGCGTTGTCGTTCCTGACGAGGTGTCGGCGGGAGGACAGCTGCCATTCACCGGGTTCGCGTTAATTTTGAAGCTGATTTCCCTTTGGAGTTAAACTTACAAACAGTTCCCTGTGTATCTATCATAATTTTCTTTTCAAACGGTCTCGAGAGACCAACGCCAATGGCGTTACAACAACCTCAACGCCTTACACAAAATCAGTTCTCTTTGATAATTTACATCATTATGTCACCTTGTAGGAGGAATGCAAATTACAGGCCTGCTGTGCCTTTGTTGACACTCTTTGCCAGCACCCTTTGGTAATGAATAAGGCAAAGCTTCAAACATTGACAGGTGCTGGGCGTCTAGTAACTCTCACTGTGAATATCCTGAGTGGAAAGTCAGCCTGGGTCATTGTTGATTTGTTGCAAATTAGCACCATATGTTTTATCTTTGAGTTTACATATGAATGAATCAAAACACAGAAAAGGAGGCTAGAGGTGGGTGGGCGAGGGGATGAATATCGATGTTTCCTCTGTGCGCCGGGTCCGGGGGAAAACGCGCGAAGGCGGGGGTCGAAACGGTGGCTGCCATTCAAACGTCCATCATCTGTTCAGCCAGTGAGGAAGGCAGGACAATGCCGGTGACGGTTTGTGACAGAGACAGCTGGTTGTCCCACCAGCCCCTGCCTGTGATCCAGTGCGAGGTGACATGTTGGCCGAAAAGTGAAAAGGAAAGTAGAGGGAAAAGAAAAAAAAAAAAGCCCAATGAAGACTAATCAAAACAGCGGGGCCAGACGCCCCCGCCTGCGCCAACAGGAGACCAATGCCACAAGGACGCCCGGCTGGTGGATCAGACAATACCTTCTCTGTCACGGCGCTCCGCTACTCCTTCTTCCTCCTTCCATCTGCCCTTCTCCGAGTCTTCACCCACCAACGTCAGGGGCACTGGGGGTTGTCAGCTAAACCAAGTAACCTTTCTGCTCTTTCATTTCTTCCGCCGCACATTTGAATATGAAAAGGGACTCTCTCTTACCCAGTCAAAGACCATCACTTTAATGACATTTGGCAGTCATTTGATTTATTAGGTTTTAGATGGGTGGAGAGGAAAAAAAAAATCCACTAAATATTTCATATGCCATGCTAATCCTTGTAATATTGCCAGCTGAAGCCATGTACCTGCGCCGCTAAGACGCGAGGCACATGGATTTCTCGCAGTCAGATGGCTGGAAATGCCTGTGAGTCTACTGAATAATAAAATAGCTGCATTGAAATATTTAGACTTTGATTCCCATTAAAGGAATCTTTAAAACATGAGATTTACGTTTCGGGAAGAAAAGAATAGTGATAGTGGAGACAGCAATCACAACACACTCACAGAGAAAAACCTTCAGCCGGTCTGAATAACACCGTCTCCCTCTGTACTTCCTCTAAAAAGTAAATTTGGAGCGATCCAGGCGGCGCAGGTTCAAACAAAGAGCACGCTTCCAAGGCAGAACAAATGGCTCACAAGGAGCCATTTGCGTGATAGCACGTGTTGTGTTTCCATGGTTGATGTCGGGTGAAAAGCACAAGTGACAAGAGATAGGGCCTAGGAATATATAAAACACTCCGCGACTAAAGTAGCTTCAGAACTGGGGAATGAAAGGAAATGAGGTGTCAGCAGTTTCATCCCACTCACAACACTTCTCTCATCTCAGCCCTGTTTGACATTTCCACAGCTGCTCCGAGCAGTGAGCGTCGCGCTAAAGATACCAGCGCTGCCTTTGTTCACGTAGCGCTTTGTCCATTTGACTGCGTTCCAGATAGAAGAGACAAAGAGTGACACAGACATAAACGGAAGCATGTGGTTGAATATCTACATCCTCAGACCTCGGGGGCCTATGGCTGGCTGACAGTGTGCAGGCCTGATGTGGAGGCGTGGAGGCAGATTTGCCACATGGTGCCTTCTTGCCTCGAATCTCAGAGCACTTCTGGTTAAATCTGTCTCTCTCCGCGAGTTCTTGGCAGCCTCGGCTCCCTTTTTTTCATATTTGACATTGACCTTGCGGTGACATCACCCCCTCTGGGCACTGTGGCATCAGCGAGAGATATGATGAAAGCATCCAGCAGCAGGCCACCATGACTACACACAAAACAGACACCATTTTTGAACTCCCTGCCTCCTTTATTTTCGCTGCAGTTAAAGACCGAGGGGCGGTCAGAGGCCAGCGCAGCTTGGCGTAATGTGCGGCTCACATGTGGCGAGAGCCTGAGCGACGCAGCCTCTTTGGTCGGGCCACGAATATCCCCCTAACTGAAATAACAACAACTGTGCGACAGTAAACACTGCACATCTGACATTTTGTTCTTAACCAACCAAAACCAGCGTGCTTTTCCATTCTGTTCCACATAAGTGCACCGCTGTAGGCTATTTGCAATATGCAATACCCAAAGGCTTTGGAGCTGGTAAGATGAGAATTCGCTCTGTTGACTAGAGAAGAAAACTGTGATCTCTCTGTTCCCAGCAGATTCCTTTACTTTGGGAATACGTGTCACGGTGGCACGTGTCACATAGTAGCAGCGTTCGTAAGTGTGATGTCTGTGCTCACCAGCGTCGCCTTCAAGAGGAGGTGATGCACATGAAATGGGATGTAAATTCTATGTACCATATACAGTTCTTCACTTATTAGCACCATGAAGGTGCCCGGAAAAGCTTAAAGAAGATGAAAACCCGGTGTAGACGGTGGGTAACGATGCAAATGTGAGCGGGGTCATGCATCGCTCTGCGTGTGCAGGCGTGAGCTCGAGGGGCGGGTGCACGGCGTTGATGATAGAGCTGCTAATTATACGTGCTAATCACTGCTACTGGGTGTGTAATTGGACATTACAGTCATCGCTCAAGCGGAGTGGGCGGGGAAAAGGAAGCAGCGGCTCCTCGAAGGCCCGGCCAGCTCATTTGCACACCTTGACAACTGGAGGCGAGTAAATGAGCGGGGGGAAGGCAGACGGTATGCTAGCGCGCACCCCGTTGCTTGATTTGCCACCAGGGCTCCTGCACCCAGGTAGCACAATTACTGCCCATTCCAGCTCCCTAAATTGTGAAGCGGAAGAGAAGTGACACCCATAAGGCGTGCATCACAGTAATCGAATCTAAATGAAGACTCTGCATAACCAGAGCTCCCACCTGAGACAGTGGGAGAGATGTGACCGTGCCAGCCTGTCAACACCGTGTCAACACCACTGTTCGCGGCCCCGTCTGCATGCATAATCACACCGATCATTACAGTGTCAATGATGATAATACAAATATAAAGAGCGGAGACAGGAAAGAAGAGGAAACGGGGAGTCCGGGAACTGCTCAGCTCACTGCCCGCGTGGTGATTTTGAGTAATGTAGCAACGGGGGGGAGGGGAAGGGGGGGGGGGGGGGGGGTGGTTCAATTTAATTTCGATCAGCTACAGTCAGGTTACCTCACACCTGCTGGTAGGAAGAGCAGACTGATCACACGTCTGTCAGAGTGAAGATCTCACGTGTCATTTTAGGGGTAAACGTGTCACAGCGACAATTAGCCCCGTCTTAGAAACGCACAGTTACGTTTGCAGGAGTGTGACGTTTCATTCGGTCGGCAAATAGGCAAATATCTCCGGTGATGGGATTAACGCCATGACTTCAAAATAGAAAAATAAAATCAAAACATCCTTCTTAACGGACAACGGGAAAGAAGAGGAAACAGAGACTGGGATTGTTGCTCAGTCAGTCAAACTGCATTATGTTGATGTCCATTGTGACAGCCTCTGTTTGACTGGAAAAGAGAGTTTTCTCAAACAACACTGGATTGCACTGCACAATCCAAAAATAATGAGGTATGTGCATAAAACATGTCCGGTTCCTGGTTTGACAAGCATATGTGTAGCACGGGTCATTGCGCATGATTGTATCAAAGCTGGTTAGCGACGACGCTCGTGAATACCGAGTACTGAGTACCAGAGTCACAAAGAAAAGTGACGAGCCTTCCCAGTTGGGGCCGCCGGTGTTGCCAGACCCTCTTTACCGGGACACTTGTCCTGGTAGTGACCAACTGTGCCCCACTGTAATCTCATAACGGATGGCTTAAAGTTAGCTATTTTTCTTGTTTTTTTTCTACTCAGCCATGTCAAATAGTGCCGAGGAACTCTAAATGCAAGGTCCTGTGATTAATGCACTACTCTGTCTGGGTTTGCAGAGCATTGTGCAGAACAGTGTGCACATCAGAAGCGGCTGGCCCATAGGGGGCTCTGGGGCTCTCCCCCACCAGCTGTTTATTTTATTTCATTTTATTTTTATTTATTTTTCAGCGTCAGATTTACTTAATAGTATGTGTGTGCCTACATGCGATTTAAATCATTTAAACAACATTTCCACCAACTGACAGTCATTAAACAGTGAATTTCCAGCGACCTACAGTGCGTCATTCTCACGGGGCGCTCGGCAAAGCGCCCCTGACCTGCAGCTAAATAGCCAATCCGGTTATTGTTGCTAGGGAAAAATTATTGATAATTGGCCTATCAACGTCACCAAATTTAATGCCGATGGGGCGCTGGAAATGTCGCCCCAACTGCTACGTAAAATGCGTGAAGGTTTATGAGCTAGAGGTACGTGAAGGGTCCATGGATAGTTTTATTTCGTAGAGCGACTCCCAGACTCTGTCTTACGTCGGGAGACAAAAAATACGGCAACGAGGAAGAGAGATGGCGACAACTGGAGTTCAAGAGCAGCTTCCACCAAATTCGGTGAAATCATTATTAATGTTCCCTTTTGTGAGACGGACGACGGAGAAAAAACTTCTTGTTAAGGAGCTGGGACCCGACAAGCCTGAAATTAACATTTTCCAGTAAACGAAGGAGAAAGGTAAATCATACAAACTGAGTTTTTGTCAGAGTTGGTTAAACCCTGAGACGTGGCTGGCAGGTTGTGGAGCAGCTAATGCACTTTTCTGTTTCCCCTGTATCCTCTTCAGAAGTGACAGATGTGATTGGACTTGGACAAAGACTGGACTAACTGACTTAAAGCACCTCTGAACGGTTCAAAAAACATGAGAGATCCAAAGTTCACATGGAAAACTGCATAAAGCTAGCTGTGCTCGGAAAGATTAGCATAGCAACGCAGCCAGATGATGGGCACCACATTACTGAAAGAAGGCACAATGAAGAGGTAGATAAAAACCATAATATTTCATCCAAGATAATCAATTGTGTTAAATTTTGTGGTGCTTTTGAATTAGCAATGTGGGGACATGATGTCAGCTAGTCCTGGTACTAAGGTGCATTGATGGACGCAACAATTAGGGTTGCCAACCATCCCTTGAAAAACGGAACCCTCCCCTATTTATAAACTAAAGTACGAGTCTATAAATGGGGGAGGGTTCCGTTTTTCAAGGGACAGTTGGCAACCCTAGCAACAATATACAAGAGCGGTTCTGTGGATTCATCAAGCTACCCAACAGCTGTGAGGATTCAATAGCTGGTCCCTTATTGGAGAGGCTGCACAGGATCCTTCTGGAGGGACAATTTACCCCTTGATTGTATAGTATTTGATAGCATAAAGTCTAATATAGCTGTAAATTGTTACTTCTTATGTGAAACTGGAAACTGAAAAATAAATTATTATTGTGGACCTGTAGTCATTTTCCAACTGTTCATTTGAATGCTTATGCTAGATTAGGCAGGGAAAAATGTTGGCACAGATTTTTTTTCACCAGCCGCCACTGGTGCACATCCTCACTGCACAGCAGCGCCGCAGCGGTACCATGCGTGGTGTGCAGCTTGAAACGCACATCAGGGCTGCGGCAGAGACATGATTCAGGCGCATCTCCCGTTGTGGCAGGATGTTGTCGGTTTCGCCGTGACGTTAACCCACGATGACAAACGTGAGTAGCAAGCCCTGTCTACTAGCTAACCTCAGAGATGATGACGATGAAAGGTAAATGCTGACTCCCTGGGTTTGTGGAGCATCATGCAGGCAGCGAGGCCAGGCAGGCAAGGCTGCCCCGCTGCTTGCTCACGAATTAACTTCTTTTTATTTTCTTATTTTTGTTGAGGTTATCACAGTGTCTCTTATTCTGCTGCAGCTGTACTTTGCTTCATGACTGATGTCCAAAATAGTCAATCTATCTTTTAAGGATGTTCCGATACCATTTTTTTCCCTCCCGATTCTTGAGCTGTGGGTATCGGCCGATAGTGACTACCAATCCGAGTATGATATTAAAGAAAATTGCAAAAAAATTGCCTGACAGTAAAATAATTCTCATTGTTGTAAAACATGAATAAATATAGCAAATCCAAGCCAATTTATGTCTATATTTATTTCCAAATAGAACAGTATAAAACAGTATTGCAAAATTAAAAAGTATTTCGTTTTCCTGGCAGTGTAACAGATGTAATGAGTAAATAAATCATTAAATATGAATTACTCGGTATCTGTTGGTGCCTGAACTCCGGTACTCGCCAATACTGATACCAATTCTGATACCGATACCGATTCCGATTCCGATACCGATACCGATATTGCCATTTTTGGCAGTATTGGAGCAATTTCCGATATTAGTATAAGAATTGGAACAACACTACTATCTATGGAAAAAAATTGTATTTTTAGTAGATAGAGATGCAAGTTTGTTTTTGCTCTTTCTTATTGATGGATCAGTGTAGACCTCAGATCAGTTAAACTCTGGTTTTGGTTTGTCTTCCTCTTGGCTGACAGCACACACAAAGAGACAGGAGCTTTAAAAAGGAGAAACGCAGACGGAGTCAACAGGAACCAGGAGAGGAGATGATCAGAAGGATGGTGACGTCAAGACAGAGACATTTTTTTTATGCAAAGTATAGAGTAATACTTTTATGCCTAAAATGTCCATAGATTGCCATAATAAAACTAAAATTCATTTATTTACTTATTGGTTAGCTGACAGTAGAACTAAAGGTGTGGTTATATTTTTGGGGTGGGGGTTTGCTTTTTGCCCTTTGCCCTAGTCAGGGCTGTTGCACTGGGAACCGTTTTTACAGACTGATCTATGAATCTGCAACGTCTAAAACAACATAGCATATCTCTGGTGTGTCAATCACTGCACGTTTCCCTTCTAAAACAAAATCTAAGTAAAAGATTTGGAGAAGTAAAATACCTCCACACTCACCTGCTCCTCTATGTGTGAGTGTGGGTGTGTCTGTATGAGCTTGCTCACCATTGCAGGGGGTTTAAATCATTGCTGATGTCAGAGGGGACATGCTCCGTGCCACCCGGCATCATTATCAGCACGCCCCGGTGCCAAAAGGGGAGATATTAAATCTTCTGCACCAGTCCAGTGATTGAAACTGTCACTGTCATTAACCTGAGGTGATGTCAGCGCAGGCTGCTCAGCCTGTTATCCCACGATCCCCACTGACATCTACGCACTGCTAACCTGCCAGCGACAGAAGATGCTTGTGTCTGTGTAACCAGAAACCAGTCTGTTTCTGTCACTTTTAAATGAAAGAAAAAACAAAACCCTTGTCTCATACAAGCTGATGGTCATCCCAGGAATGAAGGGAGTGATATTTGGAGAGTCACTGATGATCCACCGACCCAGGTACTGCAATGAAAGATATATACGGATATAAATAAACGTCACTCGTCATGTGCTTCTTTTGGACTCACCTCGATATCCCTGCAGCAAGTTGCTAAGTTTGGCTTTCCGTGTTTTGTTTCCACCATCCCATCACTCCCACATTTCAGTCATTGTACTGGCCTGCAGCATCTCTTCAGTGAGTAATTTCCCTTCCTGTCATGAGCACCAGTGTGGAAAAGTAGAAAGCAACGGACAGCGTGGCTCCGGTCGAAGTGAGGATGGCGACACCCTGTTTAACGACAACAGTGTGCTTTGTGCTGTAAACTTAACACAGGATTTTTCAGGATGGCAAATTTTTTTATTCTCAGACATCCAACTGCCTCCTTGAGTGATGATGAAGCGGCAACGCGGGGGATACAGGAAGTCGGCCCATCTCTGGAGGCTTTGACCAGACGCGTTTTCCTCTTTCTTTAGCCCACAATTAGAAGTGATAGTCTCCCGCTCATGCGACGGCTCCCTCTCCTCGGCAGAGATATATTTATCTGAGGATAATTGGCCATTAAATCCTCACTTGACAACTGTGAAAATGCCACCCCAAGAGTAATCTGGTTGCCAGAAAATGACAACGGCTGGCAGAGCTGTCGACTGCTGGGAGCCGCATCAGGAACGGATGGATCTATTCTACGCACATCCATACACGAACACACACACACACCGAACAGAGCTGGCTGTCATAATCAAATTCTGTCCAGTTTCCTTTTTGGAAAATGGAAATCCTGATCATGATCCTTGTTAGAAATAGATAAATAAATAAAAGACACACACACACACACACATGTCTCAGCATTAAAGATAAAACAGCTCCCTTTTTAACCCTTTTGGCAGTAAACAGAAATGCGCTTTTATTTATTAAAGCTCTCGTCTTTGATCACCTCATCTACGTACGGTACATTCAATTACAGATGTTTCTTTGAAAAGCCCCCAGGTAAGACCGGATCCCTCGCACACACCGACAGCGTTACGGTTCGTACTGATCCTTGTCACGAGGTTCAAAAGTATCTGAGCTTATGAGGGGAATGAAAAGGCAAAGCGCCGCGCTATAAATTTCTGTCCTTTTTTTCGTCCAAGTGTCTTGGCTGTCTCTCAGGCTGCTAACTCGGATCAGACAGAGCGGCAGAAACGGTAAGCATAATTAATCCCCAAGCCGGTGAAAGAACGACAGATCTTTTGATGACAAACACAGGCCACAGTTTGCTCCTGGGTGAACAATTTCCCGGTTATGTGCATGTCTTATCTTTCTTTGTAGTCACCGCATCCAGACATCTTCTTGCTTTTGAAACACTTCCAATTGGAGGACTACACATCAATTACTCAATTAGTATCTGTATTGAAGGAGTTCAAGTTCATGGAAAAGCTGGCTCATGATTAGATTTATACTTTGGGAGAGGGCAATTTGAGTTTTTGTTGCTATTGACGTTTTGGATCAGCATGCAGCTTTTGTGTGTTTTATTGTCTGGCAAGAAACGGCTGACCGTGACAAAGCAGTTGCCACAGGAATGTGAACTTTATCTCTCACAGAGGAGGTGGTGGGTGTCTCTTTTTTTTTCTCTCTCTCTCTCTCTATCTGGTAAACATGTGTTGGAAATGGAAGGCTGCCCGAGTTGCTGTATTTATCGTAAAAAATGTGAGTTTATGGCAGAAAAAACCACCACGAATTTACAGTATTCCGTCTGCACCGTCTGCAACGAGAGATTCCTCCCCGTTGGGCGAGATTTCTGTGCGTCGCCCAATCTAGGCCAGGGACGTGCGAAGATGTCCGAGGCTTTCAGGCAGAGGTAGCCCAGAGTCCGGGGAGGCGCGCCCTCAAGCGCAGCCCGTCCTTTCAGATGTCATCCATGTTGCAAATTCAGGGGTTAGTCAAAAAAATCACAGCATCCTGGCAGAACACGTCTTAGGAAACACGCATTCTCAATTCCCGTCCAGGAAGCTGAGAGCTTTCTGTAATAGCACTCAGATGGCACCGGACAGCGGGCAGAGAATGAAAGAGTAATATTACTAATAATACAGCTCCAGGCAGGAAAAGGATGGGCCTCGCTCTCTAAAAGCTCCAGACGCTGTTATTAATTCAGAACAGTGTTTCATTTTCACAATCCGTGTTATCAAAAATTCCAACATTGTCTTGAGTGCAGTCTCATGTCGGAGTGATAATGGGACGGAAAGTACAGGAGAGGTGAATAGAAGGTACGTGGCATAAACTATTCACCGGAGAGCACGAGACAGGTGGAAAGGGAACGAGAGAAAACAGTGTTTTTGCATTTCCATACCTCTATACACCAGTGACACCCCCAAACAGACGCACTCTGTGTTTTAACAGTTTGTCGAAGAAGCTTTTGTTTGTTTCCCTGTGTTTTTTTTTTTCCCTTTTTTGCTTTTACTCCCCGCCTTTCACATCCCTCCGTTACTCCAGAGGCTGCCTCGCTGCTCCAAAACAACAGCACCCTCCCTGTCGGCTCCGTTTGATGACCTACATTACATTCCCTTTGCATGGAGGTACAGCGGCCTTTGCATGTTGTGTGTGCATAAACTACAGCGTAAACGACTCAAACAAAAAGGGAAGAGCAGCCGTACGGGGACGGAAATGAAAGTGCACGCCATTGTAGGGGACGCAGTGCACGGAGGGAGCTCTGTGTAGTCTAAACGCCACCGCTGAGGGTTTGTGTCACTCTTGATGGCTTGTGTCGCCGCGGCGTGTGCGCAAACGCGTTTTATGTGTGTTAGCGCGTACAAACGGGCCGCGTGTACTCGTCGCCGCTTGCGAGCCCGTCCCCTCACACATGAAACGCAGCTAGCGCTCCTCCGGGACCAACTAGCAACCACTTCCTTCCACAAGATTTGACAAGTTGTGTGTCAAAACAATCCCCAGCAGTACGGAGCATCTCCTACTTTTCAGGCTGGGCATGGAAGTTTCCAACCGATGCACATCTGTAGATGTGATTCACAGAAAATGAGCCTAAATGAGTTGCATCTGTCTGGACAGTGACGGTATTGGATGTCCTTTGATCGTAAAGCAAGACCATATTGCGGCAAGCTAATATATTTAGTTCTATTGTCTGTACCGTTGTTTTGCTCGGCTATCCTGTGTGACCCTCTGAGCAAAACCGCACATGTTCAGCTTGGATGAAAAAGTCAACTCCGTGATGTTCGTCCAACAACAGCTACTTTGATTACTGCCTTTGAGGCACGGGCAGTTTTTTACATCTAAAACATTCGCCTCATGAGCGCTCCTGCCCGCACAAACTCAGAAAACACCCCTGGCGCCGTTGCAACTTGTGTAACGTGTCATGCGAACTTGGAAGCAAACGCTCACTTCAGAAAGAGCCGTCACGCAAATTAAGCCCCTTTTGCTTGCCCCCTTTCCAAAAATTAAAAGTTTTGGTGTTATCCCTGAGAGCAGCGCTAAAGCAGAAAGCCAGTTAAGCTCCATTAGGAGCCTGCGCGCTGCGATGATCTCATTGGAAGTGCTGGATGAAAATTGCCCGGATTAATGTGTTAATCCGCCTCTTTAAAATGCTAATGTCCATTTTATGCCCATTAAATCTCAGTGTGCGTTTTCTTTGATGCGTGCAATTTCTATCAATTAAACACAGAGGAGTGAAACAGGCAGAAGGAAGATTAGTTCTTTGCTTCCAGCATGAATTTCTCCTTTTGGTTTCATATTTATCTCGACTGGGGATGGAAGGGAGGGCAGTTGTTTGGAGTGGGTTTGTGAAATACAGAAGGAGCAACGTGGCGATATGAAGAATCCTGGAAGCCCCGCATGTCTGTTCGCAGAGCTTAAAGCAAACCTCTAAACATCCGGGAGATGAAATGTGTAAACATTTATTAGTCAGCCTCCTTAAACCTGCAGTTAAAGGGAGAAGGAGACTGTTACACTTTGTGTAGGGAGATATGTATTTTTTTTTTAAATATATCTATATACAGGGGTTAGACAATGAAACTGAAACACCTGGTTTTAGAGCACAATCATTTATTAGTATGGAGTAGTCTCCTTTTGCGGCCAATACTGCATGAATTCGTCTTGGGAATGACATATACAAGCCCTGTACAGTGGTCAGAGGGATTTGAAGCCATTCTTCCTGCAGAACAGTGGCCAGGTCACTACGTGATGCTGGTGGAGGAAAACATTTCCTGACTCGCTCTTTCAAAGCACCACAAAGTGTCTCAATAATATTCAGATCTGGTGACTGCAGGCCAAGGGAGATGTTCAACTTCACTTTCATGTTCATCAAACCAATCTTTCACCAGTCTTGCTGGGTGTATTGGTGCATTGTCATCCTGATACATGGCACCACCTTTAGGATACAATGTTTGAACCACTGGATGCACATGGTCCTCCAGAATGGTTCGGTAGTCCTTGGCAGTGACGCACCCATCTAGCACAAGTATTGGACCAATGGAATGCCATGTCCACTTGTTTGGGGCTTCTCTACACTGTAACTCTCCCAGATGTGGGGAAAACAGTAAAGGTGGACTCATCAGAGAACAATACATGTTTCACATTGTCCACAGCCCAAGATTTGCGCTCTTTGCACCATTGAAACCAGTGTTTGGCACTGGAACGAGTGACCAAAGGTTTGGCTATAGCAGCCCGGCTGTGTATACTGATCCTGTGGAGCTCCTGACGGACAGTTCTGGTGGAAACAGAAGAGTTTAGGTACACATTTAATTCTGCCATGATTTGGGCAGCTGTAGTTTTATGTTTTTTGGATACAATCCAGATTAGCACCTGAACATCCCTTTCAGACAGCTTCATCTTGGGTCCACAGTTAATCCTGTTGGATGTGGTTCGTCCTTCTTGGTGGTATGCTGACATTACTCTGGATACCGTGGCTCTTGATACATCACAAAGACTTGCTGTCTTGGTCACAGACAGTAGTCGAGTTGTAAAAAAAATTCAGGGGGGATGGTCAATGTTTTTCACTTAAAAAAAAAAAAGGAGCAGGGGCAGGGGTGTAAATTCATTATCAAAACAATAAGACTTCTGAATCCTCTCAAATCAAGTCAAGCCAAGTTTATTTTAAGTGCAAAATCATTACAATTATCTCTTTTTTGTGTTATTAAAGACAGTACAGAAGTACAGAAAAACTCTCTTAACATTTTACAATATTTTTCCTTTTCTCCCCTCTGGTGCACAGTTTTTAGTTTCTCAGTTTCAAGTCTCAGTGTCTCACAGCAGTTTCCAAAGACTGTCATAATCATGTTTTTTGTCGACAATTTTTCGTGTTCTTGCTTTCTGATTGTTAGCTAAGCAGTGACTGAAGATTAATAGATTAATGTGCCTTATAGCCACTGAAATAATGAGCTATGTGAAGAAAATAACATTATAGGGTTTGATAGAATGAGCAGACATGTCATGCTAAAAGCACATGACCTTGCTCTTGGATAATAGACAGAAAGTACAGTATAGGTTAAAATCACATTTATCATATTCACTGTAATATTAAATTACAGGCCACAGCAACAGGCCCCAGGATGGGGAAAACTCATTGAAGATACTCTTTAATGTCACCTTCCTTGAACATCTGAATTTTAGCTAACATCTTCACTTATTTTTGTTGCCTGACGAGTCCTATTGATGAAAATAATATAGCCGTGTGAAGAATATTTCATCATTAATTCTGGTCAAATATTTGAGAAACTCTCGTCTAACGCTAACAGTAAATATCTGTTTTACGTTTGCCACGCTCATAAACCAGAATCTAATGTGACTGAATGACAAGTCCTGTGTTTCATCAAACTAGTTAACAAGAGAGATGAACGTTAACATGAGTTCATCTCCGCTAGTTTGCAGGCTACACAGCAAGCTTGGAAAACTAGCTGTGTTGTTATTGTGCAACCTGTGGCGAGTCTGGAGACTTTTGTATAGATTAATAAAAAGTAGTGATTGAGATTCTTGATTTATAGCTCACCTGTAATTTTAGTCTTTTTAAAAAACTCCCTGACATCTCGTTGTCCAGCTGCTCGTTCCCTCATGCTCACATTGCAGTGCAGTCAATCCTCAATCCTCTGCGCAGCAGCTCGTGCCGCTCCCTCAGGCATCAATTAACCAATTGAAAATAACAATCATGTTGTGTCATTGCATGTTTGCGTGCCCCTGTGCCCTCAGATTTTATAATTTCTTTTACTCAACATGCGTACTACTTTCTAATGATGAAATAATTATAAGTTATATTCCCAAAATTTACTGTAAAAAGGGGAGGGATGGAAAGGGGGGATGGCAGTTTTACAGGGGGGATGATTATTGATCGTTTTTATTTCAGGGGGGATGCCATCCGCCCTCATCCCCCCTCAACTCGAGTACTGGTCACAGATGCACCAGCAAGACGTGCACCAACAATTTGTCCTCTGATATGTCACCCATGATATTGTGTGCATTGCAATATTTTGAGCAAAACTGTGCTCTTACCCTGATAACTGAACCTTCACACTGCTCTTACTGGTGCTATGTGCAATTAATGAAGATTGGACCCCAGGCTGGTCCAATTTAGTCATGAAACCTCCCACACTAAAATGACAGGTGTTTTAGTTTCATTGTCCAACCCCTGTATGTAGGGTACAACCACATATGCAGCATAGTATGTGTCAGGACATAAGAAAAAAAAAAGTTTTTACCAGGCCTTGAAACTGAGTAAATACGACCTTAGATGAACAACAATGTATATACAGTTGTTCCAAAAAATTCAAAATTAAACACCCTTATGAAATTGCAGTTTAAATTAAAAAAAGACAGAAATAATAACATAAATGTCAAACTCGTTACGTCTTTAATGCAATTTTACAGAAACAGAAATACAGAGAAAAAAAGAAACATTTATATATATTGGGAATATTTTGAATAAAAGAAAAAAAAAACAGCCACATCTTGATTGCATAAATCTGAACACCCTTCCAAACAAATACTTTGTGGGAATACCTTGTACCTTTATCGCAGCATCAAGTCTTTGTGAATAAGTCTCTCTTAACTTCACACATTCAGACCTTGGCATTTTATCTTTGTAAAACAGTTCAGGTTCCCTCAAACTGTGAGGAGATTTCCTGTGAACGTCTCTTTTTAGGTCTATCCATGGGTTTTTGATGGGATTGAAATCTGGGCTCCGAGACTCAACTCAGCTCAGCTGTATTTACAGAGCACTTTAACAGCAGAACAAAGTGCTGCACAAAAATAGTTAAAATAATAGATGATAAAACAAAACAATTTAAAACGATATATAAAACTGGCAATAATAAAAGTATGATAGAGTCTCATGGTGGGTTGGGAATACAAAATGGATTTCAAGAAGAGTTTTAAAAGAGGATCTGCCAAATGTGCAAAGGTAAAGCGTTTCAGAGTTTGACATGAAATGACTGCCACGGTTAGCATGGTTAGCATGGCTAAACGACGCTCCGTCCTTCATACTCAGATTCTTCCAGACCAATCACAGCCAGTCACGGTGGTGTGTTAGTACGATCAAGAAAATATATTCTCTTTGAAATATGACCATGATCTGTTTTTATTGACGGCTCAGAAGTCAATATATGGCTCGAAAACGGCAGAGCCAGTGGCTAACTGTCAACCAAATGGCATGAAATGACATCCGGGCATCTGATTGGTCAGCTTTATTGCTTAATATACAATTATCTGATGTGGTACATCATATTTATCTGATGTGGTACGTCAGATAAAGGATGAGCTTCAATTCAGAAGTGGGATGGTTGCCACTTCACGACCATGAATGGCCAATAAGTGCTGTAGCCTAGACAATAAAACATTGTGATTTACGGTATCAAAGGCAGTGGTTAGACCCAATAGGACAAGAATCACATAATCACCAGAGTCAGTAGCCAGGAGGATGTCATTAAAGAGCCTTAGTAATGGTAAGTCTGTGCTACCCAGGGTTTTGTCTCCAAGACATAAGGCTTGTCCAGAAAAGAGTTCAACTGTGCATGAGCATACTTGTAGAGATTTTAGAAAGAAAAGGCAGCTTGGAGATGGTCCTAAAATTAGCCAACACAGTGTAACTGAGACTGGCTTTCATAAGCAGGGGTTGCTCTACTGCATGGAAACAACTGCACTACGTACAGGGACAACACCACAAGACAGACTGCTGTTAATAATGCCCTGAAACAACTGTCCTGTACTGGGAAAAACATCTTTAAAAAAGTGAAGGGGGTAGCGCAGTAGTTAAGGCAGGTGGCCCGTGTATGGGGACCATGGTCCTCATGCAGCTGGTCACAGGTTCGACTCCCGGCCTGCAACCATTTGCAACATGTCTTCCCTACTCTCTCTCTCTGTCCCTGATGTGTCCTGTCTCTCCCTGTTAACGAAGGCCACTAGTGACACAAAAACCTTAAAAAAAAGAGTGAGGAGGGAGAGCTTCTCAAGGGGAGCCTGAACGGTTAACTGGCTGACCACATCCTCTAAAAGTGACAGTCACAGGTTCAAACTTATCAAACACAGCCAGAGGGGTCAGAGGATCCCTCCAAACAGAAAGAGTGAGTGATTTCAAATAACACACGTGGATTGGGACAATTAGACATAAAAATGTTTGATAGGTGCTCTCTTTATCCTCTAACAGTGTTTTGGTAATGATGCCAGCAGCTCCCTAATATTTGAAATAAGCCCTGCCGCATGTCCTTCTTCCACCTGCGGTCAGCTTTGCAGCAGCTGCACGGGTTCTGTCGCTGAACCTCGGCTCAGTCTAGCCTTACGCTCCATGGCTTTTAATGGAGCCACAGAGTCTAGTATGTTTCTGCAGGAGGAGTGAAACCGGGAGCTGAGCGCCTCCACACCAGCATCAGTTGTGTCAGAGGTGAGACAGAGTTGGCACCAAGCGGGAGCGCACGAAACACAGCATCAAATAATACAGGCATATGATCAGAAATCAGGTTGTCACATTTCTCTAAGGTTAGACACACATAAACCATGTCTAATGTGTGTCCCTGTTGGTGTATGGGAACAAATTATATCAAACTAAAAGAGTCAATAATGCCAAGAAAGTCTTTCACCAATTGTTTATCTGGACAGCAGACGTGCATGTTACAAGAACACAATCATAGTTGGACATGATTTGAACCAGAAAATCAAAAAAAAAAAAAAGTAATTAACAAAGTCCTTGTTGTATTGCGCAGATGACAGCGCACAGCATCGCGCCAGAGTGACCTCAGATAAGGTCACCTCATAACCAACCATCCAGAATGACATATTCAGTCCATGGATCAAGGAAGATCTTACACACAAAGCTTCTAAAGCTCTATTTATGACAAATGGTGTTGGCTAGCTAGTTGTGCCATGAGTAATGTCGTTCTTTTTTGTTTTTTCTTCCCCTGCATTTTATTTCAAAGTCCTGGGACTGAGGTTGGCTTGTACAGCAGCAGGGAGGAATTTAAACTCTGTCGTTGTGCTGTGGACCTCTTTCAGCTGTTAATGGACAATAACCTGTCTGAGATACTTTCAGAGACTGTAACACCTTTGAAGGTGATCATTACTGCATTAATGACCACTGCTGAGGCCAAAAGATGCTTTTCTACTTTGTGTTTCTAAGAACTGAACCTTTTTTAGTGTACCAAGAGATGCTGAATATCTTTGCCACACTGTGGGGAAAAAAAGCTGGTGACTAAAATCATGTACTTCAACCACAAGCTCATTGATGAAGTTTCCAACTTGAACAGAAAGGGTAAATTCCAATTCCCCCTTAACCCTCAATATCAACCCTCAATCTCAAAAATGCGCGCTCCCATGAAGTGCAAGTGCTGTCCGGATTCTTAGAACGACAAGTTGAGGGACAAGTTTGAGGGCTGTATCACCCTGAATATTAAGATTCTCTGGCACCACCCTTGGAGGTAAGGGCTACCCAGAAGGCATTGCATATTTTCGCCAAGACATCTTCGAAAAGGATGGCGCTGAAAAAAGGGAGCTACAGGAGGGAGCTATTTTATATTATATCATACATAGGCCTTTTAAAACCGCATCAATAATTCCCAGATTTTGGGGATTTTCGGGGGGAGGAACGAATGTAACATCCGCAAATAATAAGGATATACTGTACTTTTACCACTTTAACCCAGCTGATGTTCTGTCATCATCATCATTTTTTATCATCACATTACATTTTGTCTCAGCTCTTTGGCTCTCTCCTTCCTTTCTTAATGTATTTTTTTAATACTTTTTTTTATATTCTAAATACTGTATTGTATTTTTAATTTTTATTATCATATTTTGGAAGCAAGCTGGTAGATATTATTGAAAATTTGGATGGGATATGCAATATTAAAAAAAAAAGAAAAAAGACTGTATTATGTACAACTTATTCAGGAAAATCATGTCGTTCACATTTGCAATAGTTGGATTTGATCCAAACACACCTCACAAAAAGACCAACCATCGTTGGATGGTGAGTGAATCAGGAATATATCTTCTTAGAAAAATGACAAATCATTTTCAAGATTAGTAGGTGTGAAGCTCCACAGTTCTGGAGGTATTTATTACGGACCACAATCACAATTTACTGAGGTGAATCACAAGTCAGCAAGAGCCTGCAGATAGATGATGTCTGGAAAGAACTGAACTGTGTGGTGTATCCTGTGGAATTTTGCATCCCACAAATGTCAGGATGACTCGCGGATGCCCTTGCTGTTATGCAAAGCCTTTTAAGACCAGGAGTGACATAGCCTGTCCAATCACAGAAGTCTTTGTGGCTGACCATAAAATGCTTCCAGATTTGTCACACACACACACAGATGCATTGTTCTGAGTGGAAATGCTTCCAGTAAACTAGCATCTATCATGTGAGCACTATTTTTGAGGTACAACGCAGGGAGTGATTTATGGAGGCATTTCAACTCCTCTCGCACTCACCCTCCATCATGAGCAAAATATGTTGCCATAAAAGTAAAATACACCCCGTGCTACATGGTGAAAATTTACAAACTCATATTTCATTTACCCAGGCTTTGTGTGACAAGTGTTTGTGTGCCAATGCACGGGCCAATGGCTTTTTGGGAGGTCCAGTAAGCTATAAATATAGACTATATAGATGTGGAGGTCAGTGCAGTCCAGTGGGAAGCCTAAAGTGAAAATCCAGTGTCGGTGCTTCTGTTCACGAGGACTCCAAAGTCACTGAGCAGCTACGAAGGTCTGACATGCCTTATTTTAAAAGGGGGGGCGGTCTGCAGCCCACCCAGCTCCTCCCATGCAAAGAAGTCCCCATCTTTTAATACGCGTGTTAAAACCAACGCCCCTCCCACCAGCACAACAGTCCTCCCTCCACCGTAAGCATATGTGAACCATTCAGCAGGGTGGTTAATTTATTAAAATCAACCTAATTTTCCGTGATGTATTAAATCTCTGCCTCAGTAAACGAGAGCCCCATTTCGCTGAGCGAATTAGGTGCCCACTGCTCGGTGCGATCAGAGACCTGGAAAATGAGGCCCGGACTGGTATTAGACAGTGTTCATAGCCTGCTAATGGTTGTGGGATGAAACAGATAATCGTGGCATTCATTACCGCTCGGGAACGCAGTTGAGCAGCAAATATAAGCGACAAAGTCACCACCGACATTACACTTGACCGTCTGACGGCTGGAGATGGGTGCTTTGTGGCGCAGAGGTCTCCAAAAATGAGCTGTGTCGATATAAAAGCCTTTTTGATTGAGAAAAAAAAAAACAACTTTATTTTTCCTAAACAAAGTACTTATAGAAAGAACTCAAATCTCTGCAGGAAAATAAAAACTATCTGGTCACTAAAGTAGATTGTTTCTTTAAGGTAGAGTAAAGGTTGATTTTGTTTCACATCCCTGATAACTGGGCTACTTTCGCCAGCCGTGACCCCGTAGGTCAAGAGCCAGCTTTGGCATCGCACACAGCAAGCGTTGTGAGGGTCATGGGTGGCGCAAAAGCCTGAAGAAAATTTAGATTTGGCCGATGACTGCTGGCTTTGTGCCTGAGTTTAAGTGCGCACAGTCACCGTGACTCAGCGCCGTCGGTCAAAGTCAAATTTGTGCCAAAGGAAACAGCAGATCTGGGCCAAGTTTGAGACAAACAATCCCCGCTATCTGGAATATACTGTACAACCGTGCTTCCAAAAAGACGTGGATGGTCTGAAAACTGGAGATAAAAACCAGAATGCAGTGTTTTGCAAAACCATTTCAGCCTTGAGGGTTTTTATATGATTTCCATTCAAGGCAAGGACTGGAAAACATTTCTGTTTCAAAACTACAACAATTGTGCTCCTCAGTTCCCAAATGGAGTATTTTTAGAAGACGTGATGTCACACAGCGGTAAGCATGGCTCTTCCCCAACCCTTCAAACGTGTTGCTGACATTTAAGTTCAGAGAACTGGTTTCCAAAAAAAAGAAAGAAAAAAATAAATCAGCTTCAACAATTGTATAGCATCCCAGCTTTGTTTTGTTTTTTTTTCTTCAAAAATAGTTACACAAGCATTTTTGGACTCAGATCATGGTACATGTATGAGAACAGTATATATTTCATTATTTTAGTGGGTGAAATGCAAAGCCAAGGACACATGCTAAATTTCAAGACATCAGGAGAACAGTACACAGGCCAGACCGTAATTTCATAAACTACATCTGGACAGATGTAGCTGATCACTGAGAATATCAGCCTCTAACATCCTATAACAACTTAACTTCTAACAGAGGATGGTCAGCTGAAAAAACACGGAAATCCTCTCAATGGAGAGGTCTCTCAAGCAGATCGTATGACCAAACAAACCGAAGTTGTATTTGTAAATGACCTTTGAACAAAAACGTCAAAGAAAATGTGTAAAACTTGAATATGATCAATCTTGAAAAATGTTCGCAGGCAAACGGAAAGCTGACGGCAGCAAATATAATTCTTTTCGCATGCAGCCAAACCTCAAGATCATTTTTTGAATGAGAAAAAAAGGACATATCTGCTCGTTGTTATGTTGTTCTGCTTGTTTTGGGGGTTGAGGCTAAATTAGCTGCAACTGAGTTTGAGTTTGAGAGGCGGCCTGCTCCCACGATGTTCTTTGCACCATTTGTCATTATACAATTTGTCTGTGCTATTTTCAACAAACAGGAAGTCCCTTGAACCTAGCGGAGAACCTGGCATGGCTGCATCTCCTTTGACTGGCTTATAGAATAAGTCTGGGCTGGATGGTTTCAAGATGGTGCGGTTATATCCCATGGCTGACACTTTCCTTCAAGTTTTTTTTTTTTAAATCGGAAAAAGAGCCAGTACGTTTAGACAGCCTGCCAGCCGCTATAGCGCGTGAGAGCTCTTACCCACAAACATCATTGTCATTCTTGTACTCTTTTTGCCTCTGGTTTTTCTCCTTAAACACAAGCATCCATGTGCTCCAATAACTGAGGCTACATTTTGGTTTGCTCTCCAAGATTTCCATTACTTATCCTTCCAGCTGTCCAGCGGTTCCAGCTGGTGTTATTGGATTGCATATTGCAGCGCGGTCCCAGGGGAGGGCATTGTTATGGAAGTTGGTTCTACTGCACTACAATCTATTCTAACTTCATTCAACAGCCTCACTGACTTAACACCACAGCTGTCAGCAATGCCACTACATGATGAGCTGTGACACCGCTGAATCTAGCAGCGCTTTGTTACCCTGATACACTTAAACAGAGCTCGGGTTTGGCAAAGACATGCTGTCAAGAAAGGAAAGACCATTATCTGCAATAGACACAAAAGTACAGGGGATCCCTGCAGACACGGAGATGATTAAGGGCTAAGTGTCATTCTTCCTGTCTTGGTGTACTTTTTTTAAGAGCTCTGTCTCTTTCTGTGCTCTTTACTGTACACACCAGCCTTGTAGTCCTATCTCTCACGCCTGCTCTGAAAGGACACAGGCAGTGACAACCACACTGGGAAATCATCCAGAGCTAACAGCCCTGGTCATATACCAAATCTCCACAAAACAAACGAAGAAAGACAACGTATAAGAATAAATCATTGCGGGGATTTAAATGAACGTGGAAGGCTATCAGTGAGGAGCACAAGTGCGGTTAAATCTGACTAGGATTTTCGGTGATGGGAAAGTATTTGAGGAATGCACGCACAAGAATCAGAGTCTTGGGACCAGAATAATGAAGCTAAGCCTCGTTGACATGGACCTGACTACTGGTGTCTGATTTCCAAAAGATGATATCGTTTGCAGGCCAGTTAAACTGCCAGATTTAGAAGTGTGATTCCCAATGGGGTCAGTCATGCTTAATGCTTAGGCACTCTGGGTAATGTAGGGATTTTTAAATAAAGTTGTGTTCTAATTGGTATATCATTTTTAGATAACGTATTTATCCATGGCAGAGCTGCTGTATGGATACAGTGATTTGAATTTAAAGAATTTGAAATTCCCATAATGGCAAGCACTGCCATTGTCAAGGGTCAAGTTTTTTTTTGAAAATGAACTTAATTAGCTTTTTTGCAGACAACTTGATTCAATTTTCTATCCAGTAAAAAGTGTCTGAATAAAGCTGAGTGCTTTGAGGTTAGCGTTGCGCTTAAAGCAGAACAAAATAACTTCATCGTCATAAAATATCATTTTCAGCTGTCTCATAACAGAAAATTTGGTTGTTTTTGGAAACTATTATTTAGCTCTCTGACCCATCCGGGCCTGCTGTCAGCAGAAACCGAGAAAGCAGCTTCTGAATCCCGCTGTTGTCGCGACAGCTGCATTATCACTTCACGGCCCCGCGCCACATATCAACAACAGGCCAGCTCACAGAGCCAGGTCAGTTTTTTACAGTGGAAAAGAAACCATCGACTACGAGACCAAAGAAAATAATGAAAGTGGAAGCGAGGAGGAGAAAATCTCAGACTTTGGCTCTACAGTGAGAGCTAAAAGAGAAGAGAGGATGCTAGCTGGATGCGGATCTCTCTTTGTTGTTGCTGATCAAGTTTTTCCACAAACATATAAACTGATCTTGATTTGGTGTTTTAATTCACTAGAGACATGCTGCGTGTCATTTTGTGTGTCTTTTGAGCTGTTTTACAACTTTAGTTGTTTCCCGCTATAACCAGCGTCAACGCTCAATTGAGTTGTGCTTTTTTAAATAAAAAGGATAGCTGTCGCTTTAGCTACTTAGAACTTGTTGAACCTGACTGCTGAGCTGTGGATAAAGACCATAGCAGCATAATTCCTATTTTAAAGATTATATGGCTTATTGTTTTGCCTTAATTGTTCTAACAGAGTGTTGTGACCAGCTCTGGTTTAGCCACCAGGCTAACTAGAGGACAACCAACCAGACGGCCTCAATTGGCTGTAATGTCTTTCAGCAACCAGAGCCGCTGGTTCCTCTGTCTGAGCCCACTTTGCCCCTGGACCACTCCAGGACCTTCCAGGTTGACTGGACCTCTGAGCGCTCCACCAGAACGGCCAGCCAGCTGAGCTCCACCACAGGTCCCGACAGGTCCTGACCTCAGGTCCGGGGCTGAGCTCCACTCGGATGACCCTGCCAGAGATTAACTACTCCACCAATGCTATTTTAAACTCCATTGCTATTTATTTTAAATGTTGTTTAGGGAGTAGCATCTGAAATGAATGTTGACTTACACTTTCAATCATAATGAACATCAGTTTGCTTTAATTAGCATCACACGTTATCATGAGCTAAGCTAAGCTAAATAAATCTAGCTTGTGTAACTGATGTAAGCATGCTCCAACCAGCCTGGAAGGCTGGCTTGGTCTGTCCATTTTACTATTTTTATCAGCTGAGGGTTGGATAGAGTCAAGCTCCAGCCAACGTGACTCTTCAAAAAAAAAAAAACCTTGAGTCACATGACTCAAGAGCGTTTGTCCAGTTCTTTCTATACAGTCTATGGTACTAGCAGGCCTGCAAACCTCCACAGAGAGGTTTTACATTAGGTTTGATTTACTTGATATTATGTTTTTTTCATTCAAGCCAGTAGTACCAATGTATATATATACATTTAGTAAGGCCTAAGTATAATTAACATGCCTTGGTTTTTGCTGCCACTTTATTCCACTGAACAAGAGATCTTCCACAAACAAACCTGCCTCACCAGCCTCCCAGCGACTGCTACGCCACCGAGATGCCTGAATAGTGTTATTAGTATTCATAGACAGACAATCAGGCATTTGTAAGAATCAGATCTGAGACACAGCTGTATCAATAAAAGATCTCATATCCAGTCTTACTCGAACAGTTGTCCCTCTTTCAACCTACACTGTGGGTATCAATTGTGCACTGAATAATAAAAAAGCAATTATGTAGCTAAACAAAGCTTTGGCGGTAATAGGCTGCTGTTTTATTTTTGTCCACGAAATGAAAATAGATTCTGTGGCTGTGTGCGGATGTCTTTTTTGAGACCAAGTAGGTCACGCTCAGGACAAGATCCACTCAACACCAGTCTGCTTATAGCATTATTATGATAGAGGTTTCAGTGTGAGTGAATTAGATGAAAGTCAGTCTAAGAGCCGGGGCCGGTGGCACACAATCTGCCTGAAACAAGGAAACAGAAGTCGGCCGCTTAGATTGTGTCTCAATTAATTATTCAAAGACCAGATTCTCTATCCAATGACCCTGGTAAAGAAGCACAAATTATTTAGCAAGCTGCCACATCAGAGCTTTGTGTGAGGACATGAAGCACGGCCTCTCACTGAGCTCGCCTATCACAGGAGGTATGTGAAACACTGTTCAGGATGCTGGCTGCATGACACACGGCCTCGTGGGTATTGATGGCTGTATCAGGGTACAGAGGTAGAGTTTCTCTCTCTGTCGACTATCCAACCTGTCCACATCTGTCAGGTCTGATAAGGAGGGTGAAACGTACGCCCTTGTAATCAACAGTGACAAGATCAGATACCTGCCCCGTATGAAAAAGCTCGACAGAGACCCTCAAAGTACAACTGATGCCAAAACAACCCGAGTTTGAATGCTTCCTCTGAACTACGCCGCCTAAAACCGAGCTCCAGTCTGATTTGGCATTCCCAAATAAACTGCACAAAAATAAAATGAAATAAAAACTGAAAAGTATTTGTTCTGCGCGTCACCAAAACAACACTGAACCTTGACATCAAGTGAAACGAGACAGCCACGTGACGGCGTGATTGTCACCCTGTTATTTTTGCTGCTCCTAAAAATGAAAAAATTAAAAAAAAAAAAAAAGCTATGCACTTTCCAGAGCCACTCAAAATGTGTTATAATTTCAGAGTGCGCCAGATAAAGATGGAGGGGGAGAGGCTGGGTGAAGAGAGGGGACAGGCAGTTTGTGCGCACACACACACACACTTGCAGGTGTATGTGTGTTTGTAATCTCTATGATGTGTAGAGAGTTAGCCTTGATCTTGTTAGTGGTGATTGGGGTCTCTGTGAGACCTCACACACTGGGCTGTGGGTGTAATTGGCCATGGCAGGCCGGCCTGTAACCATGTGGAGACTAAGGGAAGAGGAATGGGGAGGAGAGAGAGCAAGGCCTTTGTTTGTGGCAGCCGCCACATGTCTGCCAGTGCGGCAGTGCCGCACTCCTGGGTGTGTGTGAAGTCTTGGCTTCGGGGAGATGATTGTTATAGCACTGGTGTTGGCTTTAAAAATGCCTTTTTAATGGGAATGCATTTCACAGGCGAGAGCAGTGAGGTCTTGGAAGCCAACATCACATAAGCAGGGTCCAGAAGTTCTGCATGTGCCTGTGCCGGGGGATTGTCCATCAGTGGAAACAGTCTGCCATCTGCTGTTGCACGCAAGTATAACAGCACAACTTTAAAATCTTGTGTTTTTCTGATGTTTTTTGGTCTTGACAGCCATTTACGATTAATCCATATCATAAAATATTTAAACAAAAGGCTTAATCTGCATTACAGGCACATAAATGCATGAATGTATCCTGATATTTTTAATCATGATTGTGATTTTTCAGATTTTCCGCTTCTTTTCCCATTATTTTGTCTCTGCTTTTTTATCCTTCCTGTTCATTCTGCTTGTGAACAAACACGATGCATATGTCATCAGTCGTGTAACTGAGGTTGTAAAGTGCCTTAATTAAAGATCCATTCCATACATGACCTTTTCCACTTACCTCAAGCGCTTTCACTGTTTTTTCCTTAATGAACAAATTAATTATGCAGTAACCTAGGCTCAGCCAACAAAAGGCATTTGCTGCTTAATGTGTTTGCCTAAATAGGAGTGAGGAGCAGGCCTTCCTTTTAAGTGGATAAGGTACCTCTGTTCAGCTTGCGGGAAGTGTCTCGTTTAATTTAATTCAATAATCCTGATAAATGAAATAAATCCCTTTTGGGACATCCATTCCTTGAGTAGTGAGATAATAAAAAATGAGGTTCACAGAGAAAAAATTAGGACATTATGGTTGATTGAGCGTTTACAAAAAGCAGAAATATTAATACAGAGATATTCTTTATGTTTATAATTTTGCAATAATGAATGAGGGCATCCATGTGGAAAACAATCAGAGCCGAAAACGGATGACGGCGATTGTGAGGCTTAGTGAAAGAATGCATTAGCATTTTCACACATTCCCAATGCAAATTGTTTCACTTAAACTTTTTAAATACCATTTTGTGTTCTGACTTAATTTTAATGGGTTTGCAGATAAGGAACCATAAGCGCGGGGCTTTTAAGGCAGATCGTGAGTCTCTGCAACACATTTATTCACCATTCGATTCATGAGAGGAAAAGGGAAAATTGAAAAGAATGAAAGAACACGATCTTCACTCGGAATGGATCAATTTGTGCTGAATTGAGACTATTTAAATATAATGAAAAATGTCCATACTGCGCATGAATGCGAATTCAATATAGATGCTTGTATAATTGAGGGAACCACTCTGGCAAAATTAAATATTTTACTTATGCTCATGCAGCTCTGTTTGGGTTGAAATTTATTTGCTAAATTTGTTTTTCACTGAACATTTTTGCTGTATTAAATGAATGTGCTAAATGGGTTTGCAAATAGCTCAGCTAAAATGACCAAAGTCATATAAGCAGCTCTTTACAATGCACATATTTTAATAAAAGTGTGTAGCCGGACTTATATATATTGCATATGCAGGAGTTGAGGTAAAAATTAAGAGATGTAGAAGTTAAGTATTAAATGTTTTTGATGCTTCCACTATTTAACACAACATCGTTTAATGTTTTGTTGCAATAAAATAAAAAGAAAGAGAGAAAGAAGATGCGTTTTGATCAACTTTGAAAGGATTTCAGTTGAGACTGATGGATCTTCCTATAAGTAGGTCCATTGTTCTACTGTACCTGCTCATTATCACAGGGAACCAGTTTTATGTAACCCCTCTTTCCCCTCTCGCAGACTTATCACTTGTTTCCGGTAACTGCAGCTCTCTTGTAAGTCAAATTGATTGAGTCATCCCTGAACATCTGTTCTTCAGCCAAGCCTCAAAGGTAATCCCGCTAATGGCCCTCTAAGCTATCCACGTAAACACACACATAAATAAAAATGTTTCCAAAGAGATTTGGTCATTGACTCACTGCTAATCAATTCTGCGGCCGCATCTGTTGATGAAGGTTTTGGGAAGTTCAGAGCAAGATATATGCGGCGATCAATGGCTGGCACGAGGCGGACCAGGCAGTGAGTGACAGTCACAGCTCCACCGGGAGTCAACACTTCCACACAGACGGACCGGGCCTGTGGGAAGTCACACACACACACACATATACACACTCGTGCACATGCAAGCCAGAAACACTGACCAACACAATGCTGTTCATCAATGACACTGGAGGTAAAATAAGTCTGTAAAGTCTGCATAGTAAACGAGTGACATTTCCTTCATTTGAGCTGCTAAGCTCTGGCACGTGCTGATATGACGGCTGCTGGATGAATAGTGCTTCAGAAAACAATGCTTCAAATTTTCGGAGAATAAAAAATAAATAAACCGGGGGAGCGGGGTGGACTCAAATGTCCAAATTGATGGCTTTATGCATTTTTCATATTTTGCTACACATTGAAAATAACTGCATCCACCAGACTGCTTTCCTTCATCTTATCAATGGTCAGATTTAGGGGTGCACGATAACTATCGGGCCGATAACAGGAAATCATGACAAATAGCCCCGATAATATATATATTGTTCAAGTAACGTCGGCATAATCAGAAAAATGATTTCTCAATCAGGAAAATCAAGAATACCCCCTCATGCCAGAAAACAACTCTTTAACTCGGTCATAATTTTAGTAGTTGCTAACTTGAATTGATATTTGCAGTATTTACCCCTCATGTTACATATAAAAAAGAAAAAAAAAATAGAAAAGGCCGAAAGAACGACGAAGCAAACGATGGAACGTCGGGAATTTACGTTACACCTTGAATGCAGCCTGCAGCACAGCGCTGATCACAACAAACATGGCGGCGTGGAACTTCATTTTAAGTTTCAGAAGAAGATAGTTTGGTGGTTATTTGTGACGAATACTCCGAAAGCGAAATTCTACAAGGAGGAAAGCACAAGCTTTAATACGTAAAACCTGATCAGCCACCTACAACATAACAATCGCTTCCATGGAGTTTTGAAATTGCGCTAACACGAGCTAATGTTAACGTGCGCAAGCCAGCAGCAGTTCCTCCTCTCCTCTCCTCTCCCTCATCTCTCTCATCTAAAGCTCCCATGAGATAAAAAAAAAAAAAAAAAAAAATTCCCTGAACCTCATTTACTTTAATTAAAGGTATTAATTTAAATAGAACCACAAGTCAAAATCCTTTAAATGTAAATCCTTTTCAGTTTGTAATTTTGATGCATGTATTTCCATCAGTTCAAGGAGCCTTTATTTTTTTTATATCAGTCAGTAATGCACCTTATTTAAGTTGATGTGAGATATCAAATAGGTTTATTTGATAGCTTTATGAAAATGTTTGAGAGGCTTGCCAGTAGTTTTTCATTGGAAAAAATAAATATTTTCATTTAAAGAGTCCAAACTATTTTTGATTTTGTTCATAGGTATTGATGTAATGATCTTAGGTATATGTGTGTGTTATCGGTATCGGTATCGGCATTTAGGAACTGACAGTTTCCGGTTATCGGTATCGGTTTTAAAAAAAACAGTTATCGTGCATCCCTAGTCAGATTAAAACCATCCTTGAAAACAGCGCTGCAGTATAGATAAATGCTCGTTAAAGTCTCAGCTCATAAATACAATGCAACACAAATGGTGTGCTACAAAGTACTATAACCACTCGAACATTTGCTGTGCTTCTGATGCATCTTCAAATGTCTGATTGAGAATGCAATGTCAAATGTGACTCCTGATCATCGTGGCCGACAGCCCGGCTTCCTGCTTTCCAACAAAGACGAACATCTCTGCTGCTTCTTCAACATATAAAGACAAAGTCAGAAAAGTCTCCGGCACCTGGGCTCGCAGAGCTTTTTTGGATCGTTCTGGCTGCCAAGCAATACTCATAAATTTAATTTTCCAATCTGCTCTCCTTTTATTAGTTTGGGTGTTATTAAATGAGATTGCTTCATCGTGATATAATACATTTCCATGGCCCGAGGATGTGGCTTGAAGCTGATATTCAAATTCAATAACATGGCCTGTACTTAGTGCATGGCACTAATAAATGCCAATATATGATGCATATGACAACGGGGCGCGGCGCGGAAGTTGCAACGGGCCATAATAATGCTGCGAACGTCCTTCAGAGGTGAAGACACGGATGTCTCCGTCCCTGTGCTCCGTTTCTCATATACCCGGAAAAACCCGGGTGACCTACATACGGAGAGGAGGCTGATGAGAGGAGAAGAAGATGTTCATATTTCCCTGGTATTTTATTAACTAGATTCGACAAATCCCTGAGCGACACATGTAGCTGTGACAGCGCACACGCAGGGGAGGGCTACGTAAATCACAAGTTTGCGACCGACCTTTAACCCTCTCCACCGGACGCCGACGAGGCCGTAGGATCCACCCTCTGAGTCGAATACCTGCACCCTTGTTTTGAGGAGAGACAGACATGTGACCGAGTGGCGACGGTACAGTAGCTGCAGAGTCCTACCAGTTGACCTCTGTGAGGTTAAAACTCAACGGCTCTCCCTTTTTTTCCGCCGTCCCACCACTGGAGCCTGACAACTGCTCTCTCAAAGGTTGCAGCTTAGGAAGCTTAACCGCAGAAGCGAGTGACCTTTATTTTTTATTATGAATATTTCTATTTCATCATTATTATAGAGCGAAAATCTATGCATGTGATCAGCAGAATGGATTTCTTTTTCATTAGTTGCGTAAAATCCGAGTCAGTGAATGGAGGGGCATCCGGGGCTGCCTGCCAGACTCAGTCCTCCCTGCCTCCTCCTCTTCCTCCACTGGAGGGATCTGACAATTGGAATTAATATGCGAGGAGCTTTCCCTTTCCGTATGTTGGCTGAGGTTTTCCAGACAGCTTTATCAGGGGTAACATTATCGAGAGCTTTGCCGAGAGCTTCTTCATCATGCTCACATCCGAGCCTGCCCAACACTTGTCACTGTCAATCACAAGGTGATAATACACCGATGATTCTCTCATTTGGTTTAATAAAATCTCCAGGCTTATTTGAACTGCAGTCATTACAGCAAATAATTGCTGCACAGAGGTTTTAGCCAGGCCATAGCCTCAGGGATAAGGAAAGACTATTGCTATATGAAGGTTTTAGCTGATGTTTTTTTTAAGCTTTACTCCTTAGTTGTTCATATTTCTAAAATGAATATTATATTTGAATCCAGATTTGGCCTTCTTTATTCGAACTAACGTTGTTATTATATATTATTTGGATGTGGAGTCATCTGTTTTCACTTTTTTTATCTATTTGCTGTCGAGACAGGCCTCACCAGAGACTGCCAATTGTAATTTTTAACTGTCATTTAAACTGAATTGTAGATCAGAATAAGTGGGACTAAAATTCTCTGAAGAAATGGACTTACGGAAAGGAACATATTTCATCTTAAATTTGAATTCTGGCACTAGCTGCAGGTGAGAGCCTGCAAATTTCTGCTGAAACCACTGTATATAAATCTTTCAGAGAGGGAAAAAAATCTGAAAATAAAACGTCCCGCTACATTATTGATGTATTTGGCGAATATACGGAGCGAAGGGATCTGAAAGCGATGCTTCCGATTTGAATGTGCACTCAGTGTTTGCTTTAAAATCCCCAGCTCGCTTTAAATATGCCCTGGCGGCACAAAGATTAGAACAAATATTTTCAATTAAATAAAAATGAGGGCAAAGTCAGGGCGTTATTTGGTTCTCTGTGAGGGAGAGGTTGAAATAAAATTTTTGAGTTTGAATGTGGCCGACCCCCCCAAAAAAAACTTTCCACCCTAAAACCAAATCCGGCTCAAACAGATCACATATTCAATTAGGCAATCCAATCTCCAACTTTAATTACATTCATTAGTAAATTTGTTTGGCCAAACAAGGTCACAGTAATTGATTAGATGGAGAATCAATGGCAAAGACAAAAACCTCATTACAGGAGCATTGGTGTGGATACTTGCACACTTGTTTGGGTCAGACAGTTCATCTCAATGTCGATGGAGGCAAAGCAGGCATAAACTTATTTGTTTTGAGGTGGTCTTCGATTTGTACGTGTCAAAATAGTGACGGTGACCTTGCTTTGCCGGCTGCCCCGGTAAAGACAGCAGACACTAATTACCTTTGTTAGTGAAGTGTACTTGGGACAGTATACAATCAGATAACAATGCTGGAGTCAATCATTTGTATTTACTCTGAACTTGGACAATGTCATTTCTGCCAATTAGTGGAATCACCCATGCATTAAATTAGTTTTTTTTTTCCCCTCTCACCAGAAAACTAATTAGTGGTAATTGCTAGGAAATCAATCAATCAACAGAATAAACTGCCAATGGAGCGTGGTCAGAACTAAAGAAATGTGTGACACAGATGGCTTGGGCACGTCTTGATCTCGGTGGACTTTGTTCGGTACACCAGAACATTAAATCCAGGACAGTGGAGAAGAATGCATTTTCATGTTTAAGAAAAGTGCCCAGAAACACGTAAAAGGTGGTTCCACCTCTCAACTTTTACTGATTTATTTATTTTTTTGCCTTTTCCTGAATAAATCAGTCATTTATTCGGTCTAAAATACGGTAAGAAAAGTGTGTGCAAATGTCTCAGGCACCCATTCTCTGGTCGGCTTATGAAAGATTTACTTACATCTATATATATTTTCCAGTCTCTTTATGATTTAAACAGAGAGTACAGGGATCTGGCTCTCTAAAACCTAAATAGAATGGAATTCAGTGTAAGCATCTGTATGACACAGCCTCCTCATAAAGAATTAAATCTGTACTTGGCTGTGAGGGAGGTCACATTAAATGTTCGCCTCTGCTTACAGAGTCATTTTGCTCTGAACATTGGGTGACTTTTATTTTGAGTACAAATTATTTTGAGGTCGACCGATTTTGATTTCTCTACTAATACTGATTATTACAAAGTGGACGATGATCAGCCAACATTTAATAGGTCCACGCCAAATACACTATATCTCTTTGTATTTTAAGGAAAAGACCTTTATATCTATATCTGACTGTGGTACAGGAGACCAGGGCTTCAAATCCCAGTCAGGGTGAAGGTGGCATCCAGGTGGGCCCTTGGGTAAAAGGCCCTTAATGTCCCATGCCAGGTTATAGAGCCAGGGTACCCTGATGAGAAGTGGGTTACTGGAACAAGACACTCATGGAGCAGGGGGGAGCGCTAATACACCAGCAACCCTAGAGAGAGGGTGGATATGCAGAGGATGTGGGAACTATGGATGCTTCACAAACCCACATCCATCACTGAGAGAGCGTAACCCCCAAGCTGGGCTGCGTGGCTCCAGCAGATACCAGGAACAGCATCTGAGATCTTAGCGCAATGCTAGGAACAGCTAAGATTCTGCACAGACAGAACCCTCAGGCTCGCAGGCCTCCAGCAGAGGATTCAAGCTTGAATATATATATATATATATATATATATATATATATATATATATATATATATATATATATATATATATACACGCACACACACACACATACACAGCTGAAACCAAGTTTCATACACTGCATACAAAAAACACATAACCTTTTTTTCTGACTGTCTGATACTAAATCAGACTAAATGTTTCCTGTTTTAAGTCAGCTAGGATTACCAACATTATTTCATTTGCTAGAAGCCAGAATAATGAGAGAGATCATTTTATAGAGAACTATTTTATTACTTGTCTTCAAAGTCAGAAGTTTGCATGCACAAAGATTACGACGCGTTTAAACAATATGGGAAAGCCCAGATGATGATGTCATGGTTCTGGAAGCTTCTGATAGTTAAACTGAGTTAATTGGAGGCACACCTGTGGATGTATTTTAAGCCGCACCTCAAACACTCTGCTTTCCTTGTGTGACATCATAGGAAAATTTAAAAAAAAAAAGTCAGCCAAGATATCAGGAAGAGAATCCTTGGGTACAATTTCCAGATGTCTGAAGGTGCCACAATTATCTGCTCAAACAATTATACTCAAGTATAAACACCATGGGAAACACCATCACGCCACTTTGGAAAAAGGTGGGTTCGGTGTCCCAGAGCTGAATGTGTTTTAGTGTGAAATGTGCGCATATCAACCCCAGAACAAAAGCAAACCACCTTGTAAAGATGCTGCTGAAGTTGGTAAGAGTGGAACCAGTCCTGAACCAACATGGACTGAAAGACCGCTCAAGAGTAAGAAGACATTACTCCAAAAGCAACGTAAAAAAAAAAAAAATCAGATTACAGTTTGTAAATGCACATAGGGACAAAGGCCTTCATTTCTGGTGACATATCCTGTGGTCTGATGAAACTACAAGTGAACTGTTTGGTCATAATGATCATCTTTACATTTGGAGGAAAATGGGAGAAGCTTGCAAGCCTGATATCACCATTCCATTGTGAGAATTCTTGTGGAACGAAACACAGTGTTCACCTGGACAACAGACTGAACCGAAGACACAGCACCGATGTTTATAAGATGAGATAGAGCAAACTTCACTTCTTAAGAAAGCTTAGATCCTTCATTGTATTCAGCAAGATGTTGCATATCTTCTATATTGTCTGTTGTGGAGAGTTCAATCCTATCTGCAGTCATCTGTTGGGGGAGCAGCATCAGAACCAATGACATAAAGAAACTGAAAAAACTGATAAAGAAGACTGGTTCAGTTCCAGAGACTGTTCTGAAGCCTTAAGGACTGATTGTGCAAAGGATGATACTTCACAAAATGAAAAACATCACGGACAACCCTGAGCATCCTCTAAACAACACAGCAATTCAGCAACAGAGTGTCTTCAGATCTGCTGGAACACAGACTGTGACAGGAGATCCTTTCTGCCCACAGCAATAACCATCTACAATGACTCTTTGATGAGACTCAAATCATGACAACTACTGCAACAATTGATGAGACTCAAATCATGACAACTACTGCAACAGTTAATTTCCTTTTAGGGCCGATCCATATTGATATATTGTTTTCAGAGCGACTGTGGGCACTACAGCCGCAGCTGTTTATTGACCTTACTAACCGTCCTCAAACTGTTCCCATATTAAACACATTTTATGAATCTTTTTAACGTTTAACTGACAGCCTATCCGCATCGTCCGTTTCTCTTTCAGGTCACACATTTCCCTGCAAGTGAAAGAGGAACCAGCAAATCAGCTGCTCCGACATTTATCCCAGCAACCAATAAAAACCCGAGTTCCTACGGCAGAGCCGCCCCTCAGCACGTTAGGTTGAACTCTGTTTTCGGTGTCTGTCAAATATTGTAGCGAGCCAACACTAGCCAGCTAGCTGTGATGGTAACTAAGGTGGCGAACAGCTGAGCAGTTTCTAATAACATATATAGTGGGAAACGCGTTAACATCTCGGTTAAAGGCGTTCTTGCACATCACAAGTGAATTCGGTGAGTTATATCGTTGAGCCTTTTTTGACGTACTGAAGCTAAATTTAAAGCAAACAGTCAAGTAAGGAGCGTTAAATGTAGCTCTCAAGCTAATGCTGTGGTTAATGTCAGAATGCCAAACGGACAGCTGCTATCAGACACCGTCCCGGTGCGGACAGTAGCCTCAATAGTCTTCGGGCTCCATTACATTTTTAGTTAAATGTCCAGCTGTCACGCAGAACTAAAATAGTTTCAGCCTCCAAACACAGCTCTGTGGTGTCTGCTAACGCTGCCTGCCTTGGCTTTGAGAATAACACGATAAATCGGTGTGCTGTCACTGTAGTTGGTTGTTATTTTGATATCGTTGCCCTCTGATCAGCTGCAGGCTTCTCTCAGTTTTTCCTGAACGTCCACAGCGATGCAGCAACAAGTATCCCTAAGTTAGCGCGCAGCTGAGCTAACCCAAACAGCCCTTTAATTTTACATCACTGCAGCTGTGTCAGGGCTCGGTGTTGTTGTATTTTTAACTTTGATATCATAAGGCTGAATTACTCGTGCGTCAGCTTGATCCGCGTAAAGTGCAGACGTGTGAGTATGTGATCAGGTTGTCTGTGACCTCAGTAGCATCGGCAGTCATTTGGTGTGTCATTTTTCCACCACAGCGGCGGATGGATGAGGGCCAAAACTCTGAACATATGAATGACGAATGAATCTCAACCCTTTCTGGAGCATGTCTGCCAGCACAAGTCGTAAGGTAAATTTAACTACCCCTTCACCTGTTGCCTGTGCAAATTCTGATCAGTGAGCCAGCACCCTTTAGATACTTTTGTGATGGGACTATTTATTATAGAAAGTTGACAGAGTTGGAGGAGATCGGGAGGCAGGAGTTTGAAGCACTAGAGCCCCTTTATTCAAACAAAAACTAACTGAAAACACAGCCAGGCTGGAAATTCCTTAAAACTAAAATACAAAACTGTGAAGACTCAAAATAAACAGAGAAACATGTACCAAAGTAACTGAGCAAAGTGACAGTGGAACAACAGGATAGTAAGGAAAGGGAAGACAATAAGTAGGCACAGAGGACTGATGTACCACAGGTGTGAATAATTTAGGACAATCAGCAGAACAAGGGAAGTCAACTTGACACACAAGAAGTTTCAAAATAAGACAGACAGTAAAACACACAAGAGCGGATAAACTTGTGAGAAGACCAAGCTGAAGAACAAAGAACAGAGAAAACACCAAACCCTACATCATAACAGACGGTGCATTGTTGTTAATTACTAAAACGCTCAGCCAGAAGTTGTTTCAACTTTTTTTTTTTTCCATTTTCTGCACAAAACAGTTGCAAGCAAACTTGCTGGACCCTTGTCTTAAGATGCCTGACTGTAAAACAAAACTTAAAAACAAATGACAACAGTTCAGATTCATCAGCAACCTAGTTTTACAGTTTATTATGGGATGAAAATGCCTCACACTTGATATATTTGCTCAGCCATGTTAATGAAGTGTAGGGAAATAAGAATATGAATGGGGAAATTCAGTTGTCTCTTATTTCTTTGACTGCCTGTCACACTTATCAATTTATGTAACACTTGAATTAAAGCAAATGTTTCAATCATGTTTTTTCTTTTCTATCCCAAAAACTAATTTGTTATCAATTAAGGGTCATCATAGCTGATTATTGACGTGATATCAAGGAAGTTTATCATACAATAAAAATAATTTCGAGATGATTGCTGTTGCAACCCCGTGTAACAGTTCTTGGCTCATATGTTCAAACATTCATGGAAATTGAATGTAATATTCCTTTAAAAATTGTGATGTTTGATTCAGTTCTTTGTCATGATCACTCTGGCCTGCAAATGTTACACCTGCTCCCACATGTATTAATTTATCTCTGCAATCAAACTAAGCTAGAATTCTCTAACTCAGTGCAGTGTGCATGTTTATAGGATGTAAAGTAAAATTTCTGTCATATCTGAAAACCTAATATTGGTTACATTGATTCAGCTTGATTTCTGTGGGGAAAAAAAACATTATTTACATACCTTATTTGCACAGTCAATTTTCTACTAAACTTCTTTCAAGAATGGTCAGGAGCTTGATTTTTGTGACAGTAGGAAGAATAGGGCTGTAGTGATTCACAATATTCGGCTCACGATGCGATATATATTCATCTTTCAATACGTTTACATCATTTTCCGAAAGATTTTAAAGGGACAAAGTGATTTTGGTGACATCTTGTGAGTGTTCCAATATCTTTGTTTGAATTAATTGAACTGAAAGCATCAATTACACATTATATGGCTGACAGGCAGCTTGCAAATGCTGGACAAAATGAATAAAAGATTTGTTGAGAAAAATAGTTTCATTTATTTAAACAGTGCAAATTGTTGCTTGCTCGCAGCTTTTAAAGGTGGGACACGGGGGTTTTGAAAGGAGCTTAGAATATCGATACCCGCGGCTGAAAAATCGATACTCGATAAAATATCGATATATATCGCAGAATCGATAAAATCGCTCAGCTCTAAGGAAGAGGTAAACATCTCACCTCTTAGCATGGGTGTGTGGCTTCATTTTTTTAATCTTAGTCACAGGAACATTTCTGAAGTCTGACGCGAGAGCTACATCTGTTTTGTTAGGCAATGTTCATTGCAAACATTTCTTGCATACTTCAGCAGTGTTTGTAGTATTTTGTGAGTGTTAATGGTTGATCCTGGCTCCTTGCTGCTGAATCCATCATGTGCAGTGGCATTATAATAATACATGTCTTCCCAGCAGGATCGGTAAGAGACAATATTTATGAAAGGGCTTGAAGCGTCTAGACATGGCATCGAGATAAACTGGAAACCACATGGGCAGTGTGCCCTGAGAGGTTGATCACAGCCTGTTTTTATTACCCCTGACCACTGGTTTAATCGTGTTTCTGCACTTCCTTTTGAACAGAGGCCTTCTCGGCATTGTGTGTTTTCTGTTTTTTTTTTTTTTGTCTTCCCCTCCTTGACAAGAGGTTTTTGTCAGTTTTGCATTGTGATCCCTTGTCATTTTTTCCTTTATTTAAACAGCAGAGATCTGACATCGAGGAACAGAGCGGGCACGGAGAGCAGAGATCCAGTCCAGCCCGGCTTCCCTTTGGCAAAAAGCAGCTTCCACCCATTCCTAAAAATGCGGCCCCCATTACTAAACCCCTATCAGTGGGCACTCCAGCCCATTCAGCAAATGGCACACACGCCTCGTATGGCCCGTTTTACTTAGAGTACTCCCTGCTGGCTGAGTTGTAAGTACTGATTCAGTATCGGGCTTTAATTTGCTCGGTCTTTATTTCTCTGGCATTTATGTTTTCTCCGGTACATCGGTATTATTTATTTTTAAGGCACATAAGCATAGTTTGTATTCAGAATATCAGTTTTATTTTCTTGTCTAAGAAGGAAATTAGCACATGTGCTGATGAACATTTTGCCATGTGATCTGCAGCACACTCGTGATAAAGCAGAAACTCCCTGGAATTTATGTCCAGCCATCCTACAAGTCAGCTCTAAGTAAGAACACTTTTATGTTCAAGTTCACAGTTTCAAACACATGATGATTTAAAAAAGCATCAACATTGTACTTTTCAAAAAGTGCTTCACTAAAATGAACATGTGTAGTTTAAAGTTTGCATCGTGTACCAACTTGATATCCCTTTCTTTTTTTCTTTAAATTAAAATCATAGCTGCATGTGAATGCATGAAACAGTTATGCTTTAAAATGTGTCTGTACTGACTGATGAACCTGCTCTTATCTTCTGTTTTTGTTTGGTGCATGTCATATTTGAATTGTTGAAAGTAAAGAGTCTGATTGGACAAATGTCTCTAAATGTTTAGTGTGGTTTGGAGTCATCTTCATCAGGCATGGCTTGTACCAGGACGGAGTCTTCAAATTCACTGTGTATATTCCTGACAACTATCCAGATGGAGAGTGTCCTGTAAGTTTTTTTTTTATTATTATTATTTTGTTTTTTAAATTAATAAGCAGTTTAAAAAAAAAAAGGTTTTTATACTCTAGAGCTGGGCAGTTGATTGAAAATGAAACGAAACCAGCGTTCAGAACCTATAATCTGTGTGTTTATGTGCTGTTCCCTTAATCGCATGTGTAGTCACATGACTCCCACCTCCTACAGCGCGTTGGCATGGAAGCAACACGGAGGAGAACTCAGAGACAGCTGAGCAACTCTTTACAGCTTGTATCAAGGGAAAATGTAGTCTCCCTCATTTGAACACTTTCAGGCCTTTCTAAAGGCAAACAATGCAGAAGAACAGGTTCAGCTACCAAAGCTCAACACCAGGAGTCTGACTCAACACTTGCAGCAAAATCACATGACCAAATATGAACAGTTTACAGGTTGAAAAGAAATAAGAGCTGTCTGAAATCACCCCCGACTCACTATGCAGCGCTCTACACAGCGTGGTCTGCAAGAGAGCTAACCTACTCATTTATTTTTATATATGGTTGACCACGGCAAATTAATTGAAAGTACAGTTCTGAGCCTCAACCTGTTTTTGAGGTGTAATGATAGAAATTGCTCAGAAGTGTTCTCATCGTTTTATTTCAGAAACTGGTGTTCGACATCCCAGTCTTTCATCCACTTGTCGACCCCGTATCTGGAGAGCTGGATGTCAGGAGAGCTTTTACCAAATGGAGGTACGTTGGGTTTTTTTTCAGCAATTCAGGCAACTTGCTTTTCAGTGAGTTTGGCTTTCTGGGTGAATTCATAAAGCATCGACATGTTTAGCACTTTTATTTTGAAGGAGGGAGCCACATTGATGTGACTATTTTATTTCTTTTTAACTGGTACTTGGGTCATATTTGTGCTAGATTTCCATTTAGTTGGCCCTTTCTGGGAGAAAAGTTAACTGAAATTCATTTTGATATATTCAAACAAACCAAACGCTGTATTTTTCTTGCTTAGCTCCTGGCATAACTGTGATTGGACAAGTCACGCTAATGCTCATGTTTTAGTGTTAGCAGTTAATTCCTAAAGGGTAAGAAAGTGGCTCATTGATGGCTTCATTTCATCAATAATGCAACACATGAACACGTGGTGTTGTAGTGACCTCCTATATATCACACACACATGTATAGCTTTGAGCAAATTTCAGAAATTCTTGTCCAACAGTTGGATTAAGACAGAGATGGTATTATCGTATTGATTTGAAAAGAATATCATTTCCAGGAAACACTTTTTCCGCATGGAGATATGGACTTGTGCCTTCAGTCAGAAACTCCTTCAGGTTTCTCGCCTTAGACAGTTTTGGACACAACCAAGTTTTGCCTTCAGGCGTTCTGGTCTCCATAGAGGGAACTTTGAGTGACTCTGGGTGAAGCACAAGCTGTTCTTCTTTTAATACGTTTTCAATGGACCTTATGTTGGGATCATTCTGGGGACTCCATCTTCTCTTCAAGAGTTCTGCTCAATTATTGGGTTGGGATCACAATAATGATTATTTTGATCAACATTGAAATCACAATTATTTAAAACACTTACTGATTGACTTTTGAAGTGTGTTGCATTTAAAATATGAGCAGGACTTTTTTGGATACATTTTATCATGTCTATAGACAGTTAACCTGTAGTATGCTGTTCGTGAGTTAGAATCAGAATATTCAATAGGTTTCAACAATCCAACTTTGTTGTAGTAAAGGTAACATATAGGTGTTTGGTACTTTGAGTTGTCCCAGCTGTCTTTCTTAAAATGAAAGAAATATAGTTATGTCAAACTCTTTTTTTCTTGAGTTTGAAATGCTGTCAAATATTCTGCTGTGTGTCCTTGCAGACGGAATCACAACCACATCTGGCAAGTCTTGATGTATGCACGTACAGTCTTTTACAAGATGCCGCTCAACCCAGAGGCTGCTGTGCTGTGAGTCCCTCTAGTCTTATCTCTGTGTTTATGATGTGGTGGTGTGTTTGTGTGTGTGTGTTCTTAGGAAAAGCCTTTTGGTATAGAAAACCTCACCATTTCTTTTCCTTTGCTCTCAGATATGAAAAAGATGTGCAGTTGTTCAAAAGCAAAGTGGTTGATAGTGTGAAACTATGCAACAGTCATCTTTTCGACCAGCCCAAGATAGATGATCCCTACGCAATAAGGTTGGTGAGCTGTCCCCATTTTTGACATTCCAGCGCTCACCACAACAAGAACACAGTCCATCATCATTTTTTTTTTTTTTTGCATGTGTATGAGATGAAACTGAATTGGAAACGAGTTGTCTTGTAATCTCCTCATTTATTTACCCCTTGGTTTCAGTTTTTCTCCATGGAACCCAGCAGTACATGAAGAAGCAAAGGAGAGGATGTTTGCTTACAAGGTAATTTTTCTCCAAAATTAAAGAATTACAGACTTTCAGCAGCGTTGGGGGAAAGGCTTTGCACTCTAAGTCTAATTAAACATTATTGGTTTGACAGATTCTATTATGTAACTGATGGGTTTTTATTTTATTTTTCTCACCCCTTTTATTGCCTAAGAGACGGCCTGAGGAACACCACAAGGGAACGCAGGTGTCCGGGTTATCTTGGGTGAAGCCTGGATCGACCCAACCCTTCAGCAAAGAGGACGATCCTCCCCAGAGCTGAGCCTGCGCTGTTCCCGCAGCGGCCACAAGGGGGAGACGCAAACACTGACTGCCACGCCACATGGCTCGCCTCAGCCGGTTATGTGAAGTGGATCCTTGAAACACTTGGGAGAACTTTTATATTGGCTCTCCACTTCTTTGCTTAGCTTTAAAAGCTTTGTAGGCCTCTCCTGACACAGATATAGTATAAGGAAAGCAAGTTTATATCATACGTGAATTGACAATGACAAATGGATGTTTCAGCCGCGTTAATACGTGACGTCATCAAGAGTTCATATTTTTTTATTTCTGGATCCATGCACATTTGGTAAGGGGGTGAAAATGTGTGAGCAGAAACACCCTGCATTAAAACAGTAAGCATAGAAGACAGCATGATCAATGCCACCTGTTGAATTTGGCTTCAGACTGTTTATTAGACTTGGAATGTTGTTGGTTACAGCTGTGCAAATGAAACTCCTCATCACACCCTGTCTCAGCACCCACTTAAGTTAACATGTTTTATATTTCCTATTGATACGTGATTTTATTTTTATCCTCCGTGTCAGCTATTTTACATAGTTCTAATATATATAGGGTAAAGCGGAGCAGGCAAGTACGGTTTTAAATAAGACGCTACATAAGTAAGCTCATTTTGTTTTGCCTGATTTTAAATAATTTTGAATGCTTTATGTATCTATGGGTTATTAAAGGTCTGTTGTGTAAATATTGGAGGCCGTGCGACATTTTGACTATAAGTTGCACATCGCTATAGATACTTTGATTTTGTAAGTGAATGTCTTGGCTGTTTTTCGTTTTTTTCCCTTTTCTTTGGAAGTCACTTTAAGCTCCCAACTCCAAATACTACAAGATGTCTCCCCTGAGTCTAGGGAGGATGACAAATATATTTTCATAAGTTATTCTCAACTACCTGAGCAGCACAAATTAATTTCAGATATTCTTCTTCAAATTTTCCATTCCAGTACAATGTTGGTGAGTGCTTGTTGCCTTCCTCTGAAGAGGGATCTGGTGTGAAAGTAGAACTGCTCCTCAGCCTCTTTGAATATGCAACTGTTGTTGGAGCTTAGGTGCTTCGAATTAAGTGGGAATCACAGCAGGAGTAACTTTATTAAATTGACAGGTTTCATCATCCTGTCAGACCTACTTACGGATGCTCTGACAAACGAGATCGGCGTCCACCACACGCTGTTATCTGGGCTGTCGGCATCTTTGAAATGTGTGATGTGTTCTGTCTGGAACGGCTCCCGGCTGCAGAAATGTTGAGAATGAAATGCTTTATTCTGGGACAAATAAAATGATTTTAAAAAGCCAGTCTTTGTATGCTTTTTTTTTTTTTTTTTTTTTTTCACAAATGCTTTAAAAATAACTCATCAATGGCAGTGGTACGCAATGATTACGGAAGCTGTTGTGAGTGTTGCTTTGTCATCAAGATTTTGGAGGAGATAAAAAGTGTGTGATTCATAAAGTAATTTAAAAATGACTAATTTATCAAACGGGCCGTACACAGCCCCAACAGCCTGGCACCTCCCCCTCTTGTGCTGACCGCACACTGCTGTGGGACGGAGTCTCATTCTTCCACCTGCGTTTGTGGTTGTGTTGGTCGCTGCGGCGCCAACAACTACGTCCAAGCTGATCAGGTGTTCAGTGGGGTTGAGGTCAGGACTGCTGGCAGGTCATTCATCCTCTCCACTCCCAGATTCTGGAGATAGTTTCTGATAAATACTGGCCTGTTGGGGGCAAGCATTGACATCATGGAAGATGGTTTGGTTTATATGTTTCATCTCAATCTCAATGTACAGACATATATATATATATATATACATACACACACACTGTGTATATGTCTGTGAATACTGTACATTGTATTTATTTCACTTGCAAAAGCACTTCTGGTTAGATGCTAACTGCATTTCGTTGCCCTGTACTTTGACATGTGCAATGACAATAAAGTTGAATCTAATCTAATCTAATCAATCTAAATATAAATGTTAAATCTAAATGCTTAATCTAAAAGTTAAATTTAAATGTTATGGCTAAATGTTAAATCTAAATCTAAATCTAAATCTAAATGTTTAACCTAAATATTTAATCTAAATTTTAAATCTAAATGTTATTGTTTCATCTAAATCTAAATGTTAAATCTAAGATTAAAACGGCAAAGTTAACAAATATTGTGTTAAATGTGCTAAAAAGTGACTTTCAAAAATTCACACCACTTTTTAAAACATGATTTTAAGCTAAATGTGACAAAATGTTGCTGTTATTTTCAGCATGACCAACTTTACAAATGGCGCCCCATAACTTTCTGTTTACGCTTGATACAGCAGAGTGACCTGCATGACTGATTAGGCACATTTATTTATTTTTTACGTCAGATGCCCTTCGTGACGCATCCGGACGTCACTCGTCACCATTCCGCCGTGGGGCGTTTTGAGGCAGGGCACGCGTCGCTGCGGGGGGCGGCCACTAGAGGTCGGTGTGTCCCCGCGGTGGAGCGCGCGTCTCCCCGTTCCTGTCACGTCTCCCTTTGAAGAGAGGCTCGTGTCCATGTGCGAAAGTAAAAGCTCTCCGGATTGGCTGCGGCCGGGACGCGGCCATCTTATGCACTCTGTCAACACGGGGACTTTACATATGATTACATGATTGAATCAGCTGCCGTCGGGGCGCAGCTGGGGCGGCACCGTCTCGGGAGTCACCGCGCGCCGTCGGCGTGTTCTCCGTTTCTCGCGAATTTGCGGCGCTCCGGCAAACTGTCGCCCGTCCAATCACGGAGGGAGTCACTAATATGCAAATCCGGTGTTATCACAGTCACGTCAGCAGCAGCAGAGCGGCTGTGCCGCGGTCGCCAGCAGGAGTACAACTAACAACACAGCTACAACTTCGCCGACAGCAGCTCCGGCTACGTTCACGCCTGGAAGTGCGCTTCTCCGTCACTTTGAGGTAAGGACGACAGCCGCTCGGTTCCCCGCTTTTATCCGAGTCATTTCGGACGCGGAGGTTTCCGTTTCATTCATGCTCGGACCTGTCAAAATTTCCGGACGGTTCAGTTAGTGAGGGTCGACTCAGCTGTCTGATGACACTCCGCCTTAGCTGAGCGCGAGACTGTTGAGTTCACAAACTTAACTGGTTTTGTTTGTTTGTTTGTTTGTTTAGAGTAAAATGGGACGTGTCATTGTAGCTGTGGAGTTTTTTATTTTTAATTTTTATCGCATATTGAAGACGCCAGTGGGCTCAAAGTAGTCCACCGGAGGTTCTTCTCTGGCCGCGGTGGTCCTGAACTGACAGCGACCGGACGGGCTCAGTCCGAACCGCTTTTATGAACCTGTCCGCGGTCGCTGCCGGCGGGACCGAAACGTCGGTCTTTCTTATTTAAAATAAAAACGAAAGTCAGTCGAAGATGGCAAACTAGTTAATTATCGCGAACGCCATCACTGACAACCTCTCCATCCATCTCTGGCCTCCTCTTCCTCCCCCCTCCTCCTCCTCCTCCTCCTCCGTCTCGTCCTCGCCGATGATAAACGTCACGACACCTTTTTTTTTTGAGTCTAAAGTGGAGGTTTGACTCATACCACGCGTGACCGTCTGGAAGCCAGTAGTTTAAAAGGTGATTTATAAAACAAACTAACAAACAAAAAGAAGAAAAAAGAGAGATTTGTTTTTGCTCAGAAGTAGCTAATAGTGCAACAGACACGTGCCTGGCTGGAGCTGAGGCCATTTCTGCTCCGGAGATGAAGAAGAAGAGGAGGATGCTCACTTCAAAGTGAAGGTCCGTGTCTGATCAAAGCTTATAGCATTAAAAAAAAAAAAAAGTGTTGTCGAGCTGAGAGTGAAAATATTCTGACGCACACAAATTGAAACGCGCTTCCACCTCTTTCTTCTTTTTTTTTTTTAAGGTGAAATAACTCTAGCTTCACTCCTGTCGGCTCCTATAATTTGGCGCATACGTGCTAGTTTACGTGCGGTTCAAGGCTCAGTCGTGGCCTCTGGACAGTTTGTGCACAGCTTTTGTTGATATCCTGCTCGCGCTGCACGTGCCTGGATGCTGCTGGCAACGTCATGATTATGAAGGAAACAGCTGGAGACCACCGGAAGAGGCGCAGGCGCTGTCTCGGGGCCAGACTGGGCACGAGGGATGGGCAGGACCAGTGATTGACGTTTAGATTCCGCACCACGTAATGATCGGGCGAATATCCCGGTATCGATACCAATATGTTATTTATAAAAGTCTCGTCGTGCAAACAAGAACATGGGTTACTTGTAGTTTTTGTCAAAGCTCCCTCAAAAATGCACACAAAAGCTTATTTTGAAGGCATTGCGTCTCTAATTAGTTTATTTTTCCTTCTTTTTTTTTTAAGAAAAACAGATAGAAGACACTTAATTTCTGAAATGTTGACAGCTACATGACGCACAGAAACATAAAAATGCGTCGTTGCTGCAGTGTTTTGACTAATTTGTCACACATACCGCATTATTATTTACTGTATCTAAATAACTAAACACAATGCAGCGTTTATATTCTGCCATTGACGACAGTTGGGCCTGTGTGCTTTATTACAGCTGCCTTTAGAAACGGTTGTAACAAATTAGATCGAGTAAGTGGAAGGAAATTAAGTTATTATTGAATTTAGATGCTAAAGCTTTACCTGTTTTAAGAACAAAAAAAAAAGATTAGTCCTTAAAACTTAATGGTTTTGGTATCAATGCGCCCATCCCTACTGTGGCTGGTTTAAAAAAGATAGCTGTGCTTGCAGGGTGGACAGTTTGGGGCATGTGAAATATTATACTTATAAGTTTTATACCGTTTGGCACCGGTTTTCGACTGTTAATCCACGTTCACTGCTTAACCTCAGCATTAAACTCGACTTAAGCTGCATCTCAGACTTGATTTGAACGGTAGCAAGAGGATATATCTGCAAAGTAAGCACTGAGAATATACTCCAATGTTTGTATTAATTAAATCCGTTATGGTAACTTTAAACCGCTGCATAGTTTGGAAAAATCCAAAGTGCAAAGAAGGAAGCATAGTTGTCATCAGATGCATTTTGAATAAAGAACTGCTAAGCCACTTGCAGATGGAGAGACTCTCTGAAGCAGTGGTTTCACACATCATCTGGTTTTGCGTGTCACTGTGAGATAAATCAGCTGGCGGTGTTTGATGACACGCGCATAAACGGAGATTAAAACCACACGTGGTGATTTTTAATAATTCAGCTTTGCCGTATTTCTGCTCAGCTGCGCTGCGGCGTAACCGAAGAGAGCGCTGGCATGAACCTGAAGTCGGAGGCACTTTTCAAATTGAAAACAGGAATGGCCTCATGCCCGTGTGAACAGATTTTTACTGGGACTCTGTAATTTGTGGGGAGAGTGACGTTGGACCTGTTCACGTGCCAGTGAACGCTTTGCAGGAAGCGCAGTTTAGTTTGAGCTTCAGCTTTAAGTTTCAATTAAGGGAATTTCATTTGTCTCGTTTTGAACGTGGCAAAGAGCAGAACCAGGTTGGAGTTAAATCAAATAGTGGCGGGTGTAAATGAGTTACTTAAATGGGGAAGCTAACATTGTTGAATGTTTTGGGGGGAAAAAAAGTAGTAAAGAGAGTGAAGTGCCTGGGAGTCAGCTGACGGCTGCCAAGTGTGTTTTCCTCATCTGACTAACCAGGATGGCAGCTCTTCTGTGAAAGTTTTGACGTCAGTCTTGGGTCTGTTCAGACACACGGTGCATAAAACTAATTGTTTCAATAATCTGTGAAAGTGATGGTGCTCAGACACTGGTGACGTGTGCTATCCACCAACGACTGAACAGTTTCTACCGTTTGAATGTACTGATGTGAAAGAGCAGAAAAATATGGTCTTATATTTTACCAGAGTTCACCGTCGCCATGTTCACTGCTGCTTTGTCAGATAAGAAGTATCACCACTGCATAAAACTGTCTTTTGAGAGGAAACGTTTTCTTCCAGCATAAAAGTTTGCCATAAAAATTCATATGAAGCTGTCAAACTGGCTGCGATAATTCAGATGTCAACAGGAGCAGTTGAAAATACTGATATGTATATTCAGAGAGAGGAAAGAAGCTGCAGCTCAGAAAGTTTTTAAGTCGTTTTCTTTTGTTACTGTAGCTCAGACACTAAAAAAAAAAGACTAGGCGCTGCAGCTTATTACTGTAGGTAAATGCATGGAGCAGGAAAGTTTAGACAGTCCTGTTATTTATTCAGTATCATCTGTCTGATGAACCTGAAAACCTGTTCAGAAGCCACATTGAGTCACTGCTCCTTAAAATGCCTGTCGGGTCACGCGAGGGGACAAGTTCAGATCTGAAGCTCCTTGAAGGTGATGCGTACGTTTCTGCACGAGGCTGAGTCACATTTATGCCCAAACCCTTAACGGGAAAAGACACCTGTGGATATTTAATTTGGCACAGGATCTTGTTTGATGTGCAGGCCTGTAGATTTGTGTCAGTAAAGAAATCATTGCTGTGTTCGTGCCTTTCTTCATCTCTTTACTGTCTTACCTTCTGTACTGTTCTGAGTATTAGTAACTACAACGAATGTTCTCGACCGTATTTTGGTCAAGAACTATGGTCACGCTGCATCAAGATACACACACACATGATATGTTGCATGAAGAAACCTCTGTCGTGCTTTATACCTCACTTGAAGTGCTGTCCAATGTAGGGGTGAGTATTGGCAAGGACCTCCCAATACGATATGTATCATGATACTTGGGTCAGGATATGATATTATCGCGATATATTGCGATATTCTACCCAGTTAATATCAAAGTTAAAAGTAGAGATGAAAAATCAAGTTGCTGTATATGTTCATCAGATGATATTGATCATTCAGAGGACAAATTGAGTCAAAACTATTTGCTTCAAAACAACCTATTTATTGTTTATTATTAGTGTTTTTGCACATTTAAGTATTTTCCTAAAAAATCGATATTAGGAGATGAAAAACCGATATTATATTGAGCGGCCAAAAATCGAGATTTATCGCCAAATCTATTTTTTTTCACACCTCTAGTCCAGTGTCATCCAGCCTGTCAGATATGTCAAGTCTGTCTTCGTTGTCTGAATGAAGCCATAAAGAACATTAACACAAAAGTGACCAGAGTGTGAATCATAGACTGTCATCACTCAAACAGACCGATGAAGCCATTAACGTCTCGCATCTCAGCTCTGAAAAGGCTTTTTTTGAAAGATAAACATGGAGCTGCTTAATTTAACCAGCAGTCATTTAATTTCACCATGGATTTTTTTTTTTTTTTTTTTTGGTCAAGCAATCATTCAATATTATTAAATCATTACAGTTTTGAAGGCCTGGCCTGTGCCTGTGTGTTTTCAGGTCAGTCCAAGTCCTCACACTATAAATATATTGTGCTGGTGTGTAAATGTAATGGATATTTGTCTGTGTGTGAGTCCATCTTTTGCTTAATGTCAGCTCAGACAGCTCCTGTGCACCACAAGGTTGGGCAAATATTGGTCGATATGCAATTTAAAAGAAAGTGGAGCCAACGGAGATGCGGTTTGTTGTACATATTTTTGTTGGTATGGACCGAGTGGGTCTGCTGTGTGGATTTACTTGTTAACCCTTATTTATTTTTGGAAAATTACCCTAAAATGACAGTTCAGGTGTGTCAGACTAAGAGCTTGAGAGCTGCTGGAGAAATGTGTGGATTAAGCTGTTTTCTCTCCGGAATGTTCCGTCAATCGTCCATTCTTTGACAGTAAGGAGTATAAACTTTCATTAGGGACTAAAACGGCTTGAATCAAAGAAATTTTGGTCAAAACAGAATATGCATTTGCAGTATAATAGCAATTAATATTAGCACGTAGGGGAAATCGACTTGGCGTTAGAATAAATTGCTATTTTAAGCCTTTGACATGACTCAAAAAATGATATTTCACTTAAGGGGTCATGTGCTGTATAAACTGTATAAAAGGGACAGTTTTGTCCAGTCCTCTACTACTGCCTTGTCAGAAGGTCCGTACAAGCCGACTACTAAGTGTTGCACAAACGTCTGTCAGACATGAAATGAGGATCGTTCACTCTTCCTAAGAGCTGGATTAGTGCTGAGACACTTAAGATAATAAAGGTAAGTGTTTAGAAGTAGAGGCCATGAACTCTTCTCCTACGGTTTTGGTCTGTTGCATCTCATGTCTTGCTAAGTCCTAGTCCAAATTTGATAATGGCACAAGGAGTGTGCACAGCTTTTTTTTTTGAAAGCATGTCCAGGTACTGTTCAGAGAGGCCAGTTGGCCGACTGCTGGGTGGGGGGGTGGTGATGATAGGTGCTGCCTGAGTATGCTGTCAGCAGAAAATGATGTTGTTCAACTGTCTCGGTGGCCCCTTTGAGTTTGAGTCATCGTTTGTCGTTCATCACACGTAGAGCGTGTAAGCGATCCAGTTTGTTTTTCCCTTCTTTCTTATTCTTTGCAGCCTTTGTCTTTTTTTTTTCTTTTTTTATTGATAGTTGGCTAACAGCAAAAGTGCTGCACGACCTCCACCTCAGTGTTGGGGAGGGGTTGTTTGGAAAGTCTGTGGATCTTATCAGATCCGTCTGTTCTGGAGACACAACGGCTGAAAGTCTGGAGGAGGTCGACACTGCAACGTTCCAGCTTCCTGGGTTTTACTCAGGTCCGCCGCTAATCAAAACCCACGTCATACACACGACCGTAGCCGTCGCAACCATCGTGTTTGTGATATCTGCTCCCATCCCCGGACACAGTGGACAGGAGTTGGTTGACAGGACTCGGTCCGGCTGTGGTCGAACTCTGGTGCGGTTCGTTGGTGGTGTGAAAGCTCCATGACCAACAGTTGACCCAACTACAAAGTGAACAAGGCGTTTTAGTCGGAGAGGCTTCCTTAGCGCGCTAAAGCAGGTTGTCGGTTGTGAAGGAGGACGTCATGAAAGTAAGAATTTGCGTACAAACGACTTCCAGCTGCTTCATGTACAAGCGGGTCAGCTCGTCCCGAGAGATACAATGTGGAGAAAAAGGGCCAACTCTGGGTGAACGACACGTAGTTGTTGCGTCACCATGATTTTCAGCTCCATGCTTCAGGCTGGTTGTCATGGTAACCCAACACCCTGACAAGACTGCTATTGACCAATGACGGCACTGACCATTGTCACATGACACGTCATACGGCGTTGGGGCTACAGTGAAAACATTATGTGAACATAAACTGAACCAGGCTGCACCAGAGGAGGAAAAACAACCCAGGGTGTTTTTTTTTTTGTTCTCCCCCTATGGAAAGGTTAATGGAGTTACCTGTCTAGCCTTGGAATCAAATGTTTGCTTACAGGTGGAAATATGTGTCTAAAAACCTGTTAAAATGCAGGAAATGGCATCTACTTCATTAAAGATTTCCGGGGGGGGACGACCCTCAGATCCCCCTGTAGTGTGACAATACCATAAAAACTAAAACACGACAAAGTGTATTATATCCATTTAGCAAACATTTATTATTTTCTTTACTTGCACCGTGCACTGCAACAGTCCCATGGTATCAAAAAAAGCACACTGGGGAGAACGTCACTGGTATTTATGCATGGCAGCATCCGCACTGGAGTCATCCAGCTGTGATGTCCTCATTAATTTGCAAAGGCCCGTGATGTGCTCGCTGTGTCACAAGAGCCGTTCACACAGCCAAACACAGAGAGGACGCATCCACACCTCCCCCACTGGTCAGCAACAACACCTCAGGAAGCACACGATGAATGAAGGGGCTGTAAAACTGGAAAAAAAAAAAAAAACTACTGCTCCCTGCCACAATTTAACTATCACTGTTTAAAATGCAGATTACATCTCCAACACAAGTTTGTTATTCAAATAAACTTTAAAGTAATATGGCTTTTATTATACAAGATCACACTCACCTGTTGACTGTGGTCCAACAGAAGCATTTCTACATCCTTAAACTTACACATGCAAGTTGCATGTTTTCAAAGCTGAGCTTTCCTGCGCTGCATACATCAATACTATGAACAAAACCAAAAATGGTTCTGACTCTTTAACTGAATAGATATTTGTTTATTCCAATGAAAAACTATTGGCAAGCCTCTCAAACATTTTCTAAAGCTATCAAACAAACCTATTTTATATCTCACGTCAACCTAAATAAGCTGCATTACTGACTGATATAAAAATAAAGGCTCCTTGAACTGATGGAAATACATGCATCAGAATTACTAACTGAAAAAGTGCATTCCATAAGTTTACAAAAATAAATATACATAGAAAATTAATGTGCTGAAACAAGTTAGATTCAAACATTTCTACCTTCTACCCATTTTTCACCTTATGCTCGTGGGTCATCTTTGGCAAATTTCTTGGATTTTTCAAAAGCCTCGGCGATGTGTTTAAGTCCCAATGAATTCTCTGCTGCTGGCTTGCTCACATTAGCAATTAGCTCACGTTATCTCACGTTAGTGCGATTTCAAAACTTTCAAAAGCGATGGTTACGTTTCAGATGGCTAAACGGGTTGGACGTATTAAAGGTTGTGCTATTTTTCCCTCCTCGTGGAATTCGCTTTGGAGCATTTGTCACAAATAACCAGCGAACTCTCTTCTTCTGAAACTTTAACCAAGTTCCATACAATCGCAGCCATATATTGTTTTTAATCAGCGCTATGCTGCAGTCTACATTCAAGGAGTAACTTGAATTCCTCCGTTCCCTCATTTGCTAGTTGGTTCTTTCGGCCTTTTCTATTTTTTCTTTTTTTTATGTGTAATGTGTATCAAAATGCTGCGAAGATCAATTCAAGTCAGCAACTACCAAAGTTATGATCGAGTTAACAAGTTGTTTTCTAGCATGAGGGGGTATTTTCCTTATTGAGAAATCGTTTTTCTGATTATGCCGATGTCACTTGAACATAACATTCCACTGGCGGTTATTCAGGTCTCAGAGGGAGCGAGGCACTGCCGTGTTGACAAAAATATATGTTATGAGGGCTATTTGTTATGATATCAGACTTACCGAAATGACATAATTTCCTGTTATTGGGTACGATAATTATCGTGCACCCCAAGATGAGAGAGAAGATCAAACAAACTTGATCAAAATCTAAGAATGCTGGTTACAGTTTGGAATCACCACACTGAAAATGCTTGCATGTAAACCAGGCTTATTAGTGGAAAATGGAGAACGTGGAAGGTTAGGAGTAGCTGCTGGCTAATATGAAATGATGCAAATGCAGTCTGCTTCATTATTAAAAAAAAAAAAAAGTCAGCTTCATGCAGAAAGCTTGTCAGATTAAGGGGTTAATAGGAGCAGCTTTACTGTAAATGCTGGCAAAGTGGTAGTAATATGGACACTACGTGTTGATTCAGACAGAGAGATTAGAGTTATGTTGGCTGAGAGGAAAAATATTTATCCTTTTCAGTCAGTTACATTGTACTACTGTGGCTCAAGTGTGTGTATAGTGCTTTTTTTTCTGGACATTTGTCTATTTGTTGTCTATTTGTGCAAAATCTAGCCTCAAGTAAAAGTTTCTTTTTTTTAACTCAACATTTTGAGTGTTCGCAGCAGACGCAGCCAACTAAATGCCTTCCTGAGCTAATCAATAATGTCTGATTTCATTCTGCTGTAAATGAGAAGTGAATCCTGACACATTCGATCTGCAGACACTATTATAGTTGAACAGCTATATTTTGTGACAGTAACTTTAAAAAAAAAAATCTCTTTGTCAGAAACAAGGTTGTTCTGGTGTTTTATCTCAGTGAACTTAAAGTTTACGTTTAATCCACGTTTTTCTTACATGGACCTGCGAATGTTCCTGACAGGATATATGTTTGTCTCATCCCAGAGAAAACGCAGACGCAACAATCAAACATTTAAAAACCTCCGGTATGTGAAGTGAGATATAGTTGTCTCATAATGCGTCATGTATCATTTAACGGTGGAAGTTATCGATCAATGTGCAAAAGTATATTTGCAGGAAGTGAACAACCTGCTACTGAAGTTAAAGGATTAAAACCATGGGGTGGGTAAAAAAAATTGATATATAATATTTCCATCAACGACAGCCTCTATTTTTTTATTTTATTTTATTTATATGATGGATGACACAGTCATTAGCTTTTTTAAATTAATTTTTTTTTTTGTTCTTGCAAGACTTGACACCACCACTGCTGATTGTGTCTAGTGTTTCAAAACTATCAATTGCTAAGAAAAGAGATGCTAGACAACCACGTCTCCAGCATCTGCTGGGCCGTGGCGATTAATTGAAAATTGATTTGAAACTGATATTCAGCACCGATAACTGATGCAATCTTGGTCCATGTCAACTATTTCTTTCTGAATATTAAGTGTTTCCCTTCACTTGTTTTGAAATCACAAAGTTCTGTACTATTTATACATCCAAGTCCAGCTGTAATGGTTAAGCATATTTACAGCCTCTATTGTTCAGTGAATATTGATATTGATTTGGTGTCATCTTGCCCAGCATCTGCTATCTTTCATCCTTTACCAAGTTGTTGACTAAGTTAATATAATCAGTTAATAACATTTATAAGATCATTGTAATCGGCGGCTCAAACCGTTTAGAAAGTTGTAAATCGGCCAGCTATGCTAGCTATGAATGTCGTAACGTGTAGGTCATTGCTGCTGACTGTGTAGCCGTTCCTTTACCACAGTGACTTTTTATTTGTTTGTTTTTTACATTTCTGTAATGATGTTGGAGGGGGGGTGGGGGGTGGAGATGATCGGCTGATATATTTGCTCTTTCTGTCTTCCTGCTCATAAGTGTCCTTATTAATGCAGTCATTAGAAATCGATGATTCACCACTACATGTGTCGTTAGGAGCGTGATGGGAGGAGCTTATGTGCTTTTCATGGAGGAGCATTCATTAGTGCGCCCCTTACAGAGTGAACGATTTTAAGTATTAAACCGACACAGATGGGTTTGCAAGCAGTCTTTGGAAGACTTCATCATCTTCGAGAGACGGTGGTGCTTATTCTTAAGGTTTAAAGTTAATTTATCTTTGAAGAAGTGACAGTGCGTTTCATCATAATGACAAAGTATAGAAATAAATTTTAAAAAAATCTATAGAATGATGACAAACGTCTAACAAAGGTGTCAAGTGCATACAGGATTAGCCCACATGTGGGGTTGCTATACGTGTTTTTGAGGTTGCCCCTGCTGGCAGTAAAAGCGTTAAAAGCAAAAGTGGTGCGCATGCAGAGCAGACATAGAACCGTCCCACAGAGCGGAGGTGGAAGGTTCAGTTCTCCAGTAATTTAAGGACTAATGGGCTGATCCTTGGCCCAGCACTCACCTTTTTTAAATATTTGTTTAGCCAGCCAGCTTACATGGTTGCACAGTCGGTAGGTTTACATGCACGGATGCAGTACGCTTGATTAGGCCAATTAGACTACTATGTATGCATATCTATGTTTATGTAATACACACACATCAAATGGTGGCAAATTAGTACTGTGTTTTAGTGGTGATCTGGACAGTTTTCAATTCCAACTGGTCGTCTGCCATCAAATGTTTCTGTTCTTACAGTCTCACCACGGTCACAGTCGCTCACTGTGATTTCTACTGACAGTCCTGCCTGACACACGGCGTGCCTTCACTTCGAACTCGGCCTTCAGTTGGGCGAAGTCAACAGGATGTTGTTTGTAACTGCTGCTATTAGCCAGAAATTTAAATTGTCAGTTTCAGCTCCTTTCTGGTAAATGTCTGAAAAAAACTCTAGAAAGCTGTTTACGTAAAAACTCCTTTGGCTTGATGGCTTTTCATGTTGATAAAAGCTGACTGTGGTTAAAGGAGTTTATGAGCGCGTCAAGTCCGAGCACTCATTTTGTATGTGAATATATATAAATGTAATTAGTCAGCGACAGTGCACTTACGTCCTTGCTAGATTCAAATAAAGGAGAGATTTCTGTGGTCGTCTTTATTTGAGTGTGATTCCGGTTATGGTGTCTGACCTGGGGAGGCTTCTGTCGTCTCTGTCGCTGGTCTGTGGTTGCACAACGCATACATGTGCATGCTCAGAGGGCCCGTTCAGCCGCTGTCCTTTGCTGTTGAAATTCTATCAGCTGTCTGCACCTCCCACACGCTCTGCAGAAGCAGGGCAGGCGGTCTCAATGGCTGCGGAGGTGGGGGGTAGAGGTGCACGCGTTTGTGTGTGTATGAAAGGGGTGGGGGTACAGGAAGAGGCACCTGCTGGTAGCTGGCGGTTGGTTTGCACCAGCTGCTTTGCTGCACACATGAAAGGCAGCGCTGATGGATTACTGACAGAACAACATTTCTAAAAATAAAAGCAAATATAAGGAATTCAGTTGTTCAATTATTACATAAACTGATAGAAAATGGTTATATTATGTTTTTTAATTCTGAATTAATTATTCTGAATTAAATAATTCAGAATTAAACTATTTTCCTTCGAGTTTACATGGAAATAGTAATTCCGAATTGAGGTTTACATGGAAAACACGTTTGATCGGCTTTATCCAATTCTGCTTAAGGTCTGGGGGTTGGGAAGGGTTCTGATTGGATGGGGGGGGCGGACGTCTTTACGTATTTACGTCTACCGGAAGAAAACAAACTTACTCGATTAGCAACAACATGGAGGACTACATTATTAGCATCCTTTTTGGATTTGTTTTGATTTTATTTTTGAAGCAGCAGCACGAGAACATCATGTCGATGATTTTCTTTCGAAAACAAGCCCAGCACAAAATATAAACATCATTGCGACAGACGGGCAAGGGAACGAGCATGCGCAGAAAGACCAGAATTAGTTTAAAGCGGAATGAGTGTTTACATGACCGTGGAATTATTCTATTCGGATTTAAAATCGGAATAAACCAGCCACTTACTTCGGAATTAAGTTGAATTCGGAATGGACATTTTCATTAGGAATTAGGTGTTTACATGGTCATTTTGAATAATTTTAAATCGGATTTAATTTTAATTCTGAATTAAAGAGGAATTAAACTTCCCATGTAAACGCACTAAATGAGTTTGTTGTTTGAATCTGGTGAGGCCTCAGTTTTGCAGTTTTGAAGCTGAACTGACCTTCAACTTGACCATTACTACTGTACTGCAACAGCGTTCTCATTTGTTTTTCTTCCTTATTTCTCCATTTCTCTGCAGGCACATTATAATGGACATGCTGTAGCTGGTTAGGCTCATTGGGACCAGGTTCCTGCCACCGTTTGGTCTCCGCCATGGATTTTTTTGACGACCCCAACCTTTTTGTCGGAGGTTTGGACGGATTGGATGTAGATGGCTTCCCTTCAGCGCCGTCGCTTGTGGACGAACTTAACCTCAGTGCTGACTTTGAACCCCTCCAAGTGGAGCCTCTTGGCCCAGGGAAGCATCAAGACATGATGCCACCAGTCTCTACGCCGCAAGCCTTGCCCAGTTATAGTCAGCCAGTGGGTCATTACATTGGCGTCAAGACGGAGAATCCTATAGGACAGACATTTTCTGGTTCTCGGAGCACAAGTTGTGGCATGATTGCAGAGCAACATGGACAGCAGCACGGCGCTACCATTAGCCAAGTACCGCAGTCTAACGGGCTGTTCTGTAACAGTAGCAGCCCAATTTGGGGAAACCAAGACCAGAATGGAAATGTGTTTCTCCCCTTATCACAACAGCACCAACATCAGCAACAGCAACTTTGCCATCAGCAACTGCACAGCCAGCAACTTCGTGCCAGGCAGCACACGCAGCAGCAAAACCACTCTTATCATCGCCAACAAGAGGAGCAGCAGCACAGAATGCGGCGGCAGCAGCTGCAGCAGCAGCAGAATCAGCAGCAACAGCTGTTAAACCAGCACCAACAAATTAACACGCTGACTGTTTCTCTGCTGCAACAGCAGCATCACAATTTCTCCTTTCACCAGGGAGGTCATTCCAGCCGCCAGCAGCAAATGCACCATCCTCAGCAGCAGCAGATGCAGCATCAGCTGACTGCGAGCGAGCCACAGTTCCATTCGAGGGTTGTCCCGAGCAAGTCTTTCCTGGAAAACCAGAGTGCTTCTCTGGGTGGGACTCCCCTACAGGCACAACAGCACCAGGGCAGTTACCAGCTAGTCAGGAGAGGTCAAGTCTACTCCGGATCAGGAGTTGAAGACTCTAACCTGTCATTTCCCACACATTCGTCATCAATAGTTCACTCCCTGCCCACATGCTCTGTCAGTTCTACTAACGCTTACCAACCGGCTCAGTATCCTGCCTACCCTGGGGAGTCTGAAATACCCAGTCTGAGTCAGCAGTCTTTGTCCTCGGCTTCAGTGTCGAGGCCCACCACAACTGCACCACTCACTTCTACAGTGTCTGAGCTGTCGGGGACGGCATGCCAGTTTCAGTCACCAGGACTCATGAGTCAGCTGCACACTAGAACGACACTTAACCCGGCAGAAGAGTGTCCCTTCCGGACGCTGCACTCCGGAGAAGCCCAGGGAAACTGCAAGTCATCCGGGATGTTTGGTGAATCGATGAATTGCTATCCTAGCATCGTGAGCCATCTGCCCTCTGAGCAGCCCCAGAGCTGCGGGGCTATCAACACTAATGGATACCAAGCTCTGGAAGACACCCTGCTGTCATCGGAGGCCCAGCATGGAGACTTGGAGGGCCTGGAACCTACTGACCTCCTACCTGACCTTCTCCCCCAGCTGGAAGATGCTTTCAGGCAGCAGGAGGAATCCAGCTATTCCTGGGTCGATTCCAGCCAGGACAAGGGATACGAAAACGGCACGCCAACATCTTTTGAATGCAAGGATGAAAAGGTAATATATTTGGTTGTAACGCATCTGCTTGTGTCTGTTCTTACATGCAAAGGTTGCGTAATACCTATGCAACCTTTGCACTCTGGTCTTTACTCCAATTTTTTTTTTTTTTTTCTGAGTCATGTGGCTTTACATTTGTTTTATCGAACAATCAGGAAGATTTATTTGCCTTTAAGATAATTTGTTTATTCCTTGAATATCGTGGCACAGATACCAGTCACTTATATAATGTTTAACTATCCTCGGTAGAAAATGTACTCGTCTGCTCGGAAACCTGCAATCAGCAGCGGAGTGGGGGAAGGTGGTTGTTAGGCTGCACGTCAAGCAGTTTGAAAAGCCGCCTGAAAATGATAATGGTCAGTCCAGCCCGGCTCGTCTATCTGCCCAGCGCGCCGACAGCAGGTCAGGCCTGATTAGGCTAAGAGTGGCAGGAGTGTCTTCAGGACTTAGCTGTAAGCGTACTTAGGGCTATATCAAGATGTGGGTCAGGGCAAGCCAGAGGCACTTGAACACTGCCTTGCTGGAGTGTGGGGGAGGTTGCACGTTGTTGTGGTAGCTGCCGCAGTTTCAGTGTGTCTCTGCGCGTGAGTGCATGTGCACATGCAAGAGAGCAAGCGGTAGGAAAAGAGCTTGGCGTAGGAAAGTAGTTAGCACTTGTGGGGTGGTGTTGGTGGTGGAGGTGGGGGGGGTTGTTTGAGGAGGGAGACGGCAGCAGCTCATGGAAAACGGAGGAGAGCTTAGAAAAGGAAGGGAGGGAAAGAGACAGTTAGGAAGAGAATAAGAGGGAGAATAGAGGTGGAGGGGGAGGTTGAGAGAATGCATTAGCTGGCTGTAACAGGCTTCAGGCGGTTCCTGGGCCTGAGTTGACTGGTAACTTAGCAGCATCCACGCAGCCTCCCAGCCCATGAGTGACACATGACCAGATAGAAATGCTGCACACATTTCATCGTGGTCTGCACATCTGAAAAGGGCCATAGGATTTTTAACATATCACAGTGTCTTTTTTTTTAAATTTTACTCACACCAATTTATGTATTCAGAATTATTACTCAAGTTTAAATCAAAAATGGTTACGATTCTGTTTAAGTAGAGCTCGGCATGAAAACGCACATTTTTTTTTTTCAAAAGTGCTTTTGTGTTTTTCACAGCTCACCCCTCATGAGGTCGATGCTCAGTGACGCGCGACACAGAAGCGTTGTTTGACACTGGCCACGGTTACATGATGTTTTTTAATTCTGAATTAATTATTCTGAATAAAATAATTCCAAATTAAACTATTTTCCTTCGAGTTTACATGGAAATAGTAATTCTGAATTGAGGTTTACATGGAAAACACGTTTGATTGGCTTTATCCAATTCTGCTTAAGGTCTGGGGTTGGGATGCACATGGTTAACCGTTTAACTGTTAACCGATAACAGTAACTCTAACCGATAAATACTAACGGTCAATTTTGTTTTTAAGCTACGTAATTCAATCAACCCACGGGGCGTGTCGACAGGTGCAACAGGCCTCTGATTGGTCAATTCTACATCCGCGTAGAAAAGAGCGCGTCACCGAAAAAATGAGGAAGTACCCACATCTGTACGATTCTGGTTCTCCACACTACAAAGACAGCACATATTCTAGTAATTCATGGAGGGAGATTGCGATGAATGTGGGTCTGGATACGGCCGAGACGGTGAGGAAGTGGAAAAACGCTACAGATAAGTTTAGTAAGTCTAGCTAGTTCGTGATTGTTGCTCTTGCGTTGTGGTGTGGAATAACATAGCGGAGACGGTGCTAGTATAAATCAAAAGTGACGGCGGCATCTCTGCGACAAGCTGATGGCGACATATTGCCGCCAGAGTATACACGGGGAAGTGTCAGCATGTGTCCACGACAACGCGCGCAACATCACGGCAGCCAACCCTCCCGGACTTATCGGTTAATGGTTATTAATTGTTAAAGGGCGTCGGTTAACGGTCATAAAAAAAATTCAAAATGTGCATCCCTAGTCTGGGGGTTGGGAAGGGTTCTGATTGGATAGGGGGTCGGACGTCTTTACGTATTTACGTCTACCGGAAGAAAACAAACTTTCTCGATTGGCAACAACATGGAGGACTACATTATTAGCATCCTTTTTGGTTTTGTTTTGATTTTATTTTTGAAACAGCAGCATGAGCAACATCATGTCGATGATTTTCTTTCAATAACAAAGCCCAGCGCGGAATATAAGTGTCATCGCGACATACGGGCAAGGGAACGAGCATGCGCAGAGAGACCGGAATTAGTTTAAAGCGGAATGAGTGTATACATGACCGCTGAATTATTCTATTCGGATTTAGAATCAGAATAAACCAGCCACTTACTTCGGAATTAAGTTGAATTCAGAATGGATATTTTCATTTGGAATTAGGTGTTTACATGGTAATTTTTAATCATTTTAAATCAGATTTAATTTTAATTCTGAATTAAAGAGGAATTAAATTTCCCATGTAAACGCACTAACTGTATTGCGAGCTTCGTCCTCCTTGCATATGCACTTGTGTTAATTGTGTGGTAATCATACAGATATGCCCAAAACTTTCCAGTGCCATTTTAATCTCCCCAAAACAAACCCCTCTAATTTCAGCAAACCTGCTATGTTTTGCGACTTCTGGCGCCGGTGTTTTGAATACCTCAAACTCGTCAGCAGTCAAATCACAAATCTGCCGATACCAGAGTTCATCCATAGCGGCCATTTGCTCGTTCGCAGAGGTCCTTGGTTGAACCGGAGCCATGAGCCCGGGCCCTATGAACGAGCTTCTCCCCGTCTGTGTCAACATCCAGCGCTGTGTTGCTGCTTACAGGCTGACTATGCTATTCATGTGCACTGATGTGTGAAGAGCCTGCTGATGGTGTGTTTGCTGAACAGGCAAGGCGTCAGGGGATTGCAGACCACTCTTCACTCCCCCGCAGTGGATGTGGCTAATTAGGTTTCCAGTGGTTATAATGGTCAGCTGCAGACGTGATGAGAACGCGAGGGTCGAGCCCGAACAGTTGTCAGTGGTTTCCTTGTTCAGAGGTTAAATTAGGTTAAAAAATATATATGTATATTATGGTCCTGTTGCTGCTGATAAATGGGAAGTATTTGTGAACTTGAAGGCCTTTTTTAGACTTGCATGCAGCAGTCAGTCTCTACAGACGTGGAGAGTGATTCTCCTTTTGAAGTCTGCAGATGTTAGTGACTGGAATGTGAGTGACTGTGTAGATGGTTTTGTGTGCCATCGCCTGAAATGTTTGGAATTTGTGAACTGGACTTCTTGTGGTGGCATTAAATGTAGTATTTTTTTTAAACACTCTTATTTTATTGTCACATATTAGTTGGATTTCAGAGGGTGCCACCTTACGTGTGATGTTTGGCAGCACCCAGACTGGCTCCTATTTTGATTTGCCAATCGGCATAACGTTCATGTTTTTAGACGGCGGGAGGAAATCTGGAGTTGCATGAGAGAACCGTGAAAGCTCCACACAGAAGAGCTCCAGCTTTGATTTGAACCAGGGAGCCTTCTAGCTGTTCATCTGATCCCTCTTCAGTAATGCATCGCCTCAAAATGAAGGAGAAGAACGATGAAAGTCAGATAGGAAGAGTGATCTCCTTGTGAACTTTGGAAGCGTTACAGTCGTTGGGAAAACTTAACGTGGGAATTGCTTTTTCGTGTTATTGCCTGCAGGGTTGGGAATTAATGAACAGTGGTAACGTTGGCAGGACTTTCTGTGGTGGTATTAAATGGACAGTTTATTTGTTTGAAGTATTCACTCCCTCAGTTCAGTCTGGATTAGCCAGAAACAAACTTTCCATGTGCTGGTGTGGCTTTTTCTTTTTAAATAACTGTAATTCATCTGGATTCCAAAAAAGCCTGACCTTTTATAGTAATAAGATTCCTGTTGACGCTGAGGGATTTTAGAATTTTTTTTTTTTTATCAATATAGATATTGACTACATTTTAATGTACCATTATTTTTCAGGTTTGTGGTCTTAGTAAAGATGTCAAGAGTCTTCTTCCCTATTTCCAAGAGTACTGTGCACTTTGAGGAGCTTCGTTTCCGTATGAGACCTCCTCTCCCTCCAAATGGTGAAGGATGATATTTTTGGGTGCATTTCCTGCAGCGGTGGTTCCAAGGTCGTTTTTCAGGGCCGGATCCTTGGCAGGTGTCTCCCTTACCAGGAACAGCCCTTTTAAGAAGGCTTTCAGGAAACCTCTACGGGGCTGAAAAACGTTCTTGTTGTCGGAGAGCAGAGTACACAGAGCAGCCCTGGAAAACTTCCAGATGATGTCTGCTGCAATATTTCTCAGGTCATTTTAGTTCGTTTTCCTCCCCTTATTTCTTCGTCTTGGCCGCCGTCTTCTTCTCTTCGTTTTTGGAGGTTGACAAACGGCGAAGGCGGTGCACTACCACCATCATGTGGTTTGGAACGGTAGTTCACGTGCACCTGTCGCTGTCAGTGGAGACCCGACAGCTGAAAGGACTAAGGAGGTTTTACCCTGGAAGCCCCACTCTTTGAAACGCACCTGGTGTTGCATTTGATTATTTATCTATGTGCGTGTTTGTGGAAGTATTAATTCAATGTTTCAATGTTGTGGTCGGGATAGTAGCTGTACAGCTAGTGTATATCAATGGTCCCCGGGGCCGCGCACCGGAACCGGGCCATGCAAGAACAAATTATTTCTTTAAGTTTTATTTATTGAGTCTGAACGAGCTTTTATTTTGAAAAATCTTTTATTTTGGAAAATGACCGGATTCTCTGTTACTTTGTTCTAGTCTTTGTGCTTTTTCCCCTTTCACAAGGAAACTTTTTCAGTGAAGAAAGAGAAGAACAGCCTATGACTTCCAAGAAAAAAGTTTTAACAGACAATACCAGGATACTTGAAATATAGATTTATCACAACAGGTGATTCCCATGTACCAAGCCCGCTCTGCATTAGTTTTAAATTTCAATAGGTACAGAGGATGATACCAGATACTTTGATGTTATACTCATGTTATTGGCGTAATGTAATGAGGAAGCATCCCTCTCCACCTCCCTGATCCACGGTACAATTGTCCAGTGTTGACCGGTCCACAGTTACAGAAAGGTTGGGGTGTGGGGGAAAAAAAATCGATATGGCGATATATCGTGATTTTTGGCCGGCCGATATAACATCGATTTTTCAGCTCCTAATATCAATTTTTAGGAAAATTCATTCATTCACTTAAATGTGCAAAAACACTAATAATAAACAATAAATCGGTTGTTTTGAAGCAAATAGATTTGACTCAATTTGTCCTCTGAATGATCAATATCATCTGATGAACATATACAGCAACTTGATTTTTCATCTCTACTTTTATTTTTGATATTAACTGGGTAGAATATTGCGATATCATGTTAATACCGTATTGTGACCCAAGTATCACGATACATATCGTATTGCGAGGTCCTTGCCAATACTCACCCCTAGGGACCACTGGTGTATATGGCTTTGGCTACTTACTGAAAAAAAAAAAAAAACCCGTTGAAACAACTGTTGAGCGGTTGAGTAGCGACGGTCACAATGCGGGTCCTGTGCTTCCACCCAACCCTGCCCGGCGTCCTCTCCTGAAACCATAATAATGCTACACAACCAGCGTACGGCTCCTCTCAAACACCAGAGTTTCAACGGTGCCAGCGTCTGTTGTGCCTGAGGCTGTCTTTCAGCGTGCCACGGTGGTGGTGCTTCTTTTCAGCCGACTGTTTTCACTTGCATGCCACGTGATCGGAGTGTAATTGAAGGCTTTGCAAACAAGGAGAAGAAAAAAAATCTCATTTTATTACTTTTATATAACCTCAAATCCAACCAGTTCCTGGTTCACATCTTGGGCGGGGCCTAGTCTGCACGGAGTTGGCATTTACTCGTCACACCTGTGTTGGTTCTCTGCGGGCACCGTGTCTTCTTCCCACAGTAAGAAAAAGAAAAAAGGCCAACGCGTGTTCAACTGAGGATTGTGAAGTGACTGCAGTAACGAGAGCGAGCATGTGTGGTGGTTTATCTGTCCAGACAGCTGACTTGAGCTGCAGCTCTTCATGTCCATGAAGAGGATGGATGGATGATAGATGGATGGATGGATGGATGGATGGATGGATGGATGGATGGATGGATGGAAATTACTTCAAGAAAGTCATTCATACCACTATTACACACTTTTAGGAGGAGAATATTTGGAAGTGTTTAAACAGATTTGCAGTCTCCTGATTTGAAATGATGCTTGATCTGCTAAAAATGAAGTGGGCACTAATATTTTATTCTCACTGCAGAGAACTTGGTGCAAACTATTGATTTTTATTTTTTTCTCTACTCCCACAAAGTGTTGGCAAATGAAAGAATAGCATTTTACTTTTTACTGAGCTGTTGTTAATGTTATATTTCTGGTGGTGGGGGTGACCTGCCATCTGCAACTCTACTTTACTGCTCATAAACTTAACTGTGTCTTTTTTTTCCCAGTCGGCCCGTGGAGAACCTGTTGAGTTTTGTTCATTTAATGAAATGTCTCACTATTCGTTGTTCTAGTTGTTTCGTTTTCGGTTTTCTTTTTAAAATAATTCTAATGTGGCTGAATCTAGATTTAACAAAGCTAATTATGGGTACAAATTAAATGGATCCCCCAGAGGCAGAAAGAGATTTTGGAGTTTTGTGGGGCAACAGTAAAGCACTTAAAACGCTCAGTGTCGGCGAACCCAGATAGAAAAGAGGTTTCACGTCTCTGACTGACTTTTTCTTTTCTGTACATAAAACTGGCTCCTCTTCTTTAACAGCACCAACACAAAATTAAAATCCTGCATTGCAGCTCTTTCCTATTCTCTCAATCTTCATTGTACTCTGATAAATCCGTTGCAAATAAACAATTTGCAACTAAAAATAAAAGTGCAGCTTTTATTTTGAAGGAAAGTCACAAATTAAAGTACAAATTAAAAAAAAAAACCATCTTGAAGCTGAATGGTTCTCTTAATGGGTTAATCCCCGACACCAGATAAATTGCTTAATCTTTTAATCCCTTCCTTCAAAATAAAAAGGCACATTGGTATATTGATCTATTTATTACCGAAGCATTTGTCTGTTACGTCACGTTGTCTTGCCAAAACGATTCACATTCATGTGCGAAGCATTCAGTGGTTGTGTATTTTAATTTTCACATCATTCAGGTTATTGACCAGTAAGTGGTAATTAAGATGCTTTTTAAAAAAGAATTAATTCATTTGTGAGGATTTACGTGCGCGACAGTAATAGCGTAGTGACCAACTTGGAAAAATGCCTTATCTTAATTTACCTGAGGCGAACCTCTCCAGTGTCACTGAAGGAGAAGCTGCACTACTCACACACCTCTGTGATGTCAGGACTCTCATGTTTACTGGTTTTTGTTTGTTTGTGCATTGTTTTGCGGGGGTTTTTTTTGCCACCAGAAGTGATATCAGGCTGACTGCATTGAGTTAAACAATGACGGACCGTTTGCTTCCGCCACCACAGTGGTGTTCATGTGCTTTAAAAGGAAATGAATGGAAGAAGAGGAAATCGTCTTTCCTCGTTGAGTTCCACATTTTGTTTTATTTTTTCCCTCCCTCCCTGTTTTTGGCTCTGTTGTTGGCTGGCTACTGTGCCACATGAACAGGCTGTCATTTCAGGGTGCATTCCTATTGGCTGTTTGGCTCAGCTGAGATGGAGATACTACAGAGATACTGGAAGCAGCGACCGGCAGGCACGCTGTGAGATGATTCATCCAAATTTCTGACACTGCTTGATATCTGTCGCAGCCTGTCTTTGAGTGCAGGATTGTTATAATATTTTTCATCTTTTGCTCCTGTCCCACTGTTGGATGCACGACAATCGTTTTTAAATGGTCATTTCTTCTCACAGTCGCACATCTATCTTCAATTGAAAGAAGATAAAACTCGTGTGCCTGGCCTAAGCTGTCCTCATTTGAAGTTTAGGATTGCGTGGCTTGGAATTGCGTGATAATTAATGTATTGGGTATTTATTAGGCTTTATTTCACATTGTCAGTATCGCTGAAGGACCAAGTGGGTGCAGGAATTCCTGCAGAACAGGATGTAGTTAGTTGACATCCCAGACAGAATGGCCTCCATCCAACATCTTTGATAATTAAACAAAAAAAAAAAAGGAAAAAGCTTTGTGTGACTCATGTCTCACGAGCTGACCTATTCATAACATTTTCATTTTATGTTGCCGCTTCCTGGTGATGTCACAGATGCAAACACCGGCCCTAATGTGAATCATAATTAGGACGCCTGAATGTGTGGCAAACTAACTTATTACATTAACAGATGGTTCTGTAATTATAATTTTTTTTATGCTGCTTCTGCATTGTAGCATTTGTATCTTTTATCACAGCAAAGACTGAATAAGCCAGAAAAAGCAGATGTGTACCGCTGACCCCTGCTACGGTAAATACTGGAGTCCCCAACAGCCGTGCTTTGCAGGTGCCTCCTCGCTGCCTCCTCGCTGCCTGTCTGCATCAGTGGTTTAGATGTTTTATCTTGTTGCCTTTTTTTCTTTTTTTGCGTCTTTTTCCCAACATTGGCATCTGAGTTATGTTGCTAGTAGACAGGTGTGCCTGCATGGTAAATGTATGACTGGATGACCTCCTTTTTTTTTTTTTTTTTTTTTTTTTGGCCTTCCTGATCGGCCCGTGGGTTGCGCAACTCCGAGCCCACCAGCAGACAAGACTGGGCAGGCGGCTCCATAATCGGCCCTGAAACGTGACACCGAGCATCACCTCAGCACCCTCAGGGACGCGAGCACATGTCGCACGGTCACACTCCTGGGAAACCTGCCGTGTCTGGGCCCACATGGCTACAGGCCTCCTCATTCACACGCTCTCTCCCAACATCATGACAAATTCTCACCCTGAGCTCTCCCGTGCTCTCTCTCTCTCCCTCTGGCCCTGAACACTGATTCAGTCGGGAGGCCGGTCAGATGAGGGCGGAGGCGGGGGATAATCCAGGGTCAGAGGTAAACAGGAAGTCAGGAGGTCTATGCTGTGGGCGGAAAGGGAGGGCCCAGCAGAGGGAGAAGAGGGGGAAGGATGGGAGGAGAGAGGGAGGAGGGACTGGGTGCTTGGATTGAGTGTGAGAGGAGCATGTGGGAACGCTGCCAGCCCCAACTGCACAGTAGGTCTGAATTTAAAGTATTCTCCTTTATGCTGTCTCTCTTTTCTTTCTGCTCTCCATTGCTTCTTTCTCTGGAGATTAAATGGGTTTGAATATTTTTTTTCTTTTTTTTTTTTTTTTAAGGGGTGATGGGTCGGTTTGCATTTTGCCCAATGGTCAAACGTGGAGGCTTGTGTGTGTGTGAGTGAGGCAGCTTCCTTGAACTCGTGTTAACCTTTCACTGGCTCAGAGGCGCCTTGGACGACCACAGCGCCTCCGAGTTCAGAGACCAAGTTTGAAGAAGACAGCATGGAAATCACTTGTAGATCAGCTCTTTGTTGTGTGCAACAGACAACACTTGGAGGAGGTGGAAAAAAAAACACAACTCTTTTGTCCTTGTGTTTACACCTGACACAATGGGCGAAGAGTCGCTGTTGAAGGGAGAACCATGGCATCAAATCCTCTTAATATCAAGAAAAAAAGTTGAATTAAGAGCGAGGCCAGTTACAGCTGGTGGAGTTACGGTGCTTCTGTCATCACCTTTCAGTTTGAGGTTTCTTTTTTTACCAAGGTGTGACTTTGAAACAAACGTTGAGTACGTTGACCACAGAAGCAGCGGAAGAGCTTACTGGTTACTGATTTCTAACTTAAGCAAACAGGTTAGTAGGAAGTCATTATGTTGTTGCCATGGATACCTCTGTTGAAAGTAGAGACTTTGTCATAGTCTTGTAGTTGTACTTTATAACATGCACTTTTTTTTTTTTTTTTTGACAGGGGAGTCAAATTGCTAACTTCACTGTTTGCAACAAAAGTTCAGTCAGTAATTTTTTGTTGTAATGACCATCATGCCTGTTCACAGGTACATTTAAACAGAAGTTGTATTAGCTCTCAAGATTCAAAAATCACCTGCTCTTTTGTAGATTTTATTGTAAGTTGATTATTGTCTTCTAAATTTGTTGACTTGATTATATTTTTTGCTTAAGATATGAAAGATATACATATTCACAGTCGGCAAATGTCCCTGAAAGGTGAAGGGCCACCGGGCGACATGGAATTAAATCAACATCACGATTGATTAATTTTGCCTTAATCACTACTAATGAACAATTAGATCATTAAAAAAGGTACATCAGAATTAAATATATTTACGGCCTGGTTCAAACGTTTTTTTTGTCTTTATCGTTAAATTTGACATCCGTGACAACTATACTGGCGGCCAGGATGACTGACTGCAAACCCCAGCGTAATTCAGCTTGGAAATCCTGAATTGATGCTCCATCAGCGCTGCCGAGCCAGCGTGCTGCCAGCCATCTAAGCGCGCGGAGCTGTTGGCAGCTGAGCGTGCGTCGGCAGATCCAGTGACGGAGAACCGTTTCTGGACTCTTCCAAGCTGAATCATGCTGGGACCTGCAGTCAATCATCCTGACTGTACTCTCCAGGGGGGGTTACGCTCCACGGGGTGGCCTTGGCTCCCAGCCAGCAGACCTCCAGCGGGACTTCTTGTCACGCCGAGCTCTCCCTTGGAACCTGCCGCTGTGCCGAGCCCCAGCAGCACTCGTTTCGTTCTGGGCGACGTTCCGGTAGCGACACTTGAAATGAGAATGTTCCAACAAAATGAATATAAAGTTAGCGGAAGCTAAACCAGCCAGGCCAAAAACAGCTGGTGGGTGTCTTTCTCTTTGTAACATGCCACTTCGCTATTGGAGGAAAATGCAGCTTCAAAAGCTCTCTGTCTATGGGTCATGTGACTGGATGTTTCGTCCAGTACAAACAGTCAATGGTCTTAAATGATGTCTGCTCTAAGTGGGGAGGGAGCAGGCTGCACTAAGATGCACCAAGTCGATCCACTGAGGTTTGGTAGGGATCAGTGGGAGAGAAGGAGGACCTCCCAACACGGTGCGTTTCCACTTGTGGATGTTCAAATGGTGAAAGTAGAAGACTGAAATTTTAACAGGGCCGACATCCTCTTCAGTCCTTTCAGCCGTCGTGTCTCCTCTTACGGTGACGGAGCCGGTTTCACATAAACGACCACTCCAAACCACATGGTGGTGGTAGCACATCACTTTTACTGATTGTCAACCACCAAAAAAGAAAAGAAGGACAACATTGCCAAATAAAATAAAAACAAACTAAAATGTCGCAAAAAATATTGGAGTCGCTGGAGATGATTGTAGCGCTTCTATTTGCTGTATTTTATAATACATGATGGTGGCGTTAAATAAGAAAAGACGACTCCTATGTAAAGCGGATATTAGACAGCTGAATTACATCATCTCTTGCCCAACCAGCGAGTCAACACCAACACAACACAACCCCATCAAGAAGTTTATCAGCGTCTCTCTGAGCACCTATCCTACAACAGGGAACAGTTTTCAGCCCTGTGAAGGTTCCTGAAAGCCTTTTTAGCAGGGCCATTCCTGGTAATGGAGATGCACTTCAACGCTGCAGCCCTAAAAAAAAAAAAAAGCTAACCCGGAGGCCCCGCTAGTGGAAACGCACCTACAATGTGCCTGGGCCTGGACTGCTGCCTTCCTTTCACCACAGCAATGCAGGAAAAAGCCTTTTTCACATAGCTGTCTTGCCAGTCCAGAAAGCGGGTCCCTGTTAAGCTATTACTGTTCAACCAAAGTAATTAGCCTAACACGACGCCCCGTGTGCTATGTAGCAAGTTATGTTGCCAAGTGACAGCATTGTTGTTTGTAAGAGCATTGTGCTAAACCAGTCATGGGTTATCATTGGGATTTTATTGAAACCAGTATCAGTGCTCACACTGCTTGGTGTTAATTGAAGCAAGATCAGTGAACTCTTATCAGTGCTATTTTATAATAAGTGAAACATAATTTATGCTTCTATGTAGCAACTAGGCATGTAGCCTACATGGTGGCATTTATGCTTGTCCATTGTCGAATGTTGTTCCGTAATCACATCAACAAATACTAGGTGGCAGTGCGGCCTCTTTTCTGCAGCGCTGTAGCTTGCAGTGCTGAGCTTCCTTTTGTTTACTTTCTAGCAGAGATATGGCATGGAAGCAGCAGTTGTTCTACTGACGTTACAGTTACCTGTCGCTCTACCTGGCTTGAAAACGACAAATGATGCTACCAAGCTGACCAACATTGATGGCGGTCTGCTTTGGCCCGGCGCACTGTGAAAAAGTGCGGATTAGTTTTGTATATCTAACAGTGTAAAGTTCCCGCAATGACATACATACACTGTTGGCTTGACCTTCAAGCATAAACCACTCACACGTTACTTGTAGATTGTTTTAATTTAACTGAATAATACTCCATTAACCCTTAAATAAAAGTATTTTAATTTCATTATAAATTATTGATGAAATGATTCTAAAGGAATCATCCTGAAACATTGGGTTGCTCTGTTTGTCGCTCGGCAAAAACTGAACTGCTGATGGCACTTACAGCGTTGGCAGGAAACTCCGTTATAGAAAACATAAATGGGGATTTGTTGCAAACAGTTGAATATCTGGGGTGCAGAGACGTTCCTTCACAGTTACATGTTCAGGATCACAACCTCTGTTTTCCTCCTTTTGTCTGCAGTCTTTCTGCTTTTTTTTTTGTCTGAAAATCCAGAATACACTCCTGTATCCGTGTCTCAGTAAAATGTATAATTCTGTATTCCCAATATTCCTCGACGTTGCTTTAAGCTTGTTTTAATTTGCTAGTGAGCTCACATTTTCCATGATAATCAATGTGAAATTAAACTTGATTCTCCTTTCACTTGAACGCTGGAGTTTAGGTCTCATTGTGGGGACAACTCGGTTTTTGGAAACTCTGTAGGGACAACCACCATTGTCCCTACAGAGTCTTTAGAGCCCCAAAGATCACAATGTTCTCTTCAGCAATTTTCTTGTTGTCATAGTTACTCATCATAACAGATGTTAAAAAGTGCCGTAATTACCAGGAAAATCTCTTGAGCAGTACAGCATCCTAATTGGCAATCTGTGACCAAAAAGGAGAATAGAAAAATCTCAAGACCATTAAATAAAGGCTCCATACACCCAGAGCTGCTGCAACAGGCTGCCGCTAGTTTACCATCATTATTGGAAGATTATGTCCAATGGGATGATGGCTACTCAGTTATTGATACCAAACTACTGATCAATATTTATACTCAGCAGTAATTTTTCTTCAGTACTACTCCTTAAGCAAAGCTTTTTTTTTTTTTAAGCACATGAAAATATTCAAGTGAAACATTGAAAACTACTATGACATCTTTAAGTTTTTGTCATTTGACTATTAAATTAATACAGAGACTCTGAGCAACACTGCAGGAGTGTACAGTACTCTTTATGTACTTTAAAACCTATTTGCATAAGCTCAGACACGCATGCTGCTCCCTGCTGGTTCACTGTGCCTTCGCTTGTTTTCAGATGATTCCAGATCTGGTTTCTGAACTTCTCTCTTCATGTGAACCGATACTTGTGGGGGTATTTTTTTTCATGAACTGCCGCCACTGTTCAAGAAACTGTGTTGAGTGTCATTACCTGCCCCAGCTTCAGACATTATTGTTCTCAGAATACATAAATGCAGATCATTTCTGCAGTCCACACACAAACAGATCTGGTTCCAGCAGTGAATTACAATCTCTTTCTCACTAGAGTTGAAAATGTTGGATATAAGCGGTGCAAATGGTCACTTATGCATGCTCGTCAGAAGAGGTGAATGATCTTGAAATGTGCCTAACGTGAAACATTGACACTAATTATTTTTTTTATTAGCTTAAAAGCATTTGAACAGTGTTTTTTTTTTCCAGTCATCCATTTGTTAAATAGTAAAATTTGTAAAAAATTTTTGGTTGTTACTAGTTCAGTTGTAACACACGCATAACCTCAAACTGATCACAAGTTTATTTCTTTTTTTTTTTTTTTTACCTCCATGGCTGATTTTTAATTTGAGCGATCCACATAAATGAGAATAAAATGGAAAATCCCCCTGACAAAAACTGAACTTCCAATTTCAAGCCATTTGAAATATGTTTGAATAATTTAAAAACCTATAAATCAGAGCTACTTGCACAAAAAGTGAGTTTCCTATAAACAGAAAAGTCTGTGAAACTGGGCTGTCATGAAATAAATGTGCTCCTCTGTAGCACGCTGGCCTTTAATATCGCTATATCTCGTCTGACATTACCGTGGAAGGACGCTCGATATAAACACTGCTGTGATTTGAGGCAGAATAAGGTGACCACACGTCAGCCAAAGAAGACGAGATATAGATGGGTGGATATGCACGTGCTTTTTATTAATTAAAAATTGGAAATTGGTTACTGACAAACAGCAGAAATGCCAGATATCTGAAGGTCCTGTTTACAGCTCGTCCATTAGTCAATCCCCACTTGGTACTCCGTTAATAACTGTTGATAATTGTCGATGCCATTTGAGCACACATTTTTCACAGTTGGAAAATCCTTACTTTCCAAACGCAGTGTCTGAAAATAAAACGGATGTATACAGGAGGCTTAAAAAGATTTTAACTGCTTCCTGGAAGCTATTTACCCGGTCCAAAATGTCATACAGTCAATGTGCCACTTCTTAATAAGTGATGACAATATATGAAAGAGACCAAAAAATATTTTCCCTTCAGACTGAAGCTGTTGAAAGTTATCAGGGTGAAAAAAAACACAAAAAACTTGCAACTTCATCTTGAAGCCGCTGTCTGAAATTGTGGAAATGAGTACGAGTGTGAAAGGTGACCTTATTGGTCTTGATCCTTAGTTTTTTTGGGGGGTAGCGGGGATATTAAGCTACTAGTTAGGCATGTCGGTAGAATCGCTCTGCTTCATGCTTTTATTCTAGCAAGGAGAAGGGAAAACATTTTCGCTACAAAGAGAGGAATGGGTTCCTCACATTTAGTGAATCCTAGATGTGGCGTTGGACAAGAAACTGAGCGTAAAAGCTGATGGCAGAACCCACCAAAAACTACTTCTGGAAACACAAGTGGAATCTTTTAGGATGCCCCTTACTCTCTCCTTACCTGACACTGAAAATTAGTCACCACGTTTTAAATGTGTATGTCTAGCCATCGTAAAATTATTTAAAAACTTGAAGAGGCAGCAGGAAAGTGGGCAAAAAAAATTCCTACTTGAAGTCAGTTACTCATGGTTCACCCACACAGAGGTGGCTTGTTGTAAAATCCACATGTTTTACCACATTTCTGTAAGACGGTACTGTGGACCATTCAGGACAAAAACCTTTCACACCCAGTCATCTTCGTCTGGCTCTTCAGGGTACGAGACTGGAAATGATGATGGAGACGCTCGAGCTGCTCCAATCATGTTCTGGTTCTGAACACTCACCAGACATACTTCATTGATTCGTCATGTTTCTGTCACATGTCTCGTTTCCGGAGGAAAACAAAGACATTATCTTGGATTACCAGTTGTTAATTCAACGTGACTAATGAATTAAAAGGACAGCAGACCATGCTGTCTGTGCTAGCAGCAGTTGTCCTGGGAGAACTCCAAGTCATGTAAAATGGCATGATATGGAAAAAGGACATTTAAAAAAGTCCTTATATTCACTTTAACTTTAATTAATTATAGAACCCATGATAGTTAATAATTTGTCTCCTAAGTTTATTGCCATGTGTTGATACTTTTGCACTTAACAGCGAATCCAAGCGTGGATGCATGTTAACGCATTTGTTTAAATCTAATGACTCCATTCTTATTTATTTTCCATTGTCATGGTATCATGACCTGCGTGCACACTGCTGTAATTTGCAACAATTCCCATATCCATCTGCTGTGGACATGGTGTGCCAACCACGGAAATGATTTTACTTTTTAGATGGTCATTTATTTTAAAATGCCTGCTAATTAAGTTTTTTTTTTTTAGTTCAGATTTAAGAATAAGGAGACTCCATGAAGTGTTAATGCAACGACATGGATGTATCTTTATTAGTTTGGTCACCAGGCTACGGAGAGCACAAACGTTTGAGCTAAAGAGGCTTCCGTAGTTGACTGGACGCCACGTTGTCGGCTGTGAAGGACAATGTAAACATACAAACGTATAAACGTACAAACGACTTCCAGCCGCGTCATGTATGAGCTGTTGAGCTCGTCTAGAGAGATGCAGACCCATTTTTCTTTACATTATTGTTTGTAACACGTAATTGACGTGCCGACATGCTTTTCAGCGCTTTACGTCAAGCCGGTTGTCTTTGGAAACGTAACAAAGACTCCTATTGACCAATGACGGCACCGGCCGTTGTCACATGACTTCTGGTGGTGTCTGGGGAACAATGAAAATACTATGTGAACATTATCCGAACTAACTGAAAAATGATTTGGTGTAATTTGGCGCGCACTAACGTGTGAGAACAACGTCTGTGTCGGCACGGTGAAATCAGCTGTTTGACAGCAGTTCTGTCTGTTGAAGTGTTGTTTTGTTTTTTTTTTCGCCACGGAGATTTCAGCCGTTTCACACGCAGCGTTTCGGTTCATTAAGTGCAGTATTGCTCGTGCATCACCTTTGATCCCTGTTACAGAAGTGGAATAGAGGAATGATATGCTGTTTTATAGTTTCCTCATTCTCTTCATATCAAATAAATGAGCGCCATAGTTGGGAAATCTTTGTTCATTCATTTTTCTGCCATCAGAATAAGACTTATTATATTACAAAAAAAATAACCCTTACAGGGAGAAGGATATAACGCATATATAAAAATTTGTATCTGGTTATTTCTTGGCTTAAAAAAAAAAAAAAATCCTGTAGCAGAAATTCCAGGTCTAAAGCAGAAAACAGGGTTGTAATTAAGTGATATGGTTAAAAGGGCTGAAACTTCTCAGTCTGTCCATTGATCCACCTCTAACAAATGGCTGAGATGCTTGTAGAAAAAGACCCACTGGTCCCTTCACTGGTGAAGCTTTGCTAGAACCAGGTTACTTCCTCCTTTGCCTGCAGAACCGTCTCAATTCTCCATGGAAACAGCTTCAACATGGTGCTGGAAACATTCCTCAGAGATTTCGGTCCATTTTGACGTAGTTTCACACCGTTCCTGCGGATTTGTTAGCTGTGCATCCATGACACAAATCTCCTATTCCACCACATCCCAGAGGTGCTCTGTTGGATTGGGATCTGGTGATTGTGGAGCTCATTGGAGTACAGCGAACTTATGTCCAAAAAAACAATTTCAGATCATTTGAGCTTTGGGACAGGATGTATTATCCTGCTGGAATAGCCATCAGAGGACTGGTGAAAGATCAAAATGGTCTGTAGCAACACTTACAGTGGCTGTGGCATTTAAATGATAATCAGTTGTTACGAAGGAGCCTTAGGTTTGTCATTAAAATATCCCGACGCCATTACACTGCCACCTAGGGATGCACGATAACTGTTTTTTAAAACCTATACTGATAACCGGTAACTTTCAGCTCCTAAAGGCCGATACCGATAACCGATAACACACACATATACCGAAGATCATTACATCAATACTATGAACAAAATCAAAAATAGACTTCACTCTTTAAACGAACAGATATTTATTTTTTCCAATGAAAAACTATTGGCAAGCCTCTCTAACATTTTAATAAAGCTATCAAACAAACCTATTTGATATCTCACATTAACTTAAATAAGGTGCATTACTGACTGATTAATTACTGAAATGACTGAAAATAAAGGCTCCTTGAACTGATGGAAATACATGCATCAGAATTACAAACTGAAAAAGATTTATGTTGAAAGGATTTTGGCTTGTGGTTCCATTTAAATTAATGTCTTTAAAATAAATGAGGTTCAGTAGTTTTTTTTATCTCTTGAAAGCTTTAGATGAGAGATGAGGGAGGGGAGGGGGGGGCTTGCTGCTGGTTTGCTCACGTTAGCGTCAGCTCATGTTAGCACGATTTAAAAACTCCATGGACGCGATGGTTATGTTTTAGGTGGCTGATCAGGTTTGATGTATTAAAGCCTGTGTTTCCCTCCTTGTGGAATTCACTTGGAGCATTTGTCACAAATAATCAGCCAACTATCTTCTTCTGAAACTTTAACGAAGTTCCATACCATCACCGCCATGTTTGCTGTGATCAGCACGCTGTGCCGCATGCTGCATTCAAGGTGTAACGTAAATTCCCATGTTCCTTCGTTTGCTAGTTGTTCTTTCAGCCTCTTCTGTTTTTTTCTTTTTTTTTTTATGTGTAACATGTGGTAAAATACTGCGAATATCAATTCAAGTCAGCAACTACCAAAATTACGACCGAGTTAACAAGTTGTTTTCTGGCATGAGGGGGTACTTTTGATTTTCCTTACTATGAACTCGTGATTATGTTGACGTAACTTGAACATAACATTCACTGCTGGTCATTCAAGACTCAGAGGGAGCGAGGCACTGCCGTGTTGACAAAAATATATATGTTATCGGGGCTATTCGTCATGATATCCGGATCTATCACGAATCACGTCATAACTTTCTGTTATCGGCCCGATGGTTATCGTGCACCCCTACTGCCACCAACCTGAGCTGCTGACACAAGGCAGAATGCAAAGATCCATGCTTTCGGTTGTTGACACTCCAAATTCTTACCCTACGGTCTGAATGAAAACATTTTTCCAGTTGCATTTCCAATAGGAGCTACCCTAGTACCCTCGTATTGTGGAATATGACGTACAAAGGGGCAGAAATCGCACTCATCTGGGGCTTTGGAGACCTGTGCCTTTCTGCTTTATTGCTTCGGCAAAGTAGACGGGATCACCGCTCATGTCGCCACCAGTGATGATCTTTTCCTTGACGAATTGGCGGGAACTTGGTCCTGGACTTTCTGATGAGGTGTAGCACCTCAACGTTCTTCCCCGTTTTTTCCTCACCTCTCATGCTAAATCAGTGCTTTCTGAATCGGTGGGAGTTTCGTATTGCTGTTTTTTTTTTTTCTCAAACACCGGAAGCTTTCGTGCCTCTCAAAAGCCCCAGATGCAGTGGCAATGACTGGTTTCGACTGGTGCTGCTGTACTCAGGTCGCCCCTGTTGCAGTTTCAGTTTCCGGTTCTTAGGTGACAGGAGTGGTGCACGGCGTGTCCTCCTGCTGCCGTGGCTCATCTGCTTCAAGGTTCGACATGCTGTGCACTCAGAGATCATCTTCTCTAACTCAAACCAGTCAGGCTATTCTCCTCCGACCTCTGGCATCAACAAAGCTCCCCCCCGCCCCTCAAATACTGCAGCTGACTGGATCTCGTCTTTTCTCGGGCCATTCTCTGGAAACTCTAGAAATGGTTGTGAATGAAAATCTCAGATGAGCAGCTTCTGAAATATGAGTGGCAGCAGCAACCACGCTACATTCAGATTTATTTAAATCATCTTTGGGTGAATTCCAATTCCTCCCTTAACCCTCAATTTTTGGCCCTCAATCTTGACCCTCAAAAGTAAGTGTCAGGGCTATCTTGTGACTTAGAAATGGGACACCCCTTGATTGCAGTTACGTCTTCAGACTGAAATGTATCAGAGCCCGTGTTGTCTCTGTATTCCCTTAAATCAGTGGTTCTCAACTGGTCTGGCTTCAGGACCCACTATCACCCGTTAATGACAAGCCGTGACCCAAATCAAGGAAAATTTTCAACTTCTCAAATTTATTGAATGAAAAGATCGTGCAGTTTGAATCGGAGATAGTAAAAAAGAATATCACAGAATGCCAACACAAAAAAATAAGTTTATTGGTGAGCCAAAATGAAAAAAAAAAAAAAAATAGCATAACATGAAATAAAAAAAAGTGCAACCACTGTATGTATGTATGTATGTATGTATGTATGTATGTATGTATGTATATGTATATATATTTATATTGCAATATTTTTAGATTACATTGTTTGTTATATTTTTCCCTTAATTGCATGCACCATCATCGCCACAACAAATTCCTCGTGTGTAAAATCGTACCTGGCAACAAAGTTGTTACTGATTCTGATTCTTAGCAGTAGTTTCAAAAAGAACTCACATATGTAGCATTTGCTGAGTACCCACTTCCTGAATATATAACAATTTCCTATTAAAACTATCTAGTCACTTATTTAAGCATTAATCATAAAGCTGACAAAACAATCAGACCATTTCAGTAACAGCCATTTTTAAGACTCAACGGTGCTTTTATGCACAAACATGAAATAAAACAGTGCAACCACTGAGCAGTAATTTCAAAAAGAACTCAAAATATATAGTTTTGGCTGAATAACCACTCACTGACCTTTGTCTTCAAGATAAGAAAATCCATATCTCATATATTCTTCGTTGTATCTGTGTTTCACCATGCTCAACATATGTAAACAAACTTTGCAGGTCTTTTTCTATGGTGTGAACTGGCGGGTGTCAACTTGCATTACAGGACATTATCGCCATCTGCTGTTAAGGAGTATGAATGACACGCATTTTTTTTTTTTTTTTTTGAGCATTTGCTTCCCCAGGCAAAGGCCCGCAACCCACTGAAAACAGGTCTGTGACCCACTTTTGGGAACGACCACTTGAGAACCACTGCCTTAAATGACACAGAGATAACATTGAAAAAAGCGCAATATATTCTCTAAATAATATTAGCAAATAACACAATAGAAGATACATTATTCAGTCCTCCGTCGCTACACAACAAGGTATACAATAGGCTTGGGCGGTATTACGGTAATACCGTATACTTCCGGTATTTAAAAATAGCGGCGGTATCAGTTTCAATACCGTCATAAAAAAATGCAATGAATGATTTCTGTGTTTTAAAGTTTAGTTTTGTTTCTCGTGTATCGCTGTGTGTACTGTGTGTTCCGCTTTATTTTACCGTTTATTCGTGTTCGCTTGGAGCTGGTCTTGGTTTGACTCGTCCTGTTAAGGTACTGACGATGAAAACAATACTTCGTGAGTTTGCTGCTTCAAAATAAAAGCTTCTAATTAAACTAATAATGTTGGACTTTTATGTTGAAGAATTTATAGGAAGTGAAACGTCCGACATCAGACACTTACTATAAAGACTATACTATACTATAAAGCGCGTTTCAGCGTTGCAGGAGACAGGCTGCAGGCAGCTGCAGGCAACAGTTAAAACTACAGTGAAAAGCAAGAAATACACAAATAAATAACAACTGTAGTTGAACCAAGTTTATATTGAAGCACTGAACTGCTGTTTCGAGGTAAACTCGCCTTTTTTTTTCAGGCGCGTCAACGCTGGGAATAGGACAGCGGCGTAAAGCCCCCATTATGTACCCCGCCTGGGGTACATAATGGGGGCGTCTGTTTTGACGCGCGGTGTCTGCCGGCGGTGTGTGTTCGCCTGAATAGTCGCGGGAATACGGTATACCCCGGTAAAATGTGAGGGAAGTTTGACGGTATCAAAATTTGGATACCGCCCAAGCCTAGTATACAAGTAACGTGAAGCCGGCCGGGACTGCTGGTCTGGCAGAATTATCGTAAAGTAAAAAAATAAATGTTACGCAACAACAATGTTAATCCACGAAAGTCTCAAACAAAGACAATAAGATGGTTTCGTAACATTTATATCTTTAAGAACTACGAAGATAATTACATTTGTAGCTAGCTTTTTTTGGTGCCATCCTTTTCGAAGATGTCTTGGCTAAATTACCCAGTGCCTTCTGGGTAGCCCTTACTTCCAAAGGTGGTGCCAGAGAATCTCAATATTGAGGTCGATACAGCCCTCAAACTTGTCCCTCAAATTTGACGTTCTTAGAATCAGGACAGCACTTGCACTTAGCGGGAGCGCGCATTTTTGAGATTGAGGGTTAAGGGAAGAATTGGAATTCACCCTTTCTTTGCCGTTCTGATGCTCGGTTTGACTTTCTGTAGGTTGTCTTGCTACACCTTAAATATCTGACTTGCAGGACATGTGCCCATCAACCAGCAGTCGAACAGGAACACCTAATGAAATGTACAATGAGTGTATTTGTAATTACACAATTGATTAATTGTGTCAGGACTAAGTAAATGGCAGATGAGAGATGCTTCTGGCCTTCACTGTTTTCCTACCGAGGTTTCAGAGAGCAGTTCACAGAATCCAAAAAAAGCCCATGCCTCATTAAATCATGATGGCCGCAGGTTGACTAGGCATTAATCTACAGTGTCCTGCTTGCGCGTGGACATCAGTATTGCCTCTCTGTGTGTTCCTCTATAGGAGGGCTTTGGCGGTGCTCTCCCCGCTCACTGCTTCAGTAATGACACAGTCGTAAAGGTCTGGCAGTGAGCCCGACCTGCCCTCGCACCATCTCTCTGTCTCCGTCTGGTTTTCTCTCTCTCCCTCACACATCCCGAGGGACCTCCCCTCAGCTCCCCTCTTCAGTCTGCACCGAAGTTCCCATTTATGGACGGCATCATCCGGCCTGCTTGTTTTGCACAGTTCAGCTCGGCTTCGCTTCGCTGACTGGTGTTTGACCTGCCGTGCCGTTTCTGATTCAGAGAGCAGCGTGTTTATTACTCCGAACAGCCAGTTAAAAACTGGCTCCAGAAAAACACCGTTCTCACTTTCGTTCTTCTTCGCATCGCCATGTCGAGCACATTTAAAAGATATGTTGTTCAAAATGCAAAATGCATTTCTTTTCCCCCCGAGAAGATGAAGTCATAAAGCACCCTTTATGGGAGGCCACCCTTTTCTTCTTTCAGTTGTCTTTCCAGGTTCTTTGTTTTAAAAGAACAAGTTATTATAGTATTTAGTTTTGTAAATAGAGACTCTGTGTAATGCTGTTGTGTGCAGCTGCATAGATGTTACGTCCATAAACTTGACCGCTGTCAAACTGGTCACATCCAAGATCTGGGTGCCATGCAGCCTTTTAATGTTGAAGATGGTTTTCCCTTTCGTTCTACTGGTGTTTTTCTTCTACCTTCACATCCCCTGACTAAAGCTTTTAAATTCATAATCTCCTTGATCATCTGACCACCGGTGCACCCTCCTGTCTAACACTACACTTGTTCTAAGGACATCAATATGTGAGTACAGCTTCTACATTAAAAGCAGTACTTTAATTTAAGTTGGAATTAACTTGAATTTGCCCTTTGAAGCGTTTGATCATTTTCCAGAAACTTCAATGCAGCACTTTGTAAAACTGGCCCACCGCTACCGTTTTGTCATAAAGCCATGCAAGCAGTCAAGAGTAATGTGCTCCTGGTTGAACACGGGAGAAAATTGCATTCAAGGTTTTGATTTTTATTGTGTTGGAGTGAAGGAGCCCACGACGCCATTACCGTTGTGCAAAATCAGAGATTTGCCTGCTTAACATAAGGTGTCTGTGCGGTTGGATCGCCTCTTCCTGTCACTGTGAGTCATGCTCACTCCTGCATGCAAACTGTGCGAGCCCTTAAAATATCTTAATTCTTGTTGAGCGGCTGGCCTCTGAGCTGACACTTTAAGATGATGCAAGAAGGGCAGATGCCCTAGATAGACTCACTGGCTGCTCCTCTCAGTCACTGAGTCTGATTGACGCAGAGCCAGGCTATCCTTTGGAGAGTCGTCTGCTGCGTGCGTGCGTGCGTGCGTGCGTGCGTGCGTGCGTGCGTGCGTGCGTGCGTGCGTGCGTGCGTGCGTGCGTGCGTGCGTGCGTGCGTGCGTGGTCATTGCTCAGTACGAGTTTTTCCAACGATTTTGAGCCCAACAATCCTCTGTGTGAATGAAATGCTTTGCAGATTACCATTTATACAGCAAATGTGTTTTCAAGTAAAGCTGGAACTAAATTAAAGATTTCAGAGTTGATGCTGTGGGCCAGACAACGATTAAGTTTAACTTTTTTATTATTTGTTTATTTTTTGACTCGGTGGCTAGTAAAGGAGAGGAAGTGATTTCAAACGGACACCCGCTGGTAGTACTGCTTCTGCGGTTTAAAACGAGTTTCCACATTTTTGGAAACCTGTTGAATGAATTGAGTCTGACAGACGGCGTTTTGAGGGGAGATTCAGAAAAATATCCTCCCGTCATCGGGGGCTCATTGAGATGTGAGGCCCCCCCTACCCCCCCGACACATGAAGGTAGATCAGGAATCTGGTGCACCTATTTTCATTTGCACAGGTACATTTTCTCTTAATTTCAGAGCCAATTTTTATTTTTAGATAAAAAGAAAAATGCTCCCAAGTTTTTGTTTGATTTTGAGCAAATACTTCTATCCAGGAGCCTGAAGCACTGTATGATACAGAGAGATTTTTACTTATCATACTGTTATTTAGTTGTAATAGAAAAGTACATCAGAGAGGACTTTTTTAATTTTTCTTTCCCTGTCCATAAATCTTTAATTTCAAGTGCTGTATGTATATTTTTGCAAATGAAAATGGAAGCACCAGTTGCTAAAACCTGAACAGTCAGACTTAACATGACACAAGCTGAAATCTACAAGTTTCATGTGAAACTGACTTTCTGTCATGAACTATAGAAAATTTATTTTTTTGTTTGAACACCATTTCCCTCCTCAAAAGTCATTAAACATTTCACTTGTTTTTTGTGTTTACATTGCAACAGAAAGGAGGGCCTGATCCAACAGATGTGCGCACGTGTGTTTGAGTGCAGCAGCTGAATCAAAGCTCTGTGCACGTTTCCACAGATGTATATTCCACTATTTTAAATAGTTGTTTTGTTTTTTAATGTGAGCAGGTTATCAAGTATTTGGATAATGTTAATATTCATAGAGAGGCTGCCAGTGAAGTCTCAACATGGAGGGAAACACTTGTGACCACGGTGAGAGACGGGCTGCTCGCTGTGTGGTCTCCCAACTTTACTCTCAGCCTCTCGGCCTTTTCTCACGTCGTAACGTTGAGCGCGCTCAGCAGGGGATGCTGTTTTAAGTGCTGGATTGTGCCTGCTGTCCCAAAACGTTTCGGCTGCTTTTCCTCCACGGATCATTTTTATCTCGGCGGCTGTGCAAATTGCTGTCTTTTATGATCCGTCTGAACTTGCAGCGTGGAGCTTCCACATCAAAGACGCGCTTGGCAGAGAGACGGCGGCATCACGCCTGTGCCATATGTGTGTGTTAGCCGGGGGTAGGGAGGGTGGGGGGGGGAATGTCTCAGTGTCTGATTGGACAGTCACCAGTCAGAGGTGGTTCAGCTGAAAATCAGCTGATTGACCCAGTGCATCCCTAGATTTTATATACTCTTTTGTGCATCGTATCACAACAGTGCTTCTCCTTATAGGTGTCAATGTGCCGAAAGCTTCATTGTCTGCAACCCACTTTAATTTTCTCATCTGTCTGTATGAACTGACACGGTTACGCGAGCTGCCGCCGCCGCCACTTGAAGACCTTGATGTTCAGCTCGTCATCTCCTATTGTGCTCAAATGCAGGAATGCAGAGTATTTCTGTCGTGCACAATCAAGCCCCCAACGTAAAGTGCAGCAGCACATCATCTGCACGTTCCCTCCGCTGAAGTTGTTATTCGAAACCAATCAATCGGCTGTCTGGGGTTTTCAAGATTTCTCTCCTGTGCTCAAACGTGACCTAACCACCTCGCTCTCAGCAGCTGTTAGGACAAGACCTGAACTACTCAACTAAGGTTGACTGAAGGACTGCGAGTCTTTTTGGTGACTGCGCTGTGGCTTTGTGTTGCTGTCTGACCTGGACAAAAGCTGAGCATAACATCTCTGTTGGCTGACGAATGTTTTTGACTGAAACTGTACTAGTACAGCAATCGCTGCCTGTGCCCAGATACTGTCAGATTACTGCTTGGTCTAAGAAAATGTTAAATTAAACTAGGATGGTGGATAGTTACCGGATAAACCCGTAACACATCACTGATTTAAAATAATAACAATAATAATTAGGGGTGTGAAAAAAATTGATTTGGCAATATATCGCGATTTTCGGCCGCCCAATATAATATCGATTTTTCAGCTCCTAATATCCTATAAAAATTTACAGTGGTTAAAACGCTCAGTATGTTGTAATGGTTACTTAAATATGCAAAAACACTAATAATAAACAATAAATAGGTTGTTTTGAAGCAAATAGTTTTGACTCAATTTGTCCTCTGAATGATCAGTATCATCTGATGAACATATACAGCAACTTGATTTTTCATCTCTACTTTTAATTTTGATATTAACTGGGTAGAATATTGCAATATATTGTGATATTGCGATAATATCATATTGTGATCCAAGTATCATGATACATATCGTATTACAAGGTCCTTGCCAATACTCACCCCTAATAATAATAATAATAATGTAAAAGTGGTGATTAATGGTTGTTAGTCTCAGACATTTTGCATCGTTGTGTGTCTGAGTAATCTTTAAAAGTGCATGTGTGTGTGTTTTTGTCTTCTTTTGAGTTAGTCGTCATGTTCAGTTGTTATTAGGGATGGGCATAATTAATCGATTAATCAATGATTGATCATTAATAATTTGGTCGAAGAAATTAATTTTCGTCGATGAACCGAACGTTTTTTTTTTTTTTTTTTTAAACAATCCTAATGTAGGTTATCAGTGCACGTCCTCAAACAATGCGATGCATTTCGCTGTGCCACCGATAGAAATTTGGCAGCAGGGGACAACATTTCACCATCATTCTACCCTGGCTGGCCTCAGTTGTTACACGCGAGCTTCTGTAGTCATCATGAACCGGTTGCGGCGAACTGTGGCGTGGGACCATTTTCGTTTAGAAAATGAGCAAGTGTACTGCAATCACTGCAGTGCAAATTACAAATACAATTAATCGACAACGACAATGATGTATCACTTGAACAACGCGCATCCAAGCCTTGTAAAGGACGGTGGAGGCGGTTCATCTTTATCATCAGCCTAGCCTAGCCTAGCCTCAACTCGGTGTTAGCACGGACCAGAACGGAGCTGCAGTGCACATCGAGCACACAACAAGCGCATCTTTTTAAGAAACAAAAAGCCTGTAATACTGGCGCCTTGATATAAATTGTCATTGTTACGTAGTCTCCTCGATATCTCTTCTTTTATTATCGTTGTTTTTTTAAAGAAAAGAAACAGGAAATGTCACGTTATTCTCGACCACAACATCCAGGCCACTGAACACATCTGCGCATGCGCGGGCCATAGCAACCAGGCCAAAGGGGAAAACAAACGTCACGCCGATATTGAGAATATTTGTGATAGTTTTCAATATAAAAATGTTAATGATTAATCGATTATTAATCATTAATTCTCCCGACGATCGACGAATAATTCTCGACCAAATGCCCATCCCTAGTTGTTATAGCTGCGAAGAAACCGCACATCACTATATTCTCTCAGAACAGCTGGGAAACCTGCGCGGGAAAGTGGTTGAGGTACCTTCTAGCCCTCCTGACCTGACATTTAAGCGCCAGTTGCCCGTCAAAAAAGCGCACGCTTGGCGTCACGTGAGCCCGTTACCGTCTCGCTGCAGCACACAAAGCCGGACCGCAGTAAAAACGCTCTGTTGTGTTTTCAGCAGCGTCCCTAGAGGGCAGCACGTTCAGCGCCGCCTCGCTGCGCGTTGACCCTCAATATAAGATCATTAATGCGTGCGGCTGTGTTTTGGTTGAGGAGGCACCGCTCAACCTCACGTCTCCTTTAATTTATCAATGTTGCTGCTGCCTCACACAAACTGGCTTTTACCCATGGGTCTAATTAGCAGGGTTTTCTCTTTCTTATTTTTTTGTCTGCTCCGATACAAAGTGTAATCTACTCATCAATAGGCAAGAGACTTGTTTGTGGTTGACGAGACATGTTTTTTTTTTTTTTTCCTGTTAATCCTCATGAAGAGCCGGTCTATTTTTTGTTCTCAACCTTAAGAAACAGAAGTGTGGAAAGGAAGACGTGGGTTAAATAAAAGCGATGAAGAGTTCGTCTTTAGAGACAAACTCGGATCAAAACGTGTTCAGTGTTCATCCACCGAACTGGCGAATGGAGGATTGGTTTTGTCGATGATTTGATCGCTTTGTTCTGCTAATGTGCCACAACTTCCTCGACAGTGTAAGATGGCAGAATAATATAATGTATAACAAATTAAATGCACTATTATCGTGCTCTGATGCAGCCACTTTGCGCTCCCTGGACTGAACTCTTCACCATGTGTCACCCTGATCGCCGCTGAGTCCAGAGCTGAAGCAGCCTCATCAGCTCCGGGTAGACATGGTGTTTGAAAGAAGGAAAGGCAGAACAGCTGGAACAGCAGCTGGTGAGAAGGTTGAATACACAAAACCTACCTCTACGTGGTTATTTCTTTGACTCCTACTCAGAACGCACGATTGGGGCGTTTACTGCAGACATCTATGGTGGGTTCAAAGTACAGATGTAATGATAGTCGTTATATTGGCGTTATTACACTATTCATCAGAGTTTTAGCTCTGTGTAGTTTATCAGCAAACGGCATCAGCTTTGAAAAATTCAATATCAGCTGATCGAATCCTTTTTCACCAACTTTTCATTATAGTGACTTCTGACGAAACAAAATCTGCATTGTATTTGTTCAACTTTCAGTAGTTTTGACATTTATTTTGTGCAAAAAAAAAAAAAAAGTGAGCATCTGAAGGATCCCTTTCTAGCTAAGAGAAGTATTGCTCTACAGAAATGAAAGTCGCTTTCAGCGAAGCTGCGCTCGTTCTCGTTGAATTGGCAGCTGAAGGACACTCCAGCAGAGCGTCCACAATTATTCCCGACTTGTGCATTTAAAGTTGAAGGCAGATCAGATGTGCATTTTTCTCCTCTTCTGAATAAAAGACCTTCAGTTCACCGTGGATGACGCCGTCGTCAACACTGGCCGGTGTGGGTCAGGTGGGTGAGGATTGCATTTCTGCGAGACGCTCACGGGCGCCAGGGCGCCTCGTCAGCTTCAGCGAGCTGATTGCTTGCACTCGGCTCTCGTTCCCCTGATGGCGAGTTAGTGGAGACTCTGGTGTAGGCGAAGAACGAGAGCGACGCCTCGCTAATGCAGACTCTTTGATGAGGAAGTAATGGAGTGTTCAGAGCGAGACACCTGTGCCTCTGCACCCTCCCCACCTCTTTTCTTTTTTTTTTTCTTTCAACCCGCTTCCTTTCACCAGCGCTGCTCCTCTCTGCCCCTTCCTTTTTACTCCTTTCCCCATTTCCCCTCCCTCCTCCGTCCTGAAATGAAGCCACTCCCTTTTCTTCAGAGCTGCCAGACTTGTTTGCATATTAACTGTCTGGTTGCCAGGGAGCTGTGGCTTCGTGCCATTTGACCGTTGAAGCATGTGTATTGCTGTTATTCCTCTCGGGCTTTCTTTTCGGTTTATTTTGTCAAAAAAAAAAAAAACTGACCTTAATAATGATCCGTTTTTATATCGCCACTCAAAGATGCATGTGTTCACAAAATCAGTTTCAACTGTTACATAAATGTCTCTCACCACCTGATTATTTTACCCCCCAAAGTATTGATCAGCTGTTTCAGTATTTTATTTTTTTTTTGCTCCATGTGCTTTTAAAGGTTTGACAGGCAGTATAAGTATGTGCGTCTATGGCATGGTGAAACTTCAGGATCAACTCCTGGTACTGCAGACGGCCAGTTGCGTTTTATCAGCTGAAACCTGTTGCGTTGTGGATGCTTGTGTAGTCAACTCAGCCCCCGGGTACTGTACCCCCGCCGGGCAGTATCTGACGATGGGTTTGTTTAACTTGGAGAGGACGCCGTGCTGCCTCGCAGCTCCCAGCGAGCGTGCGGCCTGCTTTAAAGTCCAAACTCCAAGGCCTGGCTTGGCAGGTTGATCCAGCGCCTGCCCTGCTGCTGCTGCTGGTCAGACTCAGGACGGCCATTGCTTTGCGCACCAGGCAGCCATCTGCGTCTCTGTAGGAGATAATGACATTATAAGATGTTAAACAACAAAAAACCACTGAAGATGGACGGGAGAGACGCGCCTGTGCCAGTTTCGTACCAACTCCCATCGCCAGGTTACTTCCAGAGAGGTTTTTTTGAATAAGACCATGATTGGCTGGTTAAATCCACATTAAAGTATCTGTCTCAACAGAAAGCCATGTTGTGTTGTAACGTGCATGCGGTCGCCGACATAATTCACCTCATATTTGAATAAACTCATAAGTAGTACAGAGGAGCAGGAAATTACTACGATGTTGCAGGAGATAACATTATACAGAAAATGCACAGCTTCCAGAAGGTTGTGCTCACCAATGCCATATGGGTTTTTCCTCTTGTTGCATTTTTTATTTTTAATTTCCTTTAAACCAGCAGTCCGTGTCGTCAGGACTGATTCAGGATATGTGTAATGTGCTGTGGTGTTTTGAGTCATCTCTCCCAAATTAAATCTGAGCATTACTGGCATAAATTAATACATGCAACCATCATTTTGAGCTTGAATCAATATGTACTGGAGGTGGAAAACTAAACTTAACCCTCTTTCTGTGCTGGGCAGCTGAAAATATTAATGTGTGTGTGCACAGTGTTGGTGGGAAATATGTCAGTTCAGCTGATTTGGTGCAGTAAATACAGAGAGGAAAAAAAAAGAGAAGCTGGTGGAGTGTGAGTAACACGGCCCTGACTCCGTAGCGCTGTACCTGGCTCCAGGCCAGCCGTGCGTGTCTAAGTAATTCCCGATACCATGTGCCACTCACTGCACATGGCCCAAGAGTTCACTGAAAAGCCTTCTACCTGCTCCAGAAAGAGTTGCTTGTCCTGGACACGTCCCAGCTTCCCTTCTTGATTTTTTTTTTGTCTTCTTTTTCTCAGTCCCAGCATGGTGACCCGGCCATGACTCGGTAGAAATGTTTGTGTTCACCAGTGGAGACGGTGCAAGGCTGAACGTTTCAGGGAGGAGAAACCTCTTCGGTCTCTTCGTGCGTTGTTTCTCTTTACTGGTGTTTTTTTTTTTTTTTTTTTTTTTTTTTTTTTTTTTTTTTAGCTATTGAGATTGCATTTGTCTCCTTCAGGTGATTATGTGAATTAAACGAGGTCATCACAAGCAGTGGCCGACGTGACGACGCAAAAAAGAAAAAAAAATCGTACTGTCTGTGCCCTGGTAGAAATCCAGTACTTTGAGGGTTAAGTTGTAAAAGTTAATGTAATAACTGCTAGCACCATCTGCTGGCCTACTTCCTTACAAAGAGAGAGAGAGAGAGAGAGAGAGTGGGTGAGTGAGTGAGAGAGAGAAAAACGAGTCTGGGTTTTAACGACATCTCTAATATTCATGCTGATGCATTTTGCTGCTTTGTGCTTTCATTTTCCACCGCTCCGGCTGCCAGAGTCTCGCTCGCCACACACGCCCCAGCGAGGCAGAGGGAAAGACGGCGAGGGAGAACCGGGAAAGGCAGAAGTGTGAGGGGGGAGAAAAACAGAGGAATAAACAATCAGCCCAAACAAGCAGGAAAGATAACGCGAAGCCTTTTTTTGCGGGGCAATAAGAAGAGTTACCTACCTCATCCTGGCCGGCGAGGACAACGAGGAGAGGCGCGGGAAAGAGGGGACGGCGAGGCGTAAAGGGCAGAAAATGAAGAAGGAATAGAGGGCTGAGAGAGAGGGCGCACACGAGAGGCAGGCGGAAAGAGGAATCAATGAGGGGGGAGGAAAGAGGAGGCAGGGTAAGGCGACTCTGACACACACACGCAAACACGCGCAAACGGAGAGGGAGTAAGTTGGAGCCGGACGGACGGCGGAGCGGCACGCAGCTAGCAGAATGAGGGCTTCCTGGACTGCCACGCACCTCCTCTACCGCCAACAGCGCTGCTCCCTCATCACCCTGTGAAGAGACAAACGAGGGGAGGGGAGGGGGGTGGGGAGGAGGTGGGGGGGGGAGTTAAGAGAGAGAGGAGAGAGAGAGAGAGAGAGAGCGAGAGAAAGAGAAAGAGCGCGAGAGCTCCCATGCTCTCCTCTTGAGCCCTGCCCGCTGGGGGAGGAGGAGGAGGAGACGAAACAGTTCGAGCACTCTCGCCCGAGGAGAAGAGCTGACCGGGGAAGGAGGAGGGGAGGCAAACGAGGAGAGAGAGAGAGAGAGAGAGAGAGAGGAGGGAGGGGAGGGGGGGGGGACACCACAGCTCAAGGAAGAGTGAGAGAAATCGACTGTAGAAAAGGGAAGAGTGTTTGTAAGAGAAAGGCGCGTGTGAGCAACAGAGAGAGGAGAAACCCGGCGAAAGGGCAAGGCTTTTGTTAGCCGGTTGGAGAGAGGGAGTAAAGAGGAAGAGAAAAAAAAAACACCATGTCTACAGTGAAGAGGCCAAGAGGAAGGGTAAGTGAGCTGCTCTCAGCGCTGGGAGGGAGGAGGGAGGGACGAGGAGGGGGGGGGGGGAGGAGGGGGGGAGGGGCCCGGCAGGAACTGAACAACCTCCTCTGCTACTGGCTCATGCTGCACCGCCGCCATCTTGAACTCATTGCTGTTTTTTTTTTCCTCCTCTCTTTCTATTTTTTTTCAATATCCCCTTCATACTCATTTGCTTTGCTGCGAGACCACACTAGCTTTCCACATCCCCGCCGTCTTTTCATTTCGTACATCACTTTTCCATTCTCCCTTTAAATTATGGAGACGGCTCGTCCTGCTCTGTAGTTTACGTACAGTGGATGATGTGTGTGTGTTTGTCCTCCATGAGTTGAGCCCGTCAGTCACCACAGCGCTCACTACATGTGGAAATTGAGTGTGTGTTAGTGTGTGTATGTGTGTGTGTGTAATTGGGGAGGGGGGGGGTTGTCTAGCCCAAATGGAGCTTACTCTACCTTTTCATCGGCTGTAATGGTCCTCGCCGTTTTCTGGGCCTGAATGCTGCTGGAGAGATTGAAATCACTGCAGTGCTGGCAGGCTGTAATTTCAGTTATTTATAGATGTATTACACAGCTGCAGTGCTCTCCGTTTTGGTGCATTTTATCTTTTCTCTCCCTCACTCGCTCCCCGTCCTCCTCGCTGATGAAAGCCCGTTTTCATATTTCTATCTTCCTCTTCCTCCCTCCTTCAAGTGCGCTCGTGCCCTCTCTCACTTGTGCGCATTACTTTCAACTCCTCGCTCTCCCTTTCTTTCCTTATTTTTTTTTTTTTTTTTTTACCACGGAGTTGGACGGGGGAGCGTTCCAACACGATCCGGGAAATTTCTACCTAATAACCTCGGCAGTGTCGCACACGTGAAAATCATAATGCAGCTCTTGTGTGTATGTGTTGCCTTTTTTCTCTCTCTCTCTCTCTCCACTTCCTTCCAAATGAATTGGTAGTTATTCAGTTCCCTCCCCCCACTTTGTCAGCGAGGTTCAAGCTAATTCTCTTTATTTAGCTAGCACTGTGGAGAGAAGAAGAAAAAAAAGAAAAAGGCAGCCGGGGCCATGTAGGCATACGCAACACATTTTTAGATTAGGTCATCCATTTATGGGTTCCCTTTCCGCTGGGCCCGAGGCCCACAACAAGGCGCTTGTGCAGGCATAACCGCAGCCGTGCCATCTATTATTCACGTATTATCATGTATCGGGCAGGCTGGATTATTTATGTCTGCAAGGCACACTGTAACCTGCTACAATGGGCAAGTGATTTGCGCTGCCTGCTTTTTTTTTTTTTTTTCCAAAGAGCTCACATACATGTAATCCTGCAGAAAGCTTTTGCCATGTTCATGTCACATGGTATCCACATGGTTTAAAGTTGTTCTCGGAGGAAAATTTGTCCTTTCTTGAGCTAGACTTTCACTCTGAGGGTGGACGGAGTTTCTGACAGCAGAGGTGAGTAACAGGCAGGTCCGACCCCACTCCAGCCTCCGATGGGAACAGCAACAAGCACAGCTGTCTGACGGTGGAGTCTCTTTGATGTAAAACCCACGTTTCATTTTGAACCATGAGATTCGGTATGATCACTCACAGAGAAATAACATCTCAGAATTGTCTTGGAAAAACTGGCGCGTTCATTTTTATCCTTAAAATTTCCACAGATCGGAACGGTGATCAGAAAGGACGCAAAATGAACACCGTTAAATTTTGCATGAAGCGCGTTACGTTACCCATCAGTTACACCATGGACCCCGAGGCACTGAGTCTCCCTCATAATTACGTCGTGCATTTTGGTGAAAACGATACACTTCCCCATCAGCTGGCTTTGCTCAGACCAGTGGTTCTCAACTGGTCTGGCTTCAGGACCCACCATCACCCTCAATGACAAGCCACGACCCAAATCATGAAAAATTTCCAACTTCTCAAATGTATTGAATGAAAAGATCGTGCAGTTTGAATCGGAGATAGTAGAATAGAATATCACAGAATGCCAACACAAAAAAATAAGTTTATTGGTGAACCAAAACGGCAAAAACTAAAATGGCATAACCAAAATGACTTCAAGTGGGAAATATTCCCTTTGATGCTCAATTAGCTGCATTTTGATTAAATCCAAAACACTTCAGTTTAGTAACTTCAGCCTTTTTTAACAGACTCAACATGCACAAACATGAGTAGTAGTTTCAAAAAGAACTCAAATATGTGGCATTTGCTGAGTACCCACGTCCTGAATATATAACAATTTCGTATTAAAACTATCTAGTCACTTATTTAAGCATTAATCATAAGGCTGACATAACAATCAGAACATTTCAGTAACAGCCATTTTTAAGACTCAACAGTGCTTTTATGCACAAACATGAAATAAAACAGTGCAACCACTGAGCAGTAGTTTCAAAAAGAACTCAAAATATATAGTTTTAGCTGAATAACCACTTACTGACCTTTGTCTTCAAGATAAGAAAATCCATATCTCATATATTCTTCGTTGTATCTGTGTTTCACCATGCTCAACATATGTAAACAAACTTTGTAGGTCTTTTTCTATGGTGTGAACTGGCGGGTGTCAACTCGCATTACAGGCCATTATCGCCATCTACTGTTAAGGAGTATGAATGACACGATTTATTTTTCTTTTTTTTTTTTTTTTAAGCATTTCCTTCTCCAGGCAAAGGCCCATGACCCACTGAAAACAGGTCTGCGACCCACTTTTGGGTCGCGACCCACCAGTTGAGAACCACTGGCTCAGACTATAGACACGTGGACTGCTGAATGTCTCAGCCGCTACACTATATTCTGCGCAGGTAGCCAGCTTATAAACGGCTGTGACCACGCGCTTTTCCGTGAGAACTGGCCCAGTTGGGTTTGATGGAGCAACAAAAGCCGTGCCGGTCATCCTAAAGTTTCTAATACACTGCTCCTTCCTTGAAACTGTGGCCCATGACCTTCCTGAAATCCCTCAGACGTGGCTTGGCTCCACATACAAGGGGCTTGTCCTGCGATAATTTGTTGCAGAGATATTTTTCAAGTGAGCAGCCGCCGAGATTAAAGGGGTTCTGGACATCCGCTACGTAACTCATGGAAGGAAAACAACAACATTTCAAAACTATCAAAGTTTGGCGATAAAACTGCTATGGAAACACGGCTATTGATTAGAAGAGCTGTGAAATAGTAGGGGACTGACATTCTCATAGCAGCTATAAATAATCTTATTCATAAATCGCATGAAAGGAAGACGGGCCTTTCGACTCACTTATTTCTTTATTGTATCTGTGATGATGTGGTACCTCCATGTGTTGATAAATGCAACTGGGTGGGCCAAGCGGTGGAGGCTGTGTCCGTACATGGACGTGACACTTGAATGGCTGAATTATGAATTCAAACTTGTCTTACGAGTCTTCTTTTTTTCTTTTTAAAGCCTCGAAAGAACACCAATGGTCCTGGCATCCAGATGCGGGTCCACAGTCCCCCGGTAAAGAGCAGCTCATCTTCCTCGTCCTCTTCGTCGTCGTCCTCGTCGTCGTCATCCTCATCCAGCTCCTCGTCGGAGAAGAGGGTGCCGCGGCGGCACCACCAGATGGAGTCGACTCTTCAGGACAAGCAGGAGAAGGCTAACAGAATAATATCGGAAGCTATCGCCAAGGCCCGGCAGCGAGGAGAGAAGAACATCCCGCGGGTCATGAGCCCAGAGAGCTTCCCCAGCTCCTCTGCTCAGTACAAGGCCCACCGCGACCGCGAGCACAAAGGAAACGGCAAGGCCCGGCCCAGAGAGAAGGCCTGCAGGAAGGCCTGCATCGTGCCCTCCTCCAAGCCCAAGCAGAAGGCCAAGATCGGGTACGTGCATGTCACTCTGTAAACCGCTTGTTCAGAAATATTCCATTAAGCAGAGCTTTGATCTTACCTCTTTTAATTCGGTGCACGCCAGATCCGCTATAGCGTTTCACGAGCTCAAATGAACACGTGACATCTGCCAGCCGTCGGCTCCCTGCCACGTTACAACCATACTCTGGTTTGGGCTGCTAATAATTGTTGGATCTGCTTTCTTTTTTCTTTTTTTTAATGTTTTTGTCCAAATAGTTTTCTTCATTGTTTCCTGGTTCAGCGTTGCAATAAGGACAAATGCTTCAGTTTACCGATGTGATATCCTCACATGACGACTATCATAAAATACACTTAAATGAACACAACATGGCGTCAACAAAAATATTAGTCTCCTGGGAATAGGAAATGGCAGCGAGTCTGCCATTTCTGAAGTTGTAACAACTGAATGTTTGGCAAGTTAGCAGTGTTGCATTTGACTTATTTAGCCTCCTTGTGTGTTTTTCTGGTACATTTTTTTACTGTCACGCGTGTTCCTCGTCTGGCTGTGAGATGGAAGCTCAAAGTTCAGCATTTTACAGCATGCCATTACAGTAAACCGAGCTTGGTGATCAGCGCAGACATGGGAGGAGTAAACAAAGACGGCATTTACATGCGAGACGGCGCTGCCGAGTCTGTTTAGGCAAGTCGTGCTGATGTATAGATACCGTGATCTAACTCCCATCCCCCTCTGTTTGACTGCTATAAGCAAGTGTGGAGCCATAAGCCACACCCAACACGAGCTATTAAAATATCAGCTGGTGCAGATTTGAATGCAGAGGCGAGAGGACAAAGGAGCGGGATAGTGTTTAAATAAGGTGCTATCAGATTTAACAGCTGGAGGGAGGGGAGGGGAGGGGGGGCATTATTTTTAGTGTGAGAGAGACTGTCAGCGGTCAACAGTTGAACTGGCATTAGCTGCTCCGGTGATTGGATGAGCTTGGCAAAAGGGGCGACACTCTTAGACTTAATGGATTTTGCTTGTTTATGTGTGTGCAAATAGGATAATTATAATGTTTAAATACTACCACAGCGGACGCATCAGTCATCGTGACGCAGTCCTTCATTGTTGGAATTACTCGCCCGGTGGAGCTCAGAGTAACTCCGGTGTGTCTCAGCTGTTTGATTAATGGAGAGATTGTTGATCGTCTCCAAACAAGCTGGGTTTTGATCATTCTATTAACGTTCCGTTTGATCGTGCTATTTATCAGCGAGGCGCCACGCTTTAAAAGGCCGGGGAGCATCAGTCAGACCGTTGCATCCGTGGCGTCACAGTGGATTAAAAACATCACGTTTAATAAAATTGCTATTTGAAGAAAACGTCTTGGTGTTGTTGAAGGGCAGCTGACGTTGTGTCATTTAATATTGTCACAGATAATGATCAAATGTTATGGCAAAGTAATGAGCTGTGCAACCCCAGTAACTGTACTGGGCCTGTGTGAGAAGAAAGTACGACGTCAAAACCCTCGCGGCAGAGCTGGTTTATGGGGGTTTTTATCTCTCGCTACTTCCGACTTTCCAACCTTTCTTAGAAACATTAAATGCATTGTGCTCTGTTGTTTTGACCCGGCAGGCTTAGTGACGCAATTAAGGGAAGCCCGAGTACCGCGAAAATAGCATCCACTGAAACGGGCTGTTACCGCCGCATTTGTGGCCGTTTGCATGATTGAAAAAATACAAAAATTAAAAAGCGACAATGCGAACTCCTGATTCAGAAGTCGCTTATTTAGCGCGATTGGTGAAAACAAAAATGGGGAAGAATATCGAGTAGCTGAACGTCGCAAAAAAATTCCAGGCTATGTTCCCGTCAGTTCAGCATCGAACACATCAGAGTGGCGATCCCGCCTACACTGCTTGAAATAACCGTAGAAAGCCGTGGTCACGAACGGCGGCTGTCTAAGTCCCGGATGAACGCGAGCTCTGCCACCTTAAGCCTGGTTTATGCTTAGAAATCAGGTCGTCTGCGTGCGTGACGCAGATATCGCAGATATGCCCCCCCCCCCCCCCACCCTCTGCAGAAACTCTGGTGCACCTCCCCAAAATTGAGTGCCGCAGAGAGGAGAGAAAGGTGGCCTCTGATTGGTCAATTCTACATCTGCGTAGAAAAGAGCGCATCATCGAAAAAGTGAGGAAGTACCCACATCTGTACGATTCTCGTTCTCCACACTACAAAGACAGCACATATTCTAGTAATTCATGGAGGGAGATTGCGATAAATGTGGGTCTGGATACGGCCGAGACGGTGAGGAAGTGGAAAAATGCAAGAGATAAGTTTAGTAAGTTTAGTAAGTTTAGCTATTTCGTGATTGTCCCTCTTGCATTGTGGCGTGAAATAACAGCGGAGACCGTGCGTCAAAATTGGTTATAAATCAAAAGTAACTGTGGCATACAGGCGTCAAGCTAACTGCGACACATTGCCGCGAGAGTAAACACGGCTCTTTACACGTGGGATTTTGCGGCGGCAGCGTTGTTTGTAGCCCATTTCTTGATTTTAACTATAAGAACATTAACAAAAGGTGAGTTCGCTGTTGTGCAAAAATAAAGTGCAGTCCCTAAGGTTATTAGGGTTATTGTTAGGGTTAGTCTTAATGTATTCAACATCACTCAGATGCTGGAATATATCGGTCTTCCCGGTGCTTTTAGTTGCTTTAAATATCGTACATATACATTATATACATTCTGATTCCTTGGACTGAAGCCGTAGTTTACCGCAGACAGCTGTACGCCCATCGTTGGATGTCAGACACTGCAGACATGAACCACCTCGACGAGGCTTCAGAAACTTTCTTTCTGTTGTTGGACGCTTTTTGGCAAAATACTTCACTTTTAACAGCACATATGCAACACTGCGGATTTGTTCATGTCTATAGAAAGCTCTTAGGGGGAGCTGCTACAGAATTATGCAAGCTCGTGGAAGATGTGGTGTTGCCATACCATAATTATAGAAATTGAAGTGAATATCAATTTTCATCTTTAAATGTCACCGTAAAACCATAAGTTCAAATTCATAGATAAAAATCGACCGTCGCCCAGCAGCCAGAGTTGTTTGTCAGCACTCAAGCCTCTAAATAATGTAAATTTAGGGGATGTCTTGGCTTTGGGAACTGCTTTAAAACTTGTCTTTAACCCCCGTTTTACTGCGTCAGTAGGTTACTGTCTCAGTGATATCAAACGTACCTTCAGTGGCCAGGCTTTCTGTCATTCTTTCACAGTTGTTTGTGGTGTCTTTGTGTCCCTCTTGGTTTGTTTTAACTGAGAAAAGAAGTTGAAATGCAAAAAAAAACAAAAAGTAGGCCCTGAGGACAAACGTGTCACTGACGTTTAGATGTCTGTACATGACGAGAAGGTTGTTGGAGGGTGGCGTGAAGGTTCACAGCTGAGTGAACCTTTCACGTAATCAATCTGTTGCATTTACAGTCACTTCAGATTGTGGGTTTTCCCATGTTTGACCTCACAACTGATTTCCAAAGGTCAGTTTGATGCTGTCCTTTGGAAGTCAGTACAGCTGATAGCTGATTTGTATTTTGGCTCTAATTTAACGTGACCAGTGGTTTGTCATAAATTTGGGCAGATTTCCACAGTAGGGTGCATGATAGTCCATAGTACAAGGCTTTTTTAAAAACATCTTTGAACACCCTCTCAAATCTGTTTGGTCGACACATAAAGGCTCCAGACTTTTTTTTTTTTTTAAGTCATGCCTTAAATTGACATCCGTCACAACCACACACATTTTTCACATTTTAACCATTAAACAGACAAATATTTTGATCAAAATTACACAAATTAGCTTCATCCAATTTTATGTTGCTCTATTTTTAAACACTTCTGTGTGCTGCGGGAACTTTTAACGGCGGTTGTGTTGAATTTTGAGCCTCTTCTGAAGATTATTCTTGCCGCCTATAAAACTCTTTTTAATATTTGACTGAGATAATCATGTCAGAACTGAGAGCAACCCGTTTCCTCTGCACGTTTTGTTTCTTCCTGTACATGCGGCGCCACACCTAGAAGAGAAAATAAGTCATTGTGCTGCTCTTTTCTTTCCATTTCGACCGCGTAAATCCTCAGAGCCAGTCGTGCTGCTCAGCCTGCGCGGACGAGCTCGGATGACGTCACGCTCAGGCGTGTGTTCACTCCCTCCACGGTCCAGTCGTCACTGGATATAGGCTGCATTTGCATTAATGTGCTTTAAATTCAAAACGCCTGCCTGTTCACACCACTTTAGAGGTTTCGACCTTTTAAAAACTGAAACTTATCTGCTGTAGGATTTGCATTTGGATTTGTAAAAGCATCTGTTGCAGTCTAATGTTGATGGGGGAAAAAATGTGTATATATATAAAAAAATTTAGATGGATGGATTTTACTTCAGGATTTCCTCATCGAGGTCACAGCATGTCCTTTCCTGATTCGCCAAGCCTCTACTATTCACTGGAAGATTACCACGCAGCCCAGTAGGTGGTAGCTGTACACCTTCCAGCTGTTTGTTAGCCGCTAAGAAAAGAGCACAGATGTACCAAACAGCAGTGAAAACGACAACAGGTAGACAGAAGAGCGAGCGCTGTTCACTTGGTCGTCATTGGCATCAGCTGTTCAGTCTTGCACTGTAATCTGTAACGGTTCTTCTGAAATATGACTGGTCACCTGTAAATGATCCGCGTGCTGAAGGGTCTTCCCCGACACGGCAGCTGGTGCATCTGTATATCGATATTTGACATTCATTGTTGCTTCGCTGATCGCTGAACATTCTGTGTCTAAAAAAACAAAAGGAATCGGCGTCGGGCCCTTCCTGCGCGGAGGCGTGAAACTAACCGTCCTTGTTAAACTGCTGATCTCCTCTGGTGATTCAGGGTCAGCTCAGCGTCGCATCACTGTGCCGTTACTCACAGCGAGCCGTCGCCGCGAAAATCAAATGAGCGACTGTGACGTAACCTTGTTAAAGCAGCACAAAGAACTTTTTATCAAGTCAAATGAATCAGTTTCAGTTGAAGGAACATTTGCATCCTTTTAGGAATGATCGTCCAGCTCTACCTTCCTTATTAGTGGCAAAAAGGATTCCCGCCCTGTTCGTGCTTTATGGCGTTAAGTTGCGCGTGGACAGCTATGATGCTAGCTCACAGAGCTACAGTGGAGGTCATGGCAGAGGTGAGGAAGAGACTCAGGAAAGTAATGATGGAGGAGAAAATTAGGGACTGACTGAGCCAGAAACCAAACCAGAGTAAATCTAAGAATCTCCTTGTTTTAGTTCATTTTTTAATTTTCTATTTTATTGAGGTTAGATCCATGCATGAGGTTCTTTTTACCATTTTACCGACCTTTTTTTTTTTTTTTTTTTTCCACATTTGTGTCTGTGTTTTTAGAGATTAAAGCCCTCTGTTTATAGGGAGATAATGCATCTTGGATTGTAAAGGTGCGGTCCAGATTTTATTTCAGCTCTCCGGAGGGGTGACCTCAGGACCCGCTTCATCTCATGCTTTAATTTATCGAAATCTGACACATGAAAGTGCATTCCGTCAGTTTTTTGCATCTCGGTCGGTAAACTTTTAAAGAAACACCTTCTTGAGGAGGGAGACCAGATATTCGGTCTGCGTCCACCCTGCTCTACAGGTTCACAAATGACGATCGTAACCAGCAGAGTCCGCCCTCAGGAGGGGCAGGGACATTTTACAGGCTCGGCATGACCGATCACAGATTTCTGCAGGCTGAAATTGTGCTTTTCTAGGCAGCCTACCTGCTGTAAAGTACCCTCATATAATCATCAGATGAAAGCACTGTACCGCTCGTTCCCATCTTTGTTTCTCCCTCCCCCCCTCCTCTTCATGTTGTTTTTTTTTTTCCTCCCCCTAATATAAATTTAGTTCTTCCAGCTCGCTCAGAGCCGTGCATCCAGTGTTTTCTGTGAGCAGACATGATCTAAATATGCTGATATCACAAAGCAGTGGGGTAGAAGGAAAATATCAAACAAAATGGTGCTTCTGAGATCAATTACATGATAGAAAATGGAGGTTTAAGTCTCGTGTATAAACTGCAGTGTATAGCTGTTCATATTTCAGCTTTCGCCTGCTAGGTGTCTAATCCCTTTTCCCTCACTTTTTTTCATTAGGAGGAGCTAGAGCAGTTTTTTTTCTAATTGTTTTCCTAGTTAATCCTTGGCAGGGTGCATATGGCTGCATGTTCACGTGTGTCGGTGTGTGATTTTTATTTCAGCGTGTTTGTGGCTCTGTGCCTGCATTGCAAACGTGAGCGTCGGAGAGGGAGCCGCCCGTGCTTTAAAATATTTGCAGGATAAAGCTGAAGTCCTACGTCGCCGTGCGCGCCGTGCTGGTGCACTTTGTCTCTGAAAGGAATGACGATGGAGCCGTTTCCACTTGTTTAGCTGTGTGGCGCTGAGATTATGGCTTCCCATTCATAAGGAGAGGGGATTTCCCCACAAAGGACAGGCGCTGTTGTGTCAATAAACGTCTCAGGATGAGAAACGTATGCAAACACATACACGGCACACGATTATCAGCAGTTTGGAGGATAAGACGTTGATGTACAGTTGGGGCAGGGCATCGAAGAAGCACTTGCAGTTGTGCAGAAATACCATCATGCAGTCTTTGCCTCTAAAGCTCTATCGTGATTCTATTAAAGTCAAACTCTCCCCGTGACACCTCGCCAAGTAGGACAGGACAACACTGGGGGGACGAGGGATGGGGGTTATTACGCAGGCGAGGAGGACTGGAGCCAAAAAGGCCTCGCACGGCATCGACTGTAACCCATTACTCTCGGGGAAAAGCTTTTTGGAAGCACATCATCATCAGTGATGGCTTGGCAGTGTCGGGTCGGCAACGGCAGTCGTCGACGCTGAAAGGCAAGATGGCTGGAAAATCTTATTTGGTAGGCGCGTGGAAAAATGTAATCTGTGTCAGTAAAGATCACAGAAGTGTGCGCTGGTAAAATTTAAGGACGAATGCGTCTCCTGGGTTAAAGGTGTCGTGAGGCATGAACTGAATAATCTCAGCAGAAGTTGATATGATCACTTGATAAACTGTATTTGTGAGGCTTTAGGTATTTTTAAGTTTTTGAGGGATGTGAATAGAAAGACTAGACGCTGTCTGGACACATGAGATACTGTTGTTTTTACTGCTTTTTTTAATGTTTTTCTTTTTTAAAATAACCGCTCAGTGTCCCTGCTGATAGAAAGATGATACGATAGAAGGATGGAGGGATGATGCTGCTTAAATCCCTTATCTTCTAGAATTGTCTGTCTGTGTTTTATTTTTTTTCCTGTTCCTAAAGTGCAGCTTTGGGTACCATCCTCTGATGTTCGTGGTGACATCCGCCGTTGCTGGTTCTGCCGACAGCAGTGACGTTGGCCGTTTTCATAAATGTTCAGCTTGCTAGTTGCAGGGCACCGACGCCTACACAAACACTTGAAAGGATTCACGGCGTCCATGCGTTTCTTTTCATGACGGAAGCACCAATCATTCAGTGCGTTTACATGGGAAGTTTAATTCCTCTTTAATTCAGAATTAAAATTAAATCCGATTTAAAATGAATAAAAATTACCATGTGAAACACCTAATTCCGAATGAAAATGTCCATTCCGAATTAAACTTAATTCCGAAGTAAGTGACTGGTTTATTCTGATTTTAAATCCGAATAGAATAATTCCGCGGTCATGTATACACTCATTCTGCTTTAAATTAATTCCCGTCTTTCTGCGCATGCTCGTTCTCTTGCCCGTCTGTCCCGATGGCGCTTATGTTCCGCGCTGGGCTTGTTTTCGAAAGAAAGTCATCGACATGATGTTGTCGTGCTGCTGCTTCAAAAATAAAATCAAAACAAATCCAAAAAGGATGCTAATAATGTAGTCCTCCATGTTGTTGCTAATTGAGTAAGTTTGTTTTCTTCTGGTAGACGTAAATACGTAAAGACATCCGCCCCCCTATCCAATCAGAACCCTTCCCAACCCCCAGACCTTAAGCGGAATTGGATAAAACCAATCAAATGTGTTTTCCATGTAAACCTCAATTCGGAATTAACTATTTCCATGTAAACTCGAAGGAAAATAGTTTAATTCTGAATTATTTAATTCTGAATAATTAATTCTGAATTAAAAAACATCATGTAACCGTGGCCAATGTCATACAATATATTAATTTGTCCTTTTAAATGTATAATTCTGCAATGAACAAGACACTCCCGCGGGAGCGTCATGTGATCTCAAAACCTTCGGGGCAAACTTGTAATCTCTCACGAATCCAGCCGGGCGGGTGGCGCTTACCGGCTCTCTGCCTCATTGCCTGAGGGACTGGAGGGGGCGTCGGGGACGGAGTAACCCGCTGGGGAACTGAGCCGCCGCGCTTTCTGCGCTCTGTGGGACTTCAGGCCTTCAAAGTGATGGATGACAGCTTGGAGTGGTGACGTGTTAAACATTTCAGGTGGTTGACTTAACATTTTTTGACGAACGTGCTCACCTGTGTGCGTGTGCGTGCACATGCGTGCATGCATCCTGGCAGAATTCAGCCGTGCTCAAAAATACAGAGTAAAGGATTGTAAACGCACGACCGTGCAGAGACGGAAATGACGTGTTCTTGTGTAAATAAGATAATAACATGAGGCTGTTTTAGTTGGTTTAATAAAAGAACATCATCTCGGCCTGTTCTGTAGGAAAGGTAACCTCAAATGTCCTCTGACCCCCCCCCCCCCCCAAAAAAAAAAAAAAATAAATAAATAAATAAATAAAAACATATTGACAGAAGAAACACTGGGGGTCCACAGAGTCCCATAAAAATATCCCCCACATCATCACAGTGCCACCATCAGCCTGAACCGTTTCCATGTTGTTTGGTCCGACCATCTGAAGGTTGCAGACGAGGTTCATCAGACCAGATGGCGTTTTTCCCATCTTCTATCGTCCAATTCTGAGGAGCCTGTGCAAATCATCAACTGGTGCGATTTGTAGCCTCAAATTCCCCGTCTTGGCCGACAGGAGTGGCGCCCGGTGTGGTCCTCTGCTGCTCATCTGCCTCAAGGTTTTGACCTGTTGTTGTGCGTTTAGAGATGGTGTCCTGCACACCTTGGTTGGAGCAAGCTGTCACGCTCCCCTCTGACATCAACATTGTCATCCACGCAACCGCCGCTAACTGGGTGTTTCCTCTTTTTCGGACCGTTCTCTTTAAACCTTAGATATTATGTGTGAAAATGCCAGTAGAGGCAGTTTTTGAAATACTCGGTGGCACGTTCAAAGCCGCTTAAATCCCTTTTCTTCCCCATTCTGACGCTCGGTTTGAACATCAGCTTCAGCACGTAGACCTGGTCGTCTTCACCGCGTCTACAAGCCTTAATGCATTAAGCTGCTGCCGTGTGATGTGCTGATTAGCTGTTTGTGTTAACAAGCTATTGCAGGGGTGTATCTTAAAAAAAAAAAAAAAACATTGGAGTACTGCTTGCACACTGCAGATTGTATGGTTGATGTACTGCATTTGACAAAACCAGTATGCACTGGTTGTATAATATGCTGTTTCCATTGAATGAAAGTGGTAATGACACGGCTAAATAGACATGATGAAGTCTGAATCGGCCTGTAAAGCATGAGATGGCAAAACTTGACATCAATAATTCAAACAAGTTGATGGGGGAAGAAAAAGGAAAAAGTCAAATGGTTATATAAATTTCAATCCGCACATTGTCATTTGTCATTGTTCTTTTTTAAATTTTTTTATAGATCCGTTTCTCACTGAGAGCTTGGTTTGAAGGTGTGTATTGTCTCTGACCTTTTAGTTCATTTTCTTCAGCTTGTGGAAAAGCCGTGGATTCAGAGGGAGCCTGTACATTAGCACCGACATTATTAAACCCTCAGATGGTCCATTTCATACCCACGCTGGGGTGGAATAGCCGGCAGCCATGACTCAGATGCGGTCTGTGCTCTTGTTTCTAGTTTTACAGCGCATCAATAGGATGTTTGTACAACGTATACTCTTTACCAGAGGGTGTGATCTCTCCCTCTGATAGTCTATATTTGTACTTAAAGTCTCAGCTTATGAAATTTATTTTTTTGCAGCCGTCAAAAATCACATATCAGATCTTCAGCATCAGAGCCAGAAGGACGTATTAGACCTGTTACATGTTTGCTGCTGCTCTGCGAGGCTCCCCCAGTATTTACTCGGCCCGGGAGGAACACTGTGTTCAGCTCCTTCTTTGCTGCTGCGTGTTGCTAATTTTATCTTTTTTTCCATGTTTTTGCTTTGTCTTAAATCATTTTTCTGGGCACCACAGCAGTCTCGCTTTTTGTTTTTTTGGTTGCCTTGTGTCACGCTGACCTGATGTGTCTCTCAGCTATCCTTTTTAGTGTCAGTAGACAAGTCCTGCTTATGTTTCACAGGAAGTGACGTCGAAGCGAATTTCACCGCCCCACAACACCAAATGCACGCACAAGGACAAGTTGCATAGCAACCATATGGTGTCATTGTCGAGAGGATTTTGTGAAATGTAATGCCACCCAGAGGGGGGGGGCAGGGACACCTGTAGAGAGGCAGGCTCCCCGTCACCGTGTTGCTGGAGGAACCAGCTGTGATGAGGGACGGCGGCCAACGCCACAGGAAGTTTGGGATTTAAAGTCAGACAAGAGCTGATAGCTGTATTTATAGACGTCCTTTTGTCACCTTCTAACATGTCTGAAGTCAGTTTTCATATAAATGTTCCACGAGATAATTAATGGAGACAAATTAAGAACTGAAAATTGTGCTTCAAATATGGGGATTTTATTATTTAAATAGTTGGTTAACTGTTTTTGCCGGCGTATTCTTTAGCCGGCTGACTACATTTAGTGAGTTGACTATCTGATGATCTCGCAAAGATCCAACGAGCAGCTTCAGTTTCTAATGTAATCATGTAATCTGGTACGAACGGGCCCTGCAGGGACGTCGTTGTAGCCGGAGACATACATGCTGGTGTCGGTCTGTCTGTCGAAGCAGGCCGGCGGTTCTACGTGTGGCCGATGGAGCGTGTTTCCTTCGGTCTGTGTTTCTGCTAAGCTTGTATGACTGATAGAGGGGGGAAAGAAAGCACTTCTCTTTTAGTATCATAATTGTTTTTCTTATTTTTTTTTTTCTGTTCCTTACATACACGTTTTTCCCCATTAACATCACGACTAGCCAGCGGTTCGGTACCTGTGATCAGTTACGCGTTGGAGACGATAGAAAGTGAGAGGCGCGAGATCAGAAGTCTGTCCAAATGTGGCGAGAGAATATATATGTTGAAAGTTCACAGAATAATACAGCATGTGACCTAGTGGAGAAAGAGAGAAGCGGGAATTGAAGCTTGAAGCGCTCGCAGAGAGAAGAAGCTTGTGTCTGTTAAGCCGTCTGCTAATATTTGAGCTCCTGGTAGCCTCACATGCAACAGTTTGCGTGGACTCACCATTTCCAGCTCATATTGATGCTTCTGTACCTCTTGTGACCTGTATTTGCACAATAGGCCCTACAGTATTTTCAGTGTTTTTGGAGGCCTTTGTACTAGAGGTTTTTAGAAAAACCCGACAACCTAAAAACCTGAGGTTCTGACCCGACCCGAATCGGGTCTCGGGTCCATTCAAAAGACGTGACTCCGGGTTCGGGTCGGAATCGGTACAGTTAGTCTCGGGTCCGGTCGGTGCTCTCTGACAGGCTGGGTCCGCGTTTACTCGAGAGAAGTAAAGATATTGGCGGTGGCAGCCAATGTCAGGACTCGGGGCAGTTAAATTAATTATTCATTAATGTGGCGTATTTGTGTTGAAACAATCGTGTTGCTGTAGCGTGTTATTAGCGGTTTGCCCGCCAGCTGTAAAGCACAACGGATTCACCAACATGACAACGCTGGATGAGAGAACATATTCACGACACGTCCTGACCGGTGTAGGCTGTTAGCGTTAGCAGTTGCTACCAATAGCATCTGTATCCACAAAGAAAATAACGACGTGGGTTTATTGTTGTTTACATCACGTAGCCTATGTAGCAACTGAACCGGGTAGAAGAAGACAACTTTAGGTAAGAAAATCAAGTTTTATTCAACGCTAGACAACTTTTAACATGAGCATCTATGGGCTGGATTGTCTCGGTTCTATTTAGATAACTCAGGATTGCAGACAGCCCGCAATGTAAACTAAAGACTCGGGTCGGGTCGGTACCGGGTCCAAATATTGCGGGTCCATTTGGGTTCGGACCCCCGGACTTATGATAATAGCTCGGGTCGGGTTAGTTTCGGGTTGAATTTTCACGGGTCCATTCGGGTTCGGGTCCATGAAAGTTTTTTTTTTTCTTTGTTGATCACTTCGTATTTTATTTTAGAGCTTTTGAAGTAGACTCTGATGCCATTTGTGCGATTCATAAACTTCAAAGTTACAACCGAAAATATGTGCAAATAATATAATACTGATAATTACTGATGTTGATGCTAAGAGAGAGCGGTCGTTACTTTGGACTTGATTACATGGTCTGCTTTTCTCTCCCTCAGGAAAATTGTCATCAAGATTGGGAAAAAGAAAAAGCGAAAGCCAGAGTCTTCAGAGGAGTCGGATGATGACCCTCCCCCTCGACACGCTCCCAAGGGCGACGACTCGGTGAGTTTCCAGCTCGTGAGCGCCGCGCTCATCGAGCCTTTTTGGAGCTCTTGTCGTGTGTGTGTGTGCCGGTGTGTGTATGTGTGTCATCGCTCTTAATGAAATTAGCAATATCAAACCTAAACTGTAAGATGGCACTTTGATGTCGAATTTTGACACGTATGAATGGGTTTTAATTTCATCCTCGTGCGACGTTCACATCACCGCTTGTGGTGTCACACCTCCGCTGAGGAGGCAGCCTCCCTCTGTTACTGCTCACATAACGGCGCCCGAGTGAATTAGACGTCCTCGGTTTTCACACCGCTGCCGAGTGGAGAGGAAGGCTCGCAGCTTTAGTTTTAGCCCGGAAGGACTGCCGACAGTTCACGTGGAGTTCATGCAGTGGGTGGCTCTCAGGAACGAATGTGTTTATGATGGAGAGAGCTGACGGCAGAGCAGCTTTCTCTTGGTCGAGGCATCAGCAACACACACACACAAATGCTCATCTTTCCATTTAATACTGAGGTAAATGCTGTTCGGTATCAGTCACAATTTCAACTCTGAAAGAGCATTTGTTCCCACTGCAGGCTGAAATATTGAAATATACCCTTGTCAAAATATCAATTTTTTTTCCTCCTCAGCTAAGAATCTCATTGTCATATTATGTAACTGTGCTGTAACATAATGGAATATTAAATACCGATCTGATTTTTTGCAAAGAACACAAACATCACAGACGCCTGAAAATTCGTAATAGACCGCGCATCCTGGATCGGCCCCTTCGGGCTTGGGCTGTTTGGCCAAGAGTTCATGTCCGTTTGTGTACACAGCCAGCTGCGTTGTGAATATTTCTTGCTTCAGTGTCACACAGGCGGCACATGTGATGCATTTGGTGGCAGAATACAGAGTGGGAAATACAGTTAAGGCCAGACGTTCACATGCAGGGCTGCAGGGACTTTATGCACCGACCCACCTGAATGTGATTTTTAAATGAGCACATTTGTATGCTTTAGAAAAATATCAGGAAGAAAAGGGGTTTTTTAAATATTTGCTTTCTACAGTGAGATCAATAAGTGGATGCAGGGTCCTGAATCACAGTTTATGCAGTGCAAAAGTGCAAATCTGAGATCAGAGTTGGAAAATGGTGTGAGACTGAGAGCGGCATCGATGAGTCACGTACTGACCGACCAGCTGATGTCCAGCACCAGCATGTGTCCAGCTCCACCCGCTAACCAGTCAGACACAGAAAACTCTTCTCCCTTGAGTCGGTGAACTGAACATATCCGTAGCACCGAGAAATAAAACAGCGGAGCCGTCTGTTCTTGGAGTCCCATCGGGTTTCCTCACACGTTTGATACTTTGACGGGCCCTCCTTGTAAATTAGCGGCTGCCTGAATATATTTGACAACCTGCTGCTCCCTTCTTCAAGCACAGAGGCAGACCTTGTATCTGTTTATAACCATAATGACCAAGCAAATGTAGCTGCTGAATACCCGACCGCAGTCTTTTCAGTGGCGTGACAGCTTACAACGACGTGAATGTCAGGGAGAAAACCTCAGCAGTCCCGTTGCTTCTGCTGCAGTATAAACAAGAATCAGTGACACGCGTGTAATGATGTCATTCAGGAGGAAGCCAGTAGAGAAGGTAACGCCGAGGAAAATAATGGATCAGACAATTTTTTTTTCTTTAGACCAAAATAAAAATTACTTTATCTGAGTCCAGCGTGCACAACAGTGGTTTTTCTACATCATTGTTACATTTTAATCCTGTTTATATAGTACAGTGTCACTGTTTAATGTTTAATTTAAAGCAAAAATTAAAAGGAGGGTCAAAGCTTTAGAAAATTGCATTCGGTGCATTTATAACAAGTCCAGCGGCATTGTGGGCACATCCTCGTGCACAAACACACATTTCTCAGGGAAATGGGCTCTCGTTAGTGGTGAGTATCGGCCTGGGGCGCCGAAAAGGGGGGGTAAAGGATACGGATTATAGGGGCCCATGATTGAGGGGGGCCCAGAGAGGCCCCTAATTATGATCAAAAATAGCATCAACAAATTTCGCCGCTGTGTTGGGGGGCCCGGTAAAGATTCTTTTCATGGGGCCCAAAATCCCTAGCGGCGCCCCTGGTATCGGCAAGGACCTCGCAATACGATATGTATCATGATACTTAGGTCACGATACGATATGATTGCAATATCACAATATATTGCAATATTCTACCCAGTTATTATCAAAAATAAAAGTAGAGATGAAAAATCAAGTTGCTGTATATGTTCATCAGATGATATTGATGATTCAGAGGACAAATTGAGTCAAAACTATTTGCTTCAAAACTATTTATTGTTTATTATTAGTGTTTTTGCACATTTAAGTAACCATTACAACATACTGACGATATTGATATTAGGAGCTGAAAAATCGATATTATATTGGAAGGCCAAAAATCGTGATATATTTCCACTGGTTTTATTTTGGGGCTTGAAGAAAAATAGGCTCAAAAAAAAAAAAAAAAAAAAAACCATGTTGCTCAGGTGTGAAACCATCTGGGATGTGAATGTTGAATAGTAACATGTCAGAATAAGTGGGTTTGATAAGTAGCTCAGTCTCCACCTACGCTTCACCATCCCCCCACCCCTCTCCTCGTCTTTTGAGTCTTATCCGGACTACATCCTATGATATAATTATGTTCACTAAACGGTGCCCCTGGCCTTAATTAAAACAGTCTGTTGATGACTCATTCAGGATGATCCCGTGGCAGGAGTGGAGCTAGCGTGGCTGACAGCTAGAGCAGGAGCGCGGTGTCCTCGGGGGTCCGGTCCTATTGTTGTGGCATGTGGCAGGCTTGACTCCACAGTGTCTGGTCAGCTTGGGTTTGTGGGTGTGAGGGTATATCTCCACTGGGATATTATACTGCACACCTAATTAACTTAGGCTCAGTGGCATTTATTACTAATTAACTACATATTATCATTAGTAGGGGCTTGTGTATTGATGCAGGATACAGTGGCCCACGCATATGATAATTACAAAGGCTTGACAGGAAGGAACAGACTGAGCGTGGACTTCAAACCTCTCTTAGTCTTTATCATCATAATTTTTATTCTTTTTTGGAGAGCCTTGTGTATTTTAGGATCATTTTATTGTGGTTGAACAGTCTTTGATACTGCGTGCCGGGCTTTGATAAACTAAATTATATCATCATTATCTCAATATTTTGACCCATCACCATAAAATGTATCGTGATGCATGTTGTGATTATTGCTACAATACGCAAGACTGAATAGAAGATTTAGCCTCGTGTTGTTTTCTGAATGTAGAAATAATTTAGTCTCATTTGCTGTATCAAAATTGTTGATGCAATAAATAAAAAAATATGTCAGTTGTTCATCTTAACAAAGCGGCCAGTTGTCTCTCAGCGAGTCCCGATACTGTATCAGGTCATGGATCCTGATAATAGAACAGCTTGTTCTCGTGTGATTTACTGCTAAGGGCTTGATGAAATGTCTGTTTGGTCAAAGTACTACGCAGATTCAGGCAACTTCAGAAATGCAGAAGTGTGAAACGCAGTGACACTAATGCTTTTCCCAACACAGCATTGGCTAACAAGCACATAGTTAAAGGTTGCATGCATAGTTTGTTCAATTACACTTATGTTGTCCACGTTCAAGATGAATATTATTCAGATTTGCTCCAAATCAGTAGCCGTAAAAAGCTCCAGCTTCTTCTGAAGCTGCATGTGGAAGCACAGTCTTTCAGGGGGTCCTTTCTCAGCACCCACCTTTTAGACCAGAGTGTTCACACCCCCAAAAATGTCCCTGATTGGGAGGCAGTACTTTTAAAAATAGCCCAGAACCTTTGAGATGAGGTCTGAAGTGCTGAACTGATTTGTTGATTTCTCCCAGCACCCTTTCCACCCTTTAATCTTTATTTTTTAAGAGTTACAAAATAATGAAAAAAAGCTTTAAAGGGGACAAAATGTCGAGAAAAAGCTTCTCTCTTCTCTTGGGGACATCTTTGAACAACTACAAAACCAAAAACGTGACACATCACATCCACTTTGTTTTGGGGCGCAGTGTAAATCTGACAACGTATCTTTCAGTGAGCCATTTTGGCTTGCAGGAAACTGAAATTACTGACCCAGACCAGATCAGGGTTGGCTTTTCTAACTTCAGCATGTTTATATCTACTCAAGTCAACATCATCTTGCATTTGCTGTATATGGATGAATGGATCGATACTTTATTTATCAGGGGCATTATCGTGTTACAGCAGCATATATTTACAGGAACTATCGATATAAACAAATAAAGGTACGACAAGGATGGAATAGTAATGACAAGTAATACAGTAATACAGATACATGGAGGTGGGTGCTGTGATCCTCTAACACCAGTTTTATAAAAGCCCCAACCTCTGAGGTTGTGGTCTCCACCCTCTAGAGTCGCCTGCTTCAACAGAGCTGTAAAGATGTGGATGAAAAAGGAGCTGTTGTTGGTATCCCTCTGTGGTCTCATCATCATCGTTTCATCAGGACCTCAGGAAGTTGTGTCAGCCATTGAACAATATGTACTAATTAAATACTAATCCGCCTTGGCTTGTAAAAATGAGTTAACTTCATGTGGTACCACGGGATCAGTTGTTAGTGTTTTGTACAGACGTCATTCAAATTCAGACCCCGATGCCTGCGTCAGTCTGCTGAGAAAACAGACATGCCGTGGGCTACGGCGCTGGAGTCAAGCTTTGGAGTGACGGAGGAGAAAGAGATCTGATTGTTTCACAGTGGTAATGCTCTAGGGCACAGATAAATAAACCCCCAATCTGCAGAAATGTGCAAGATTGGCAGATTTTTTGGTTTATGCAGCTGAGGCATCGTTCTCGGCTCTGCTGCTTTCATTGCTCTGGTGAGGGGTGTCGAGGAGAAGCGGCGCAGTTCAGCCGGCGTCATTTACACGGGTCTACCTTTAGCCCTGAGTGGAAATGCAAATAACCCAGGGCTGAAAATTTCTTTAAAATGTCCATTTAGGTTTTAGATGTTAAAACATGCCTTTAATAGAGATGCTCGGGGCGCAGTCTAGTTACCAAACCAGCATTTTGTCCTGAAATGATGAATTCATGAGTTTTAATTTATTTATGAGCTACCCAAGGACTGTTTTTTCCCCTCTTTTTTTTCTTTCAATTCATATTATTGTTTTATTTGTAAGTAAATGACGAGCAGGTCCTTTGTCTGTCTTTCCTAGAAGAGGCGGTCCAACCGCCAGGTGAAGAGGAAGAAGTATGCTGAAGAGCTGGAGGCCAGGTTGTCGGATGAGGAAGTCAAGGTTATCGTCAAAGCCAAGAAAACCAACAGTGCAGCGTCCAAGGAGCCTGCTATGCAGCTGTTCGTCGTAAGTAATTCACATTTGGTGCAGCTAAAGTGTTGAATTTGATTTAATACCTCCTTTTTTTTTTTTTTTTTAAGAATTATTTTGGTACAGCTCAGAATATAACCAAAGTGTCAGTCATTGATCTTAAATCTAGAAATCTTAAAAAAAAAAAAAAAAGGAAATGCATGGTGTGTTGATGACCAGTCTGCAGAACAACAACATGACTACATGCTCTGCTTGGCGCACAGCAGTCTGTTGTTTTCACCAAAAAGAGGAAAGATACTATATACTCAGTCTATTTTCGAGTATTTGGATATAAGATGGAGAAGTTGGGGGAGGGGTGGGTGGTTGTATTACTAACGCAGGGCATTCAAGAACATTTCTCTGAGAACGCTGTTGATTTGTGGAAAAGGATCGGCCAAGTGTTTCGGTTTTATACGGCACCAGTCAGAGGTCAGTCTCATTATCATCCGAAACCAGAGTCACAGTTCTGCTGCTTAAGTTTGTGCAGCATAAAACGTCTTCTGGTGTGTGGTTGTGTGCTTTGGGGAGGCCGTGATGTAACACTCGTCCACTGCGTGTGTGTGTGTGTGTGTGTGTAGGAGAATCCCAGCGAAGAAGATGCTGCCGTTGTGGACAAAATCATGTCTTCTCGGATCGTTAAGAAGGAGGTGATTATTACTGATTGTTGGATGCAACTGTTTCGGCAGTGATGATGCATCAGCTGCTCATAAAATGAGAATTATAATGTATTCTGTTTTTTTTAAACCTCTATAGGTTCTCCAGGGGTGATGGTCGAAGTGGAAGGAGTTTTTTGTAAAATACAAAAACTAGTAAGTTTATTGTTCCCTTATATATGTGGGTTGTTTTTAAAAACATACATCATCTAAATTCATCTCAATATGGGTTGTAATTTTTGGCAAAATGAAGAAGTAGAAGGATAAGTGAACTTTTGTGTATTTTTTTTAATTCAGTTATGACTGAGGTGGTCATTTCAGGTTCAGTAAATCTGTGATCACTCCTGCCGGCCTCTGCAGTGGCTCGAGAAGCTGTTTAAAATGGCTTTTTTTTTGTTTTTTCTTGGATTGTAATGCAAGTGATGTTGTGTGTGGTTGTCAGCTCCTACCTACACTGTGAGTGGGCCACAGAGCAGCAGCTGGAGAAGGACAAGAGGATTCAGCAGAAGATCAAACGCTTCAAGATGAAGCAAGCACAGAGGGCGCTCTTCTTTGCAGATGTAAGACTGTGGGACTGTGTGGACTGTCTTTCTTTCTTTTTTTGGGGGGGGGGGGGGGGTGTGCTTTTCCAAGTGAATGTCTTTTAGGAAAGATAAATTAAGTATGTAGACATTAACACACCTTCTGCTTTTGTTTTATGTGGGAGGCACATCTGTATGCATCTGATAGATCAGAGATGTTTATCTCCAAATCCAGATGGCATGTGGAGCACTTTGACTTTCTCATATATTTATTTATTTTCTCTCATTCCCTTTCGTCCTCCTCTCTGTTCCTCTCAGATGGAAGAAGACCCTTTCAACCCCGACTACGTGGAGGTGGACAGGGTGCTGGAGGTGTCGTATTGCGAGGACAAAGACACGGGAGAGGTAAAGTCAGCGTTCCTCCTTGTGCTAATGACATACTCGAGGAGCATACGAGGTTTTTGTAGTACCTGCACATGCTTTAGTCCCATGTTTCAGTCTATTTGTTCCTTTCAGTATGTCCGCCACTCGAGCGATGTCTTTGAGCCTTAGAAAAACCCAAGGCCACCCCAACGGGCTACCTCGCAGCCTTTGATGACGATATAAAAGAGGAGCCCGGCTTCGCTCGAGTCTTTTCCAGCTCTAATTCTCCCCTGCCTGCTGCAGGAAGTGGTGTACTACCTGGTGAAGTGGTGCTCTCTGCCTTATGAAGACAGCACCTGGGAGCTGAAGGATGATGTGGATCAGACCAAGATTGAGGAGTTTGAGCAGCTGCAGGCAGCCAAGCCAGACTCGCGCAGGATGGTAAGCCATGTCCGCATCTGTCACAGTCACAGATTTATTTTATTGCTGGTTTTGGGGCTAAGAATTGTGGGTATCTTGAATTCAACTAGTATTACTGATCCTCAAATTCATCAGGTTGTAATATGTATTTAGACTCCTGTCAACAGCCAGTACTGATTCTAGCTGGAGTTATTTGTAGGCACACATACAGCAGTAGTAAAACACAGCCTTTAGCAAGAGAGCATTAAACTTATTATAAATATATTCCAAGGAAATTTGAGTTATTATCACATTCATTATTATTATTATTATTACTAAAGAAAAGAAAAACGGCAAGATGAATAAATGCCGTTTTATAATAAAAAGCTAAAAATATCCCTGTTTTTCCCTCTGTAGTTCCTTGTGAAGACAAAGGAGATGTTGTTGATGGGGTGCAAAAGCAGAATCATTACATGACAAATCCTGTTGTATTTATAGAATAATATAATAAATGAGAGCAATCATGAAAGCTTTTTCAGACTTCCACTTACCATACTCTCTCCACCGTCCACATCAGTAAAGTTACTCATTTAACATGTTTCCATGGTTTTTGGCCATTTGCCTCCCGAGTCTTGAATATGATTATAATTTCAGAATTCAAATAAAAACATGGTTTTGATACTAGTCTGTTGCAGGTTTGGCTCACTAGTATATGCGTCGTGCATCTACCCTTTTTGTCTCTTTTCAGAGTAGATGGAACACATATCTTGCTTTCAAATATCCATCATAATATTCTAGATGCTCGAAGAAGGAACATCAGTTTGTAAGCCGGGGTTTTTTTTTTTTTTTAAACCAAGTTTCTTCTCAGAAAAATCCCATTTCTCGTGGACAGTTTCTCAGAAAGCCCTCTGGTTATGAGAGGCTGTTTTATGACGGTGCTTAGGTTTTAGAACATATCTTTAAACAACCCCCGTAGGTCTGAAAGGGCTAAAATCACTTTAATTTGCTTCACTTTGTCAGTGATTGCCCACTGCCTCTAACAGCCTGTCATTATGCAAAAAAAAAAAAAAACATGTATTACGTGGTCTTAACATTTGAATCCTGCAATACTGTGTTCATGCAGAATCTAAATGTGTCCCTTAGGAGCGGCCCCCAGCAAACCTGTGGAAGAAGAGGGAACAATCAAGGGTGTACAGGAACGGCAACTTCCTCAGGGACTACCAGCTGGAGGGGGTCAACTGGCTTCTCTTCAACTGGTACAACAGGTCTGTTTTTAAGGTCCCTGTCTTTCTGTTTTAAATGACAAACCGGTAAAAACAAGATGAACTCGATGCATCGATTGTGTCTGAGAAGTACCTGCAGCCCTGGTCTGGACCAGGGTTTTCTGTGACTGTGATAGGAAGTGAATGCATATTCATTTGCAGAATGTGAAGACATGTTCAGGTTTTGCATTAAATCAAATCTTGCTAAATAAGTGAAAGCCCATGCCATTTCGTCTTGGAATCCTTCTCTTTTAATACTGCCCGTTCAGCTACATTCACTTTAGAGTTTGAAGTTTGTGGTGCTCTTAATCTATTCAAAGAGCTTTCTGTGGTATGCCCCCCCCCCATCTATATAGGTAAGGGCAGTCTAATGGAAATGTATGTCAGCGTATTTACACGAATGTCTTCTGGGTGCTTTGAGACAGCAGATAATGGACAGGAAACAACCTGTTCTCTTTTGTATCCCTCATGTGTGGACCGTGCTGCCATTTTGGGTTTACTTTCAACGGTTCAGGCTTTCAGAGTCAAATTGGCTGTCAAGGTGCACAATGCTGCAACGGTGATTGCTTTTCTTCGCCCACACTGAAGCACTAAAGAAGTGCTGCCGAGTACATCTGGAGTACAGTGTCAGTGTGCTTGCATTAACCCTGGGAATTGGTTTGGTTATGTGTGAGCACGCCAGGACTTTGTGTATGCCTACGCAGGGAGATTTATCAAAAGTAGAGGGCTGCTTAAGAGGCCAGTGGGAATATCTGCACGTTGCAATTAGCATCAAGACATAATACCCCCACCCACTGGACAGATGAATAAATGAACTGCAGGAGCACACTACACAGCAGAGGCATTGTGCTGCATCTCTTATCTTTGCCGTGTCATTACTGCTGATGATGTCGTTTCGTCCTCCATTGTTTGCAGCTTATTCTTTTGGTGCCGTGAGACTCCCTTTTGCGTTTCCACAGGTTCGCATATTTTCTCTCACATGCAACAGAACCTTTTCATGTTAAGTATGCGCCACTTTGTCTGACACGAAGACATAGGGAGGCTGTGCACTGCAGGGATTTAACCTTCGCACTTTTAAACAACTAGTTCATCATCTATTTGTCGTCGTTTATCCTGAGTTCTTTCGTCCCTGACCTCCGACAGACGCAACTGCATCCTGGCAGACGAGATGGGCCTGGGAAAGACCATCCAATCCATCACATTCCTAGAAGAGATCCACCGCGTCGGCATCAAAGGGCCCTTCCTCATCATCGCCCCGCTCTCCACCATCACCAACTGGGAACGCGAGTTCCGAACCTGGACCCACCTCAACGTCATCGTGTACCACGGGAGCATGGTCAGCAGGCAGATGCTCCAGCAGTATGAGATGTACTTCAGGGACACGCAGGTAAATTTGACACCAAACACGGAGACGTCTTGTAGGAGGTGACGGGTTGATAAAGCTGCTTGAGGACATGGGAGTTGGTGTTGGGTTTCTTTTGGTTAAACCACATGTGTCAAACACAAGGCCCGCGGGCCAAATGTGGCCCGCCACGTCATTTTATGTGGCCCTCGAGCGCTTGTGCACTATTGGCTTAAATTTTAAACCGATATTTTAAGGCTTAAAATAAGCTTATGCCGCTTTAAAGTGAATATTGACAAGAAACTACATCTCCCATAATGCATTTCTTTGTTACCCACAACGATAACAGTATATCACTACGAGGAAGAACTCAAGACGATTTTCAGAACTGATGGATTTGAGAAAAACCTCTACAAACTAATCCCAACATGTCAAAGAAAAGAAAAATTGATGCACAAGGAAAGCAGTTTCATCACCAACGGGAAAACGAATACAAGTTTGTATCTCAAGGTGAAAAAACAGTATGTTTTATGTTCTGAGGCGGTGTCAGTCGTGAAAGAGTATAATCTACGTCAGCATTTTGGCAGAAAACATGGAAATAAATACAGAATCTGTTATTTAATAATATAATAAGGTGTAGTTTCATATATTTTGATTTACATTGCATTTTGTTACATTCATGCTGTCAGTCTGGCCCTTCAAGGGCAACCATGATGCTGATGTGGCCCTCAGTGAAAATGAGTCTGACACCCCTGGGTTAAACCAACCTCTCGGTTCAGTTTGGTTATTTGAACACAGGTTTCGGGTATGTCCACCAGGTCTAAGGCCTCCATTTGTTTAAACGACTCGCTTGCAGTGTATTTTTAAGCTTATGCAGTTTCAAAAGAGTGCTTTCACATGCGCTTCTCAATTCACTTCTTCACACAGACAGGCTGCTTATGAATATATAGCAGGTGCAGCAGTGCAGCTATCGGTGAGATGTGTTTTTGTCACATCTGCAGTTTTTTTTTTTCCCCTTTGGTCTGAGAGCAGTTTTAGGCAGCTAGCTCCGGATCAACTGGGAGAACATCCAGCTCGTCTCACTTATCAGACCCTGAAGAAATGATGAGGATTCAGAGGACTTTAGGTTCATTGTGCGCCGCGCCTAATCTTTACCTTTTGAAGACGGCTAAACAGAGAGTCAGTGCTCCTTTGAACAGCTTCAGAGTGGAAAGCAGTGATTCACTTTGATTAAAATAATCACCGTGCTTTTTAGAAAACGGCAGCACTGTGTCAGCAACATGAGATCCTGCGAGTAATGTAATTATATGTTTCAGAACAAGGGACCTGCCAGAGACCTGCCAACAACAATATGGGTTTGATATAGAAAAGCTTGGCACATTGTGACTAGAATAAGCAACTTTGATGCACTTTAGATATCTGTAGCTACAGCAACTTGGTTACCTCAATATTTCGCTAGAAGAGCATTGCAAAAAGAAGGAAACGAGTCAAAGAATTGCAAAATACTGTTAATCTGCTGCATCAAAAATCTTTTTTAACGTCTAGAAATTCTCAGAGAAGAGCGAAGCTCGGTTGTCAGATAATGGGACTACATTTTTTTCCCCTATTTTTTTCTTTTATGTAGACGAAGATTTTTCACTGCATTGGAAATTAGAACACTTGAATGAGTAAATGGCTTGCAATACTAAGATGGCACATAGAAAGAACCAGAAAGGGGCACATGCCAGACAATAAGTAGGTTTAGAGGTAGTTAATGAGCCCGTGCAGAGGCTTTCTGCGGTTGGCAGGCCATGTGATGTTTCACAACAGGCAGTTAGGAGCTTTTAGCGTTCAGGCGAACCGTAGCAGGAAATAAGGTGAGGAAGGAGGAGAGCGGCGCGGAGCTGCCACCAGGCTGTCTCCCAGGCAGCCTGTGATGTCATAGCTTTCCCCCGAGGGGAGCTTTCTGTCAGCGCTGCTCAGGCATATTGGAGAGACTGGCTCCTGGACGGCAGACTGTTGTCTGCTCGGCTGTGGGAGGGAGGGGGTTACGGGATAACTGAGTATCCCTTGAGAGCTGTTGTCAAGGCAATGGATACAAATGGAGAGGAGGGGTAATGTTAAAGCCTCCCCTAGCTGACAAATAAATAAATAAGCGTGTCAGCAACAAACGGGAATGACCTAACAAGAGGTGTGTGCTTTTTATATTGTCTGTGAAATTTGAATTAAGCAAACCAGGCGTCTGTGGTCAATAGAAGTTTGCGGGTTTCTAATGTTAACAAGCAGAAAAGGCAGCTGCAGCAGCGCAGTGCACCTGAAGTCTGTGCATATTAATTTCAAGTTTTCTCCGTAAACCAACAGCTTAGCAAGGTGAAGCGTTTTTGCAGACCAACGGTGCCTCCATTAGAGAGCTCTTCTTCGGCATCATCCCTGAAACATCTCCCCCTCCTCTTCCTGTCTCAAGGGTCGTGTGATACGAGGTGCCTACAGGTTTCAAGCCGTTATCACCACATTCGAGATGATCCTCGGAGGCTGCCCCGAGCTCAACGCCATAGAGTGGCGCTGCGTGATTATCGATGAGGCCCATCGGCTCAAGAACAAGAACTGCAAGCTTCTCGAGGGCTTCAAACTCATGAACCTGGTATGTAGAGACGGTCAGTGACCCCCGAAGACGCAAACGAGTTGTAGGGCGTTTCAAACAACTTGAGTGCCATGGTACTGCCACATGTAGTTTCAAAGCTGGAATTGACATGTTTTGTTTTTGTCTTCTTGAAGGAGCACAAGGTCCTGCTGACGGGTACGCCTCTCCAGAACACGGTGGAGGAGCTGTTCAGCCTCCTCCACTTCCTGGAACCAACACGCTTCCCCTCTGAGAACAACTTCATGCAAGAGTTCGGAGACCTCAAAACCGAGGAGCAGGTGAGTTTCATGTTTTCGTGCAGAAATGTGTACTCGTCAGTTTTCCAGAAATGTTTTGCGTGACGGGTGATTGAGTCAAATAAGTCGGTGCTTGCAGCTCCTTGAGGAAAACGCTTTTCTTTTATTGCTACTTGTCATTTTGCACTAAAATCAAGATTCTGTTCATGTTGGTGCAAGCTTTGAAGAGAGTTTTTTTTTTTTAGTTTTGTTTTTATAAGCAGACCACAATGACACATGCACATGTGCATGCACGCAAACACACACACACACATGCATGCACGCACACACACAGTGGATAATTGGAACAGTGTCATGCTGCTCATTTTTGGACTTGCGCCATAGCACGATTCCTCACAACAAAAAATGTCGTTGCATTCCCCTTCTGCATATTACTGGCGGTCAGTTCATTTTTAGCCAAAAGCACTTAATAAATCTTCGAAGAAAAGAAGTGTGAGGCTGGAAGTTAATTTCTGTGGAGCCGTCGGTGCTCAACATGTGGTGCTGAATCAAGAAGACGCAGAGCAGACGGGATTGTATTCTTAGTAAAATCTGCTGGTGCTGGGTTTTTAATGATGTAAACAGAGTTACATTAGGGTTCTTTATAATACATGTGATTTATGGAAATAAAAACTGCATAGCACTTCTACACTTGAATGTGTAACGGTGGTTGTGTTAACAGCTGAAACTGTGTTCTCAGAATGACGCAGATGAATGCAGATCGACAGAAACAGAGTCTCCAGTGACTTGCGTTCGGGGCTGAAACTAATTAATTTGATCATTTAAATCAGCGTGACAAATCTCTGTCTGGATTTTGCAGAACCAAAACAAAAAAACACGACAAATGAGATGGTAGACTTCAATAAAGCCGTGTTTCTGCACGCTCATGTACAAAATCACCACAGTTATTTGAGCTGTTTTCTCAGTAGAGAAATACATTTTTTTTCCTCATAAATTGTGTAGCTCTGCTTTAGAGCAAATGTCAATTAAAAGTAAATGCTAATGAATTAATCCACTGTACAGTCGTGTCAAAAAGCAATCTCCATTTCAGTTCTTATGGTTTACATATCGGGACTTAAATTTCAATATATAAATGAATAATTCAGGTCTTAAACTCAGATGAATATAAACAACAACACAGCGACTATTAGACCATTATTCATGTAACAAAAGCGAAGCAAAACATGCCGAAGCAGCATGATTGTTGAACAATATATTAGACACAAAGTGATTCTCATTCACACGCTCTGATATTTTATCTTCAGTGTGCAGTGCTTTCGTTTCTACAGTCGCATCTTGATTAGCATGTCGGAAGTACAGTGTGAGGGTTCAGTCTACAACACTTTAAAAGGTCCCAGGGCTGGAGATCCATGGCCTCCTCCATCCACTGATCCATGGATTGGACGAGCAATAGCAACTGCTTTGCTTGGATCATCGCTGATGTCTTTCTTCTTTAGCACTGTGTTAATGCACATCTGAATGCTCCAGACCACCGAACTGCTACAGCAGTATATGTATTTACTGTTGGTTACATAACTATGCTCGTGTCCTGTCAAACGTGCGTGAGCCTCTTACCAGCATGTGACAGCTGTCTCGTTATCCTTCCACCTAACAGGTTCAGAAGCTGCAGGGTATCCTGAAGCCCATGATGCTGCGTCGTCTGAAAGAGGATGTGGAGAAGAAGCTGGCGCCCAAAGAGGAAACCATCATCGAGGTCGAACTCACCAACATCCAGAAGAAATACTACCGTGCCATCCTTGAGAAGAACTTCTCCTTCCTGGCTAAAGGAGCCGGCCAGGCAAATATGCCCAACTTGGTCAACACCATGATGGAGCTGAGAAAGTGCTGCAACCACCCCTACCTCATCAAAGGTGGGACAGCAGTTTAGTTTAAAAAAAGCAGCAGGTCAATTTGCTGCAGTTTCAAATTTTCGTTCATATTTTATTTCCGTGCTATTGTCTGAGAATCTGGAGGAAAACTAATGACATTTTTTACTCATAGCTGCATTTATGTCTTTGCCTAACCCTCATCAGGGGCAGAGGAGAAGATCCTGGAGGATTTCAAGGAAGTTCACAGTCCCACTGCCATTGACTTTCACCTGCAGGCCATGGTTCAGTCTGCTGGGAAGTTGGTCCTCATTGATAAACTGCTACCTAAGATGAAGGCAGGAGGCCACAAAGTGCTCATCTTCTCCCAAATGGTGCGCTGCCTGGATATCTTGGAAGACTACCTCATTCAGAGAAGGTAACGTGGTTTAACCGCACAGCGACAGTGATGCTGCTCTGCTATGTTACTTCACCGTCTGACCATTTTCTGTCTTCTGTGATGGACGAAGCTCTATTTTTTTTTTTTTTTTTTTTTTTACACACATTTGCCAGAATTTATCATTTCCAGCACCACAGCAGACTTGAACAGAGAGCGTTTTACATTCAACAAAACGTCTGTAGTCTGCAAAATAATTGTTATGTCTTCAGATAAGACGGGAGAATTTAAATTGAACGCACAATCTCTTTTTAGTATTTTCTGTGCCGTTTCTCCACCCACTCAGCACAGCAGCTGCTCATAACGAAGACCGTGATTCAGATTTACATCATAGCCATAAAAGAAACGTAGCTGCAGGTGAAGTGCAATGTTCAAAGACTTACGAGCTCTGATCTGACTTCCCCGTGTCTGCGTGAGACCTTTTATTACCTCATGAGAACTCTCTCTGGTATGATCGCTGACCTTGTGGGGACTGGCGGTGCTTATGTGGAACAAACCTTGGCCCTAATGAGGCAGAATGTGATTTCTGGGCTTCTGGGGCAGGGTTAGGGCTAAGGTGTGAATTGAGGTGAAGATAAGGTTCAGCTATTCACAGTGAGTGGAAGTCGGCGCACTCTCCTGATAAGGACACGTGCACAAGGTTGTGTGTGTGTGTTTCTATCTGCGTGTAATAGTGGTGACTTGGATGAAGTTCAGAAGTCCTTTTACAGCCTGAAATGAAGGAGGGGGGAAGGGAGAAAGTTAGAGTTTCAAGAATTCGTAATTACGGATGAGAACTTGGGCGTGTGGTTCTCATTTTTGGTCTCCAAAAAAAAAAAAAAAAAAGCCCCGTCTCGCTCGTCTGCATTTACATTTCGTCCTCCTCCCTTTTTTTTTTTTTTGGCATTTTTCTTTTCATCCTTTCCACTGCACACATTTCTTTGTGTCTCTCTCTTTTCACTGGCTTCCTGCCAGACGCTGGAGCGAAACCTGAGCCAGTCGTAGCCATGTGAGGAGCTGCACCGCACAGACCTCAGACAGGGTTCAGCAGCAGGTTACAGGAGCCCTCAGGGCTCCACCACATCATACGAACCGGAGATTCAGTGAGGCTTCTCTTGACTGGAAGTGGATTACCTCGGGGAGGGCAGGGGGTCGGCTCGTGGGAGGGGATGAGAATGGACGCTGTGTTAAAGAGCATACCCGTTCCTTTAAGAAGGGGGTGTTATTTGAGAATTCTCTTCCTTGGGTTAAGAAAGGAAGGAAGGAAGGAATACAAAAGAAGCTTGAGCACATTCTGTATTTAAATTGGATCATTTGAGATGGTCTCAAATAGTGCTGGGCGGTATACCGGTTCATACCGAATACTGGTATTTATTTTTCTTATGATATGAATTTTTCATATACCGTAATACCAGTTGAGTATGTACTGTAGCGTACACAACGTTGGGAACGCCGCGTGGCGGAACGTAAGTGCCGCAGAACATTGTTTGACGGGGGACTGTTTTGCAGTTGCACTGGAGGCACAACAAGCTACTAGTTCGAGACAGCAAAAGTCCCATAGTGGAAGCTCTAGAACGGCAACATGAGACTGAGGAACTTCTTCCTAAACGAGGAGTCGTGTCTGTCGTGTGGAAGTTCTTTAGATTGAAAAAAGGCGACGTCCAACAAACTACAATAATCTGCAAATGTTGCCGAGCTAAAGTTGTAGCCGCGGGAGGCTACACCAGGCTGGTGTTGCCTCCCTTCCGCAGCTACAACTTTAGAACATTGTTTACATTGTGTAGTTAATGTTGATTTTTTTTTTTTTTTTACAAAATATGTTTTTTTCAAGTTGTTTGCAAAATTTGAAAAATAAAAGGGTTCTGTATTTTAACTGCAACTATCATGCATTCTGATTCCTTCACTTAATTAGAATGACGAGTGCCACCTCTTTATAAATAGTATCATTTTGTGAGGCCATGCAAACCTGTATTAATACTAGTGTAGATATGAATGTTTTTCTACAATATTCACTCCTCGTGACAGTAAAATAGGTCATTCTAAGTCAATTTGCTGCAGCAATTCCTCTCTAAATGATTAGAAAATGTGGTTAACACCCAGTTGTGCCTTCAAAAAAAAATACCATGATATACCGTAAAACCGATATAATTTTGAAAAAATACCATGATATAATATTTTTGGTCGTACCGCCCAGCACTAGTCTCAAAGTTAACTGTTAAATGAGCTAGTAAAACTAATTCAGTGGTTGCACACATGCATCTCAGATCATCTGTATACGTTGTTCTCTGTGGCATTTTGTGTCGCAGGTACCTGTACGAGCGAATTGATGGGCGCGTCCGTGGAAACCTGCGACAGGCTGCCATCGACCGCTTCAGCAAGCCCGACTCGGACCGCTTCGTTTTCCTGTTGTGCACAAGAGCCGGCGGCCTGGGAATCAACCTCACGGCAGCAGACACCTGCATCATCTTCGACTCCGACTGGAACCCACAGAACGACCTGCAGGTGCGACTCGATTAATGTTGTGGTATCGGAGAAACCTGGCACATCTGGATTTGTCACGTGTCGGCTATCTGCACTTTACGCAGTCCTTTTATGGCTTTCCCAGTGTGGAGTCTCATTTTCATCGGCCACATCAGGGCTAATGCCGCTGTTGCACATGTTGATGTGAACTGTATTTGTGGGCTGCACATTGAAAGCGTTTCTGTTCTCCACAGGCCCAGGCTCGCTGCCATCGGATCGGTCAGAACAAGGCGGTGAAGGTGTACCGTCTGATCACCAGGAACTCGTACGAGCGCGAAATGTTCGACCGCGCCAGCCTCAAGCTGGGCCTGGACAAAGCCGTGCTGCAAAGCATGAGTGGTCGAGATAATAGCCTGGGAGGAGGCACAGGGGGAGGGGTAAGTGTGAGAATGGTCCAAAAAGCCTGGAATTGAAATAATTCATTCATCTAAGCTGTTGTTTTAATAGAGGTTTTTGTTCTATTGAGGTGAATTTCCTTTTTAACGTGGCTTTGGCTGCACATGAATGTCTGAGTTTTGTTGTGGGGGGGGGGACTCAGCACAGATTGCCTTCTCTTTTGGCATCAGGCTTGCAGCGACCTCCACTGAATTTTTTCAGTATTATTGTGCTTACCATTTGCCTCCAGTCTCTGCAGTTTCTTAAGCATCACTAATCATTTTTTTCCACTCATTAAATCAGCTTTTTCTGACGTCATCTCAAGAAAAAAAAAAAAAAAAGTATTGTTAATATATTGAGTCTTTCCAAGTGAATGAGTAACGGTCTACATCAGGGGACCTCTGCGAGATGGTAATCCACAATAAAATGTCAGGCAATAAACCATCCCCAAATTATGAAGGTCGCTGCTAATATTTCCTCTTGACGTGCAACTAATCCTGTTAGTTTAATCTGTTTGTGAGGGAACGTGTCAACAGTGTGAGAAGCGTGGAGGTGGATGTTGAGCTGCAGTTTGTGTCCTCTTGAGAGTAATTTAAACTGTGAGATGGTTGAGGTATTACAGTGATCGTCTCCCGCATCTGGTTGGACTGAACATATAACAGTCGAAACAGCTGCCAGGGTTGGACGCAGGGCTGCTGATGTGAGAGTTTTAATAAGAATACAACATGTGCTTTCTTGGCTGCGTTCGGTTCATGAGTCGTACGTCACCAGTTAATTTAAATTGACGCCGACCGTTTTGTTTTCATCTCTCAGGCTGTGCAGCAGCAGTTGTCCAAGAAGGAAATTGAAGATTTGTTGCGACGTGGAGCCTACGGAGCCATCATGGACGAGGAGGACGAAGGGGCCAAGTTCTGCGAGGAGGACATTGATCAGATCCTCCAGCGCAGGACGAAGACCATCACCATCGAGTCTGAGGGACGAGGATCCACCTTTGCTAAGGTGAGTGGAACAGAAAAAAAACGTATACTCTCTCCTCACCATCCAATAAGTCACTGGTTATCTTTGATTTGCGACCGGTAGTCGCTGGGACAGCGGGAAATTTGATTATATCGTTATGTGACTCTGATGTCTGCTTCCAGGCCAGTTTCGTAGCATCCGGAAACCGCACGGACATCTCTCTGGATGACCCCAATTTCTGGGACAAGTGGGCTAAAAAGGCTGACATTGATATGGAAATGGTCAACGGCAGAGTAAGTATATCGCTCCAGTGGACCCAATACCCAGAAAGTAGGGCAATTGGGGCTTTCAAAACAAATTAAGTAGGATTGCGGCTTTCTTTTAATCATATTAAAGCTCTAAAAAGTCATGGAAATTTCCTCAAAGTCCCTGAAATCTTGGTTGTTCTCTCTCTACAGAATAGTTTGGTGATCGACACTCCTCGTGTCAGGAAGCAGACGAGACCCTTCAGTGCCACCAAGGACGAGTTAGCTGAACTTTCAGAGGGCGAAAGTGACGGAGACGAAACCAAGCCCAAGCTCAGACGAAACCACGATCGCCTAAACAGCTACGGCCGCACGGAGTGCTTCAGAGTGGAGAAGAACCTGCTTGTATATGGGTAACGGGAACTTGATATCAATCCAGTTAGCTTTCAGTTAGCGCCGTTGGTATGCAACAGGATTAACTAGATTTTTAGAAATTTACTCCAGACCATCTGAACAGTAACAACAGCATCATTTCATCCCTATTCCATCAGACATGTATATAGTTTTTTGTTTTTCCATCTCATTATCGTAAGTTTTTTCTAAAACGTCCTGTATGGTTTCCAGATGGGGTCGGTGGAAAGATATCCTCAACCACGGGCGTTTTAAGAAACAGTTGACTGAGAGGGATGTGGAGTCCATCTGCAGGGCCCTGCTGTCTTACTGCCTGGTCCATTATCGTGGCGACGACAAAATCAAAAGCTTCATGTGGGACCTCATCGCCCCAACCGAGGATGGACGCACGAAGGAGCTGCAGAATCACCTGGGTGAGGCCTTTGGGATTCAGGCTTTGATTAACTGATCTCATTACAACAGTGGTGGCACCTTGAGGAAGTGAGATTTCTGAGAATGGCTGCGTTTCCTGAACGGCACCGGTGACTCTTACCTTCGTTTTTTTTTTTTTTACAAGGCTTGTCGGCCCCAGTCCCTCGGGGCAGGAAGGGTAAGAAGATGAAGACCCAGTCTAGCTCTTTTGACATCCACAAGGCCGAGTGGCTCAGGAAACACAACCCCGAGCACATGCTCCAGGACGACGGCTACAAGAAGCACCTGAAACACCACTGCAACAAGTAGGTGTTTGCTGCCTGACGATAATTTTATTTTATTTCCCATTTCTGGATGAAAATGTGTGCATGTCTTTAAAACATTTAAGGTGGTCATCATTTCCTCATGACAGCGATTGTCTTAATTTGTTTTTAATAGAATGAAGCACAAGTGAATGAATTTGCACGTGGCTTAAATTTTAACTACGGGACTGCCGAGCAGCGGTAATTAGGATGCACTGATACGTCTATTGGTGCTGACAGTCCACTGATTGATTAACAGACGTGCATCGCATCGAGACTAGCCGGCTGATAAGAATCTTCATGAGACTTTAGGCCCGCTAATGGCCGTCATAGATCTCCCTTACTTTCAGACAGAGGGGAGGGGGGCGATGATGGCTGTTAATCAAAACATTTGCTGTTGAGATATAAAGCCAAATAGATGGCTGCTTCTTTTTAAAAGGGAGGCTTGTGTGCACTGGGCTTTGGGTGCAGATCACCGCAGCTTCCATAGAAAGTTCTCCATTGTTTCCTCGTCCAGTAGTGCTGAATCCAGGGATTGTCTGATATGTGACGCCCCGGGCAATTGGGGACATGCAGTGAGCAGGTTTTGCTGACTTTTGCGTTTTCCCTCTGAGGACCTGGAATGTGACTGGTGGCTTGGCGATGGGGGAGGGTTCACTGGCTTTCTTAACACTGCTCCCAATGTAGGACACAGCTCCTGTGTTGCAATGGAGACCATAGTAAGTAGTGGTAAATGATAGACAATTGACAAAAAAAAAAAAAAGCCCTAAAGTGAGAGAGAACGACAGATAACAAAGTAAAATTTGAATGGATCGCTGTGTTTTGGACTTCATCAGTTTGAATGAGTATCCTTTTATTCATTGCATGCCAGAATAAAAACTAAAAAGTGAAACTATTGTTCTCGAATCATTTTGGACACGATTCAGGAAAGACAAACATCTGTGAGCGGTATCTTCCTGTTGCACTGGCTCATGATGAACAGACCGTGAGGGATTTCACGCATGCCGCTCATGTCAGGCATACTTGGCTCATTTTCTTCATTTAAAGCGGAGCGCAACGGCGCCGAGATCCTCCGCAGCCTCTCTGAGCGAACCCCACGCACACATGCTGACAAAAGGGCCGTGCTGACAGGCATAGGAAGCGGGAGCAGCTGCTGCTGGGCGGGTCCGGTCAACACAAGAGGGTGGAGGAGGGACGGAGAGCAAGTTCAGCTCCGGTTCGATAGAACCACAAGCCCTAGACGGGCAACACACACACGTCCACCACCAATACTGAAGTCTTGACGCTTCTTCAGGAGGGGTTTGAGCTAATATTCTGACACCATCTATATGTGTTAGAGCAGACGATGAAGTGCTGGGTTTCAGTGGCAAAGCATGAGTGGAAGGAGAGCTGATATGTATAGATTGGGACTGATGAATAAGATAAAATTGGTGATTAGCTTTAAAAAGGTGGCTTCAAACACAAAGGAGGTGAGATTGTAATTGACCTGTTATTTCTGTTCAACAGAACCAGCCAAGTGTTTTATTTTTTTTCATTTGCTTTTGTTTTTTTCCCCTCAAAGTCTGAAATCGCACGTCATCTCCCCCAGCAGACATCAGGATGAAATTTAAGATGATATATTTAAACCAAGTTGTTGCACAGAAAGCTTTTACAGTTGGAAAATGGGGGGTAGAAAAGAAAGAAAAAAATCTCAAGTCATACCAGATGTTACAGCCTGGCACACTTGTGTTCCCACCACTTCCGTGCCTCTGCTCAAAGGCTTCTCTCTCTGTCTCTCTCTCTTGTGATGTGCGATCATGCATCACAGAGCTAATGTCTCCCCCGTGAGTCACGCTCTCTCTACCTCGTCAGCCTCGCCTTCTCAGCCTTCATCGGCTGCCAGGATGCAGCCACGTGACGAGTGGAGAAAGACACTTGTCTGTTCATTCAGAGAATGCCGAATCTCGCCGCAGATGCGCTCACAGCTCCGCACCCGAGTGATACAACGGTTCATCAAGTTAATTGATCTTACTCTGTGCATAAGCTGGCCTACCATCGAGAGTTATGTTGAATGCGTCTCGCTCGGCGGGAGGCCTAATGAATTATAGCTGCATTCTGCTCATAGGTCTCATTTGTGAATTGCGGGATACAAGCATAAATTCAGGGGAGCGTCAGATTTATGGACGCCTGTGCCGCGGAGACAGTTATAGATCCATGACTGTGCAGTGCAGTATCAGAATGACGGTTCAGCTGTCACGCATTTCATCTCATTTGCATTGTGTTTAACAGGTGTGTGTGCATGCATGTGTGGGTGTGCTGGTTCTGCTCACTCAGCGTTTGCGCGTGGCCGGGGCTTTGTTGTGACCAGCGGGTTTTCTCTGTGCAGGGCTGCTCAGGGTCAGAATGCTCTACTACCTGAAACAAGAGGTGATAGGAAGCCAGGCCCAGAAGGTGTTGGATGGCGTGGACTCGAGGTGAGCTCATCTTTTTTTAAGTTCAAATCATTCGTTCCCTGAGCCGGGATATTGCGCAACATTTATCAACTTGGAAGAGCGGTTTTATTTAACGGGCTCACTGAAAGCCCAAAATCAAAGCTTTTTCAGTCGAGACTTCAAAGAGCGGACGGCATTTGAACCTCCGCACGGTACGGCTGTTGAATTTTACCGTGGTTGCGATCGTCAAGCATATTAGACGGGTTTTATCCAGCAGCATTGACCGAGGGGTACAAAAGAAGACGTTTAGACCCCATGCGGAGGTGGAAAAGCCGCCTCGCAGAATAGATTTTCCTCCCGGAGTGGCACATGTGAGCGTTTGCATGTGATATCAACCTGTTGAAAGGCCAAACGCATGTTCAGCGAATCCGTACTAAGGATACAGAGCACCATCTGGTGGTGAAAGATGTGCAGATATGACGTCTCATGAAAACCACAGTTCACACGGAAATCAACTTCTTCTGCTCTCGTGTTCCTGTCGTGCTCTATTACTATAAAAGCTCATTTTATGGGAACCTCAAAACAAAGAGAGCTGCTGTTTTTCTTTGTTTTTGACAGAAAAGGCATTTTTAAAAGCTACTAGAGTTAAGGCAATGCGGTCAAATAAATAAGCATTCCTACCAAAAGAATCAGGGGCTCATCTCCCCCTCCTCTTCCTCCACAGTGAGGTGAAGATCTGGGTGCCAGATCCCGACCATTCGGAGCTGCCAGCCCTCTGGTGGGATGCCATCGCTGACAAGTGTCTGCTGCTTGGCATCTTTAAGCATGGTAATGTATAAATATGTTGTCAGTTGAAGACCCGATATAACATATTACGTACCAGTTTAAAAATATTTTATCTGACAAATCTGTTGCTATCAACGGAAAATGTGCTAAAAAATGTGTTTAACGGGAGTTCAGCCAGCCTGTGTGTGCTCCCTAGCAGTTTCCATGCGTTATCCTACGCTAACTCTAGCGCTTATCCTCCTTTACGTTCCCAGGTTATGAAAAGTACAACACTATTCGCGCAGACCCCACTTTGTGCTTCTTAGAGCGTGCGGGACGACCGGATGAGAAGGCCATCGCCGCAGAGCAGAGGGGCAACGATTTCATGGATGGGTGGGTACACGCCACCGGTCTGGAGCCTGAAAGCATCTTGTTTCTTTAGCTTCATCTGCCCGGCTGGTTGTAAGAATTTGAACTGTTAGCAGTGAAAATGGCACAAGTTTTGTGTGTGTGTGTTTATAGTGATGTGGATGATCCAGAGTACAAGCCCGCTCCAGCCCTGCTGAAGGACGACATGGAGGTAGGATCACAAGAGTCATTAGCCATTTCTATTTTTTTTTTTTTTACTGCCTGAAGACGTACACTAATGCAGTATAATTTTTGGCAGTTTGATTATCCGTTCATTGTTAGTACTTTGTTCTTCTAAGAGGCTTCATTTTGATAAACACGCTGTCCTCTCACGCAGGATGACGCCTCATCTCCTGGAGACTTGGTTGTCTCTGACAATGCTGGAGGTGAGTATTAGATCTTTGTAATCCTCAAAGGAATTATCATGACATTATCAGAGCTAACCTCCTGCACACAAGGGGAAATCTGGAAGTTTCAAGCTGCAAAACACCTATCAGACTGAAGAAAGGTCTTCAAAGTGTTCTGTACTTGAATCCAGATGCAGCTCCAGTAACAGAAGGCCAGACCGCCTACTGGCCCTCCCCGTCGGTGTTGACGGCCAGGCTGAGGCGACTCATCACAGCATCTCAGCGCTACACCAAAAGCCGGCAAATCCTGCAGATCCACCAGACTCAGGCTCAGTCGCAGTCCCAGCAGCCCATGCTGCTCTCCGCGCCGCTCTGCCCACTGCCCCCCACGCTCAACGACACGCTCAACCCCAAGATGGCTGCGAAGATTGAACGCCAGCAAAGGTCAGCAGCAAGGCCGATGATCCTTGAGCGATGCGTTAATCAAAAAGCCTTGAGATCATCTCAGGGTACACGTTGATACGTTCTTTCATGATAAAATTCTGCTTTCCTCCAGGTGGACCAGGCGAGAGGAGGCGGACTTTTATCGAGTCGTCTCTACCTTCGGCGTGGTTTTCGACCCAAGCCTCGGGTGCTTCGACTGGACCAAGTTCAGGGCCATGGCTCGCCTGCACAAGAAAACGGACGAGAGCCTGCAGAAATACCTATGCGCCTTCACCGCCATGTGTCGACGGGTGTGTCGTCTGCCGCCTAAAGACGGAGGTCAGAAGCCTCTTTGTCTGTTCACACAAACGCGTCCGTGCAGACAGACCATGAGTTTGCATTTCCACACAAGTTGAGAGTGTGTGTTCTCTCATAAAACAGCTTTATGACTTTGAACAGTTGTCTACAGATTCTGTTGATCCCGGCCAAAAATATGAGACTTGCCGTCGTAATGATACTTGTATGTGCTTTTAATTCTGTTTTAGTATTCGTAACACATTGAAGAGAAAACTGATGTATAATGTATGGGTTTGTTTTAGTGAGAGGTCAGTTGCACCATGAAAAACCATGAAAAAGTTGTCTCAGCAATACTGAGGAGTACGACTGATAAGGTTAATCATTCATGGAAAGACAAACAGTCGGATGATTAAGCTCCAGGTACAGGCAACTCTTTTGGTTTGTCCCTGGTGAAGTTTTTAATCTCTCCCACCTGTTTCTTTTTTCTCTTTTTTGTCATCCCCCCCCCCCAGACTCTGCGGTGGACCCGTCTCTGACCATCCAGCCCATCACAGAGGAGCGAGCGTCTCGTACGCTGTACAGAGTGGAGTTGCTTCGCCAGGTGAGGGAGCAGGTCCTGAGACACCCGCTACTCTTCGAACGCCTGTCACTGTGCCAGATGAGCTCCGACCTGCCGGTCTGGTGGGAGGCCGGCGCCCATGACCGCGACCTGCTCATCGGCGCCGCCAAGCACGGCGTCAGCCGCACCGATTACCACATCCTCAGAGACCCCGAGCTCAGCTTCATGACTGCCCAGCGCAACTACAGCCAAACGAAGACCGCGCAACAGCAATCACGCACCCCCGCCCCGCTTCTGCTCCCGCAGTACCAGGCGGCCAGCGCAGCGTTGACGGGCTCGCCGCTGCCCCCGCCCGCCCAGAGAGACCCAGATCCCGGTGAGGTCGTCCCTAAAGTGGAACCGGCCTCAGAGGAGGAGGAGTGCAAAGACATCAAGCGAGAGAGTTGGAGCCCCGCTCCGGCACCAGCGACTCCCACGGGTCTGGAGGAAAAGCCCGTTCCTGTGGAGAGGGAAAACGACAGGCAGATGGTGGCGGCGCGAACCAAACCGCTGACGCCCAACTCGTCGGAGAAGAAACCCAAGAAGTCCAGCAAGAGGAGCCGCAGGGAAGCCAGGCGTGGCTCGGAGTCCGACTCAGACGGTTCCTCCTCCAGCTCGTCGTCGCGCTCCTCGTCAACGTCCTCGTCCTCCTCCTCGTCCTCGTCACATTCCGGGTCCAGCTCTTCTTCCTCATCGTCATCTTGCTCCTCTGGCTCCTCATCTTCCTCCTCGTCCTCGTCCTCTTCTGATGACAGTGGAAGCGAAGGAGAGGAGGAAAAGAAGAAAGGTGAACATCTGTTTTCACGTCTTCGCGTGCCTGATGGTTTCAGGCGGGCATCTAACATCTGTCTCCGTGACGTTCGCAGTGCCTGCAGCAGCAAGCGTGAAGGCCTTTGATGAGGATAGCGTGGCGTCTCTGAGCGGCCACACGGGATGAAGCACAAGATACCCACGTGGCTGAGAACGGAGTCTCCAACAGCTCCTCTCATCCTTTTCAGGGAGGAGGGTACATGCTGGCTGCGTCCTACTGGCCAAAGGTAAATTACTTCACATGCACGCAAACCAGCGAATGTCATTGCACAGAGCAGGGTTTGTTTCACATTTAAATTCAAAATAACTTTCCCAACGAGTGTTTGTATTAGTTGCATTTAAGGATGCACGATAATTATCGACCCGATAACTATCGGGCCGATAACAGGAAATTATGACATCATCCCTATAAGTCCAATATCATGACGAATAGCCCCGAATAACATATATATTTTTGTCAACACGGCAGTGCCTCGCTCCCTCTGAGCTTTGAATGACAGGCTGGTGAATGTTATGTTCAAGTAACGTCGGCATAATCAGAAAAGCGATTTCTCAGTAAGGAAAATCAAGAATACCCCCTCATGCCAGAAAACAACTTGTTAACTCTGTCATAACTTTGGTAGTTGCTGACTTGAATTGATATTAGCGGTGTTTTCCCACATGTTACACATACAAAATAGAAAAAATAGAAAAGGCTGAAAGAACGACGAGCAAACGAGGGAACGGAGGAATTTACGTTACACCTTGAATGTAGCATGCAGTTCAGTGCACTGATAAAAACAAACAAACATGGCAGCTATTATATGGAACTTTGTTAAAGTTTCAGAAGAAGATAGTTCGCTGGTTATTTGTGACAAATGCTCCAAGCGAAGGAGGGAAAAATAGCACAAGCTTTAATACGTCAAACCCGATCAGTCCACCTGAAACCATAACAATCGCTTCCATGGAGTTTTGAAATTGCGCTAACTTGAGCTAACATGAGCTAACGTCAGCAAGCCAGCAGCAAGTCAACCCCTCCCCTCCACTCCTCGCCATCATCTCGCTCATCTAAAGCTTCCATGAGATTAAAAAAAAACCCCAAAACTACTAAATCTCATTTACTTTAATTAAAAGGCATTCATTTGAATAGAACTCTTTAAACTTAATTTTTTTGTTACTATGGAGTGCACTTTTTCAGTTTATTTACACAGACAAGTTTAACTTGTGTCAATACATTATGCACCGTGTATTTTTTTTTAAATTGTCATTGAGGAATGCATTTTTTCAGTTAGTAATTCTGATGCATGTATTTTCCATCACTTCAAGGAGCCTTTTTTTTATATCAGTCAGTAATGAACCTTATTTAAGTTGGTGTGAGATATCAAATAGGTTTGTTTGATAGCTTTACGAAAATCTTTGAGAGGCCTTGCCAATAGTTAAGAAAAAATAAATATCTGTTCATTTAAAGAGTCAAATTTGTTTTTGGTTTTGTTCATAGTAATGATGTAATGATCTTAGGTATATATGTGTGTTATCGGTATCAGCCTTTAGGAGCTGAAAGTTATCGGTTATCGTGCATCCCTAGTTGCATTATTATATAATGTTTTGTCTTTGATTATCTGTCATGTAAGTAATGGGACTGGTATGTGGACAACTATTTTATCTTTTTCTTTTTTTTAAAAAAAATAGGATCGTGTGATTATAAATCGCCTGGACAGCATCTGCCAGGCAGTGCTCAAAGGCAAGTGGCCGGGCCCACGCAGGGTCTACGAGCCCGGAGGTGCAGTGGCCTCCTTCTACACCACCAAGCTGCTGGACAACGCCAACAGCCTCTGCGAGGACCCCTCTGCCTCGCCACAGGGGTCAAAGGTGACCAAGCATGTTGCAGAAAACAAGGAGTTCTCAGTAAAGCTCAACGATGTATGTTGATTTCTCCCTTCTACACCCTTCTCCCTCCGCTTCAGCCCTAATCGTAGGAGCCTACCACTCCCGCTGCCATGACTGCCGTTAGCTGCCGCGTTCAGCATGTTTCTCTGGTCTCCGGCCCTGCTTTCCTTCGGGGATGATTAGCGGTTTTTGATTCTCGGCAGGAGGAGAGATTAATTTAATAGCAGCCTTCCTCTCTTTTCCCACACACTCAATTTGAATTGGGCTCTCAGGCTGTGATGTGTAATCACAGCCTGAGCACAAATCATTTAGTCATGAGAATATAATAAGGTTTGGAGCCTCTCTAGACTGAAGGGGTCTTGCTAGTAATCTGATTGAAATGGAGGCCCTCTGCTGTGGGTGTTCCCTAATATGCTTCAAGGCAGTGTGGCTATTAACTTGGCATGCGCCAGGTTTGCTTGTATTTATTCTTTGCCTTCCTGCTGCTTTTCTGAAAAATGTAAAGATTTAATGAGCTGTATCTACCTCAGATCCTCAGACATCTGCTGCTTTGTTACCTTTGAATGGGGACCTAACGGTGTACGCTGACAGCAGCTATCTCCTTGGCATGGCTTCCAAGCACAGTCCGGTCTATAAACAGATTTCACCCCCTGCTCTGCTAAGCTCTACCCTCTGTGTGTCCATGTGTCCCAGTCTTCTAACAAGAAACAACCCAAACAATGTTTGCTGTTATTTATTTATTTATTTATTTATTTATAACCATAATTACAAATAAGTCAGTGGCATAGGTCGAGTCAGCTCATGCTTAGTGATAAAATGAGGGTGATGTTGTGAAGATGAGACCTGAATTTAATGATGTAGAAAACTTCCAGATGGTGTAGAAGTCTTAGAGGAAGTTAAGTTCAGCATTTGTAGTCCTGAGCAGTTCTGCGTGCTCTTTTCTTTTGTCGTCTTCCTCTATTTGTCTCACTGTTTTGTGTCTGTGCGCAGCAGGAGGGAGGTCTGAAGCTGACCTTCCAGAAACAGGGTCTACCTCTGAAGAGGCCTCTGGAGTCGGAAGAAGGCCCCCAGGCCCAGCAACAGTACCTGGCCCGGCTTCATGAATTGCAGAGTGCTTCAGACACAGGCTTGGCTGACATCACCAACCCTCAGAGCAACATGCAGACTGGTGGGTGTCTATTTATTTATTCATTCATTCACCCACCCATCCATCCATCCAGTACCATGGTGACCTGCGCTCACGTGATGTTTGAAATGGGGCCATCTTGTTCTCCTTTCCTACCACTAGATGGCAGCAGAGAATAGTTTTGATGGGATCAATTGGACAGTATGGACACTGGTCTATGGCTCTTTTTCAGACACTTTACAAGCACACACACGCTTAGAGAATTTCAATCAATCAATCAAACTTTATTTATATAGCACTTTTCATACAAATTGAATTGCAACACAAAGTGCTTCACAGGTTAAAAGCAAACTCGCCCCACCCACTCCACCCACCAATCCGTCTTCCCCAAGACCAAAGACACAGCACAAGAACACAGGACCCCCCCCCCCCCCCCCCATCCACCATAAACAATGCAAATTAAATGCAATACAATGCAATTTAAATAATTTTGTAATATATCTATTTCTTGAGGGAAAATTGCAAAAACTGAATTCGTCGTCAGACCACATTACCTCAAAATTTGGAAAGTTAAAATAAATAAATGCAACAAAGCTGCATTTTAATTTGGTCAAACCTTAAGTTTGCAGACAAAAATACAAAAGAAATGATTTCACAGTACTCCAGAATGCAAAGTGCGACTATATTTGTTCTCTCGATTGGACTGATACACCCACCTGAGTGAGTGAAGAACGGTTTGTGTGCCGAACAAATTCTTGTAGGATCTTTGTTGGAATACTTTTTTTTTTTTTTTAATCCCAAACACACTCATCTGAACTCATCTGACAAAGGGTGTGTTCTTGCCTCTGATTGGTTCTCTTCCCGATATTCCTGCATATGTTCTAAGACTGCACAGCCCGAAGTGACAAACCAACCACGGCGCTCAGCAAAGCAAAGATATAAAGGGTAGATTTTTTTTTTTTCCTCCTGGGAAGATGACAGAGTAACCATGACCCAGTGATGAAGTTGGCATCAGACACAAAGCTGAACCAACAGAACATAACGAGCTAAATCTATATATTCAGAGAGAACGTGTGGCCTGAACGTGGTTCCTGCAGTGTGACGCTCTGATTTACTGACACGAATTCAGAGAAACCACGGCCAGAAACGGTGCATTTATCATCGGCTTTTCAACATTTGAAAAATTTTCTTCTTCATTATTATTATTATTATTTCTTTGCATCTATGAATTTTTAATTGTGCTCATCCTTTCAAAATAAACCAAACTCAGTGGAATGACCAGAAAATTATTTCCGTTGTACCGATGACGTAACAACAGATCTGAGTTCTAGTTGCGTTTTAGAAAACTTTACAACTTTTATGAAAATAGGGTTTGTAAAAACTTGTTTTAAAATGTTATTTCACTTCAGTTTGGTTCATGCTTGAGCCAGTAGTTCCCGGCTAACAGGCTCCATCTGCTCCAGTTACTCCAGGTCTGACCGGTCAGATGAGGCTGAACGGAGCGCTGGACGGTCAACCCATCATCAAGAAGCGGAGGGGGAGGAGGAAGAACGTGGAGGGAATGGACCTGCTTTTTATGAACAGGAACCGAGTCCCTGCTGTTCCCAATCAGGTTTTTTTTTTTTTTTTTTGGAGTGTACTGCCTACTAGTTGTTAAACCATAAATCAAGAAAAGAACCACATTTTTGTTGTTGTTGTTGTTAAAATTGTCTCTGTTTTTTAATGAATCGATTCATCAGTGACATGTACCGTACATGATGGATTACATGGTAAAACACAGTTCATTTCTTGTGACCAGGTGCCTCCAGGGTGGGGGGGCATTGGTCAGGTGGGCTTGGCTGGAGCTACGGTCCCAGGCTTCAGCCAGAACTCCGGTCAGGTCCCCGCGGACTCTGAGAGCAGGGTCCCCGTCATCAACCTCAAAGACGGCACGCGGCTCGCAGGGGACGACGCCCCCAAGAAGAAAGACCTGGAGCAGTGGCTGAAAGAGCACCCTGGCTTTGTTGCAGATACGGGCGCCTTCATCCCTGTTAGTACTTCACGTCTTTTCTTCTCCTGTCTTACCCGAAAAGGCTGCCCGTTCTGTTTGTCTACTTTTTTTTTTTCTTCCCCCCATCAACTATCTTTCCATTTCTTTTTCAGGGAGTAAATAAGATGCAAATGCAGTTCCACTTCCAGGACGGTCGGCCGAAGCAGAAAAGGCATCGCTGTAGAAACCCCAACAAGATCGACGTTAACAGCCTGACGGGAGAGGAAAGGGTCCAAATCATCAACAGGAGAAACGCACGCAAGGTGTGTTTGCATTTTAACAGACATAAATAATTGTCATTAATGGCTAAAAATCTTGAAGATTAGTCACTGTACATCAGATACTACTTCTTGCATAATCAAGGCTTTAAAAGAAGTCATATTGAACACATTAGTAAGTAAATGTATAAATGTTTTATTTCTTGCGTGCTTGGGTTCATGTTGCCCGTTTCCTCTCTTGTAGATCGGTGGCGCCTTTGCTCCTCCTCTGAAAGATCTGTGCCGGTTCCTTCAGGAGAATCCGGAGTATGGAGTCCCACCTGAATGGGCTGACGTGGTTAAACAGTCGGTGAGTGGCGGGTTGCACCAGATGTAAAAGGCTCGCTGGATCATTTGAGTTTATTAAGTAGTTCTTCTTGAAGTAAAGCAACTTGAAACACAAATTTTCATGAAGATTTTATTGTTTTAGGGATGCATCAAATCAATTTTTGGTGCCACCGAGCATCGTTTTACTTTTTCATGTGCAAAAGTTAGTGATATAAATCAGTGGTTCTCAACTGGTGGGTCGCAGACCCATTTTCAGTGGGTCTTGGGCCTTTGTCTGGGGAAGGAAATGCTTAGGGAAAAAAAAGTGTCATTCATATTCCTTAACAGTAGATGGCGATAATGCCCTGAAATGCGAGTTGACACCTGCCAGTTCAGGTCAGTGAGTGGTTATTCAGCTAAAACTATATATTTTGAGTTCTTTTTGAAACTACTGCTCAGTGGTTGCACTGTTTTATTTCATGTTTGTGCATAAAAGCACTGTTGAGTCTTTAAAAATGGCAGTTACTGAAATGTTCTGATTGTTATGTCAGCTTTATGATTAATGCTTAAATAAGTGACTAGATAGTTTTAATAAGAAATTGTTATATATTCAGGATGTGGGTACTCAGCAAACGCTACATATGTGAGTTCTTTTTGAAACTACTGCTCAGTGGTTGCAGTTTTATTTCATGTTTGTGCATGTTGAGTCTGTTAAAAAGGCTGAAGTTACTGAAGTGAAGTGTTTTGGATTTAATTAAAATGCAGCTAATTGGGCATCAAAGGAAACATTTCCCATTTGAAGTCATTTTGGTTTTTGCCATTTTGGTTCACCAGTAAACTTATTTTTTTGTGTTGGCATTCTGTGATATTCTATTCTACTATCTCCGATTCAAACTGCACGATCTTTTCATTCAAAAAATTCGAGAAGTTGGAAATTTTCCTTGTTTTGGGTTGCGGCTTGTCATTAAGGGTGATGGTGGGTCCTTAAGCCAGACCAGTTGAGAACCACTGATATAAATCATCTGATCAGTGTCTTAGTAGCAAATAGAACCTCCGTTGAACAACATAGATCTATTTTTTTTCCATCAACAAAAAAATGAGCCAAAAAGATATGTGTGTATAGTACTAAGTACCTCTTGATTCAGTAGTTTGCAGGTCTACCTGTAGAAGGAGTCATATCCTGTTTTACTTCTTCAGTCATTCTTCTTATCAGCGTTGCTTCAGTTCGTTGGACAGTGGCTTGCATGCAGATCTTTTAAGGTCCCGGCCACAGCGTCTCGTTTGGGTTGAGACCTGGATTTTGACTTAGCCGGTCCAAAATCTTGATTATTTTATTTTCCATTTTAGTTTCCATCAGCTAATGTAGATTTGCTGCCATCCTTGGATCATTGTTCTGTTGCATGACCCAGTTGTGGTAATTATGGTATGTAGAGGTGTTCATGGCCGACTGAATGACTAACAAATGATACTACTAAGTATCATTTGCCGGTCTTGACGGTGGGTATGAGGTGTTTCTGCTGAAATGCGGTTTGGTTTTCGGTGGTGAAGATGGTGCTCCACTGTGGTCCCATCTGGCCACAGGACATTTTTTCCAGAAGGCTTGTGGTTTGTTCAGATGCAGTTTAGTGAACCTCAGTTGTGCTGCCATGTTTGTAGACATTAGAGACTTTCTCCTGGTTGGGCTCTTCAGACAAACCAGGTCTGTCATGGACATGATGCTCAGTGCTGCTGGATCAGAGATGTAGCAGTTAGGATTTTTGTACGACACTCCATTTGGCTGAAGGAGCAGTTTACACTCTCATATGTGTAGTAAAACATAAAAACAGTATTTTCGTGCACCGCCGTTAAAGCCCTGCGTATCTGTTCCGTGTTTTATCCAGGGCTACCTCCCAGAGAGCATGTTTGACCGGATCTTGACGGGACCCATCGTTCCTGAGGAGGTGAGCCGGCGAGGACGTCGACCGAAGAACCCCCTGGCGAAGGCGGCGGCAACCGCAGCAGCGCCCAACCCAGCAGCTTCTGCCATTGGTCTGAACCCTCTGCTGACGAACGGCTTCCTCTCTGGCATGGACCTCACCAACCTGCAGGCCTTCCAGCAAAACCTCCAGAGTTTACAGTCCCTACAGCTCACCGCAGGCCTTCTGGGGCTGCCGTCCGACGCCAGCAACCTGGCTGCGAGCAACTTAGCTGCTATGTTTCCCATGATGCTGTCTGGCATGACTGGATTGCCGAATCTGATCGGCATGAGCACCTTGCTTGGGAAACAGGCTCAGGAAGGCGCCGGAGGCTCTGAAGAGAAGAAAAAGGGAATCGTCAGCAGCGGAGCAGAGGAGCCGTCTGCCTCTCAAGCCCCCTCCCACACTTCGGACACCAAAGGAGAAAGGACAGAGGGCTCGGACATGACTCCTTCCTCCACTTCCAGCTCCGCGTCCCCTGCTACCGCTACACAAAGTGCTTCGGCTGCATCTGCAGCCACCAGTCACCCACTTTCTCTTAACCCCTTGTTACTCTCCAGTATGCTTTACCCAGGGATGCTTCTCACTCCAGGCCTTAACCTTCCCGTGTCTGCCGCTCAGCCGCAGAGCTCAAACAGTGACCCTTCCACCCTCCCATCTGCTGCTCCTCCTCCTCCTGCTCTCCCTCCTCCCGCAACATCCCAGTCATCACCGCGGGAGACGGAACAGCCACAGGCAGAGAAGGAGGGAGAGGAGGAGGAGGAGGAGGAAGAGGCTCTGGATGAAGAGGAAGAGGAAGAGGAGGAAGAATCTGCAGAACAAAAAGAAAACAGCGGTCCCGAAGGTTCAGCGAAAGCTGACTCATCTTCGTCGGATTCTGGGAGCTCATCTTCAGACGATTCAGACTCCAGTGATGAGGACTGATCCTTTTGAATATATGATTATAAATTTATTTATGTATTGCCTAGAAATGTAAACATATATTCACATATATATGGATTTTCCAGCACTTATGTTGCGATTTCTTTACGTGTAAATACAAGAACTAACTACAATGTTGTGTTATAAAGACTACAAAAACCTAAAAAAAAAAAAAACCACACAAATAACTGACTTTAAAAAAAAAAAAAAAAAACTTAAAATGTCCATGTTTGTTCACAAGGTAAAGTCTTGTTTTGAGACATTTTGCATGTCGAATTTTAGTAGATTTCTGAACTCTGTGAACTTGTACCGGGCAATTATGTACAATTGCAAGGAAAAGGCATTATTGTAATTATGTCAGGATTAATTTTATTAAAAAAGTGAAACTACATCAACATGCTCATTGAGCTGTACTATTAATATATTTTGATTGTCGGGGGTTGCGGGGGATTGACGCTTGACAAACACTTTAGTTTCACTTGTAAATAGTCAGTACTTTGCAGGTTTGTTGACACATGCTTTGCAGATCATACGTTGGATTTGTCAGCAATAACCTGGGCAGCTAATGAATGTCACTGAAGCTGTAGATTCTCTGTCTGCCATGTTTCCACCCCGGTGCACAACTCGCACAGTTTCACAAACTTGTAAACCTTCATGTCACGTTCAGGAGGTTCTCCTTTTTTTTTTTTTTTTTCTTTAAATTATTTGTTTTTGCCCAGTTTGGGGGGGAAAAAAAAGACCTAAAGTTCTCACCTAATTTATCAAGTCAGGGGAAATTTGTACAACTATTTTTATTTTTTTTCTCTCCCAATCGGAAGTAAACTGAAGTCACTGACAGTGCATCATTTCTCTTAGAAATGAACCATTTTCACCTTCACCTTACAACAGACATGCTGCTGCATGTTCAAGGCGCACTTTAGCTTCCCACTGTAGGCATCCGTGTTCACTTGCACATCTGTTGACTCTGACTAAGAAGCTCCTGGAGCTATCGTGATGGAAAGCAACCTTCTACTGTGTGCCAAAAAAACTGCCCTTTGACCGTTTCAGGTCCTGACAGTGTTGTGTGCATATTATTACTACAGCCCTTGTGTATTTGACTGCATCTTTACCTCAATTTTGCTAAATGGATTGGCTTCACTGTGCAAGTGTGTGTGTGCGTGCGTGCGTGTGTGTGTGGTGTGTACACGGGTGAACTTCCTCGATGTCCACGTACAACCGTGCCGTTCTTTCTACTGGACTGCGTGTCAGAGGCCTTTTTTTGCCGCCGTCTCTCCTCTGAGAGCTTTTCATCATGTCGCTTCTCTCCTCGGGCCTGGCGTCTACTGCTTCCAGAACTTTCCAGCCCGAACGTTTCATGTCGAAAAAAGGAGCTTCACAAACCGCGACCCGTAGAAGCCACATTTTACAAGTGTTCTTCAGCCTCAAGCGCGTCTCATCGGAAACTCTCGGCGGGGACGCTACTCGTTTCACGACGACCCGTTTTCTCACAGAACACGTTGTGCCACAAGCACAAGCCGGGCCGCGTCCTGGCTGAGATTGTAGCGACCGTCGTCGAGCGTTAACGGCCTCAGGAAGGCCTCGATGCGTCCCACCTCGTGTTGCTGGAAGTCCGCAGCTCATTTTTTTTAATCCCACTTCATCCACGTCTCTGTTCTGCTGACGAACAGAGCTTAAACTAGATGTAGAAGTGCCCTTAATCCCGTACGTCGCCCTCTCACTCAGCCGCTCGCGTCTGTGCTCGATGTCCAAGCGCATTTCGTTCAGCGTCCCTGCACATGGCCATCGTTGAGCTGTAAACCAGGACACTCTCACAAACACTGGAGTACACTCGAACCCGAAGTACCTTTTTTTTTTTTATAGTTCTCTCTGGCACAACAGTGCTCGCTCTAGGACTGCTGTTACACAGTGGACTGTTAGATATTCAAATATTTCCGAGGTGGTGTTTTGGTTTGGGCCGAGGGCCAGCTGAATTTAAACTGTTTGATTTTCAAGTATAGCTGTAGCATTTCTCTCTCTCTCTCTCTCTCTCTCTCTCTCTGGTGGGTTCAACCATGAACAATTGCACAGTCTGAACACAAAGACTGAAGACATGTCTGGTTTCTAATGTTGCTTTAAAGTGGTTTTCTTGTATGTCTGTTCTATATAGACCTCGTAATGGGTTTGCTTGCAATTGCAAGTTGCATTTTTTTTTTTTCCTTTTAATATGATTACTAGCAGTACGGTATTTTTCTATGTCTGAACAAAGAACTTAAACATGCCACTGTCATTTTTGTACATCTGCACCTGTGCTCTCTTTTAACGTGTAGTGCCCTTATGCAAACACGCGGCCACTGCTGCGTCTGCTGTAGGTGACTGATCCGAGGACTTTTGTTTTTGTCGCTCCTCAGTGATGGTTCGATGGATCGGTGGCAGTGCTGAGGCTCTCCAGGATACAAGTGGGGAATTAAAAGAGACATTAGGTGGAAGTTTTTGATTTCATGTTTTATTTTCTTTTTTCTTTTTTTTTTCATGCTGTATTGTAAAAGAACTCCCGAAGCACTGTTGGCACTAAAGAAAGCAGTGCTGAATCTGGGTTGACACAAATGAACAGAGACCAATATGCAAGAGAAACGACAAAACACACTACTGCTGTACAGGGAGGTTTTGCTTTTGGTTGGGTTTTTTTCTTTCTTTTTTTTTTTCTCTTCAGTTTTCACACTTGTAATCACTGAGAAGACAGAACTAGCATCATGGGTTTTGTATTTTTAGTTAAAGCTTGATAAAATCAATGTCACTCTGATCAGTTTTTTTTTTTTCTTTTGACAATTGTATTATTTGCAAGTTGTGGTCTGTGTAGTCAAGTCATGTAGTGCAGGAAAATGCGTCTTAAAAGTCATTTGTAATTTATTGGATTACTTTCTATGAAGTTCTATAGAGGAAATTGAGGTTTAATTATTTTTATTAAACATACTCTTCTGAATATTAACTACTTGTGCCGTTCCCTTTTTGCTTTGCCTGAGGGCTTTTGCAGAGAAATCTGGGGGGAGCGGGAGGGAATTTAAGTTTTAGGCTGCTGTTTCTTGTAGACTTACAAATTTAAGATGAAAAGGGTTCACTGAGAGTACTGTTGTCTAGAAGTGAAGCAATGAACATAAATTACTACTATAGTCCCTGTTGAGGGAGAAAAATAGTATTTGAATATTCTTTGCAGATCATCACAAACAGAATTAATGGATTTTTTTTTTCCAGATTAAATGAGGGGAAAATTATGATCATCTTGGTACTTCAAAAAAAAAAAAACATCTGAAGTCTAAATATGCAAATTAGTCTGGATTTAAAGTAATGCTTGCAGAGCTTAATGAGCTGTTGCACCTGACTGACTGACTGACTGACAGGAAAGATGATCAGGTGGAATCATGGGAAGGCTCATAAAATAAAACAATGCAACTGCTAATTCAACACAGTGGGCCGAAACATGCCAGATGTTCCCAGATGGGTGTGTCTAAAATGTTGGGCCAAGTGTTCAATATTAAGGTTATTAAAGGGGAAACGCAGGAATCAAAACCCCACCAGTGCAGAAAACTCATTCAAAATTCAAAATAAAACAAAATTACAAACAAATGGGCAGAAACAAGAGAATTTCTTGTGGCTAGTTGTGTAAGAAATTGATTGAAGGGACCTTAACATTTGAACAGAAGAGAACAAGGTTCACTGATGAATCATGAATCTGCACTGACTAAGAAGATGATGCTTTTGTTTAATCCAGGGAGGCATAAAGGTGACCGCCTGAAGATGAGAAGCACATTTCCACTGTCATTAATTATATCTGTGGGTAGGTCAAACGAAGGAGCAGAGGAGATGGCACCCTTTCACTCTGCAGTAGATGCACAGGTTTACACTGGAATCTTGAGACGTTATTTTCTTCTTCAGTTCATCAAAAGCAGGTTTGTGATGAGGAACGGTCATCACAGGATGACCATCATCCTGCTGCAGAGCAAAGAGTGTTAAAACTTCTCCAGGAAAGAAAGATTTCAAACCAGTTAAGGGGGAAAATAAAAAGGTCCATGACAAAATCCCACCCTGTAAAGCTGACCTTTCAACTGCTTTAACAGAAAGCAGAACTTTGATTTGTATTATTTTTACTTTTAATACAGAATTTCACATTTCTTCACAATTGTTGAGTGATTGCAACAGTGATCAACAGAAAATGGTGAGCAGGTAGGTGTGTAATGTACAGTGTAATAACATTAATTATACATTAAAAGGAATAGTGCTACCCGCATGAACATCATGCTCGTAGTTTTTAGCGTTCATATTTACCATATTAGGGCAGCTGAAATGAAAGACCATTTAAAGCGATCAGCTGTTGGTTTAAAGGGTTCCGGTGGGAGGTGCTCGCGGTTGTTTTAAAACCACTTGTGATCCTCAGTGCTGCGTTCTTGAACCCCGGAAATAGAAACGTCAACCATCAGTTTTTCGCGCGTTCTCGATGTAGAAACGTGAAGGAGCTGTGTGTTTGTAGTCAGAGGTGAGAAACCTCACCCCATTTACCGACACGCACTGCTCTGTGGGTAATTGTAGCACCTTCCCCACCGCTCTGGCGGAAATAGAAAAGCAGATCTCGAAAACAGAGTTCGGTGTGGTGGAAGTCCAGAATTTCCCAATTGTCCTTGAATGTAGCACTGGTATTGCGCACATCCTGTAAAGCGCACATTTGGCGGCAAAATGAGTTAAACGTCCTCCATGAGCGACACGTTGATTGCGCACTTACAAATTCAGGTAAGACAACGCCGGTAGAAAAACCAAAATAAGTCTTGACGTAAATAATTTAACGGCTGTTTGTTACAGTTGTGAGGAAATGTTTACACAGGCTGAACTACAGTGACCGCTTCCTCGTTAAAAGAGTAAATTCACAGAGTTTATTCACAGAGTCGCGGCTCGGTCTCGCGCATTTCCGTTCAGCTTTTAAAGGTTTTAGCTAATTTAAACCCGCTGGCTGGGGGAAGTTGTTTGGCTGTAATTGTCGTGAGTTAACGCCGGCTGGCCTCAGGTGTCTTTAACGTTGGAGACCCGGTGGCTGCCAGGGTTTATGCTGTCAACTAAAATACATAAAACAATAAATAATGCGAGGTAGAGCCTATTAGGTTTCCTGACAGAGGCTTGTTTAAAGTGACTTTGTTGTGAACTGCCGCTATACGTATTTGAATTAAACGGAATAATGAGTACAGTAAAATAAAACGAGGAAAAAGCATCCCATCTATCTGTTGTAACTACACAGGGACCACATGATATTACGCACGTGTCGTTACTATCTTCTAATGATTTGTCGGAAAGAACTATGTGGGGATTTCTAATCTTTCGGTGTGTTTAATAAATGATTAGTTATGCAATCCCACATGCTTTTGAGCTGCACAGAGGAAGTCGGACCGGACAAATCTCTTCTCAGTCCAGTCGTGATTTAGTCTTTAAGGCAGTCAGATGCGAGGAAAGTTACTGAATATATGTTCATATAACGATCAGGAGTAACTATGATTCTCATGTGGAAGAGCAACACGGTGGTTGTAAAGTACACAAGGCTGACATTTGTAGTACAATCAAGTCAGAAATGTAAAATAAAGGCGGTATGAGTGACACAGATGGACTCAGGTGTGTTAAATAAAATATATGTTAGCTCATTTCATACACAAAACCATTGCAGAATACTTTAAGATGGCATGAAAGCATAAAAACAAATAGGTAAAAAAAAAACAGTCCATATGACAGTCCATCCCTGTCATAGACTGTCCAAGGTTTACCCATTGGACTGTCCAAGGTTTACCCATTGGATGTAGACAGCTGGGGTGTAGATGGATGGATGGACAGTAATATTAAAAAACATTAACGTGCAGCTCACTTGATGGTGTAGTGCAACTCAGAGAGTAAAAGTAATGTTTGTTTTAATATAACTTATGTCAGGCCAGGCTAGTATAACAACAAAAAAGAAGAAGAAATGCCATTGACCCACTTACAAAACAAATTCAGGGTCTTTATAATGTGCATGCTCAGGCTCCAGAGACTGCTGAATAAAGTGTAACTCTTCTGAATGAAATGCTGTCGCTGCAGGTTTCAGTTCCTCTCTTGGAGCTGTGGGAGTGATAAACTGATCGTTACACAGGGACAACTTTATGCTTAAATGCAACATTCATCATAGTGGTTTCAATATTTAGAATTAACTGCTGTGTGAGTATGAAGGCTGACTTTTTCAAGCCATTTCGCCGGCGGTTACAGTGACTCTGAAGCGCTTTGCAAGCTCCACAGCAGAAAGAAGACACTTGATGCTTCTCCTGAGCCCAGAAATGGTGGATTATGAAGAAACTGAGGACTGTAAATCCTTCAAGAGAATCATAATCTATACAGTCTAATCTTTAAACAGATTTCCAGATGAAAACGAGCGTCACTTTGGAAATGCCTCTTAGCTGAGGTCAATTAAAGCAGATAACAAGAACACATTTTGATGCGTAACAGGACCTAAAAAAAACAAACAAAGACATCACCTTTACAGGTGTTAAAATGAGGTCCGTGACATTTTACCCCATGTCTGGTTGATTCAGTGCTCGGCTCACTCATTTATGTTTTACCTGCTGTAACTGTCTCTCAGCGTTCTTCACCTTTTCTTTCTTTGTTTAGGTGTTTACTCACTTTCTGCCCCGACTACTGCGTGAGTGAAAAGGTCACGATGGCGACCACGCCTGGTCCCAGTGCCCGTCTGATCACTTTGATGAGGTCAGTCCTACAGCAGGCCCCCGTGGGATTAGATACTTTACAGGAACACGCTCCCGTGGAGTTACAATAGTTTCATTTGGTCAAGGACGACGTCTCTCTGCTACATTCTCAGCAAAATAACTGTAGGGTGCAGTTTATATTAATAATGTTTTGCTGGTAGGGTTTCTGCATACTCATAATTATTTATTAACATTATTAAAGTGATGAAAGCTTTGAAAAATCCATGTTGTGTTTCTTTATTTCAACCTACACATTCACACCTCAACAACAGATTGCAGATCAAACGGTCACGTTTCTCTGATGACTCCTTAAACGCAGGGCTTGCTCCAAAGATCCGACGGAGGAAATTAAAATGAGACTGAGCCGTATGCTGCAGGAGTTTCTGGACCACCGCAGAAATGGTGAAGACGACGAGAACGCCCAAGGTGCAGTAGCATGTGACCCTCATACGCGTTGTGGTTTAAGCTCCACAGATTTGAGCCGGCCGGCCTCAACAACGCAGCATTCAGAGTTACGCACTAAAGGTCAAGTTGCTGATCCCTGTCATGTATAATCTGTTTGATTTTGTCAACAGAGTTGGTAAAACAGGTGCTGCCTTGAGGCTGAGGTCGTGTATTACTGGATCTTGGAGAAGATTGTGGATCAGGAGAAGGAAAGACTGGACACCAGTGACCTCTCAGTGAGTGTGTTGCCCTCTTGTGGCCAATGCCAGAGCTGCCGTTGAGTTTGGTTGTCTCTTAGGGTCATTTTATACATGAGTGGAAGGTCACAGAGTAATCTTCCAGCTACTTTTATCAGCGTATGCTCAGCCTCTAGAGGCTTCTGCCGTCTGTATTTATTCATTTGAAGTTGATGTGAAGTAAAGCACTTGTTCTTGTCTGATGGTTGTTTGATCCAGGGGATTTTGGGGCAAGATCTTTTCCAGCGCTGCCTGGTGACCTGCTGTCTGGAGATTGTAATAGCATCAGGAGAGCTTCCATGTGACTTCACCCTGCTTCTGCAGGTTTTCAAACTTCCAGCATACTACCTTTCAGAAGGTTTGTTCTCAAGCTTGACTGCAAAATGCTATCAACATCTGCTCTGGGATGAGCAGCATCCTCTATGTCCTTCAGTATTTTAGGATTTTCTCTTTTTTTTTATTCTCCCACTGTGACCCGGCAGGTGATTGAGTCAGTGTTGCGGTTTTGGCCTGTAAAACATGCTCTGTTCAGGACACTTCAGCCAAGTGGAAAAGAAAGTTTTGGAGAGCTTAGCCTGGACCAATGACTCTCCACTGTGGGAGGACATTAGAGCCAATGAGGACCGTCTACCTACCTGCCAACAGGTCAGCAATCACTCACAAACACTCTTCAGTTGAAATGCATTGCTATTCCAGTACAAGGACTACAGTATTACCAGAGCAGTATTCAAGCAGGCCCTTGTGTCATTCACAGGTGATGCCTCTGATGCATCTTGAAGATCCAATGGGAACTGACTTGCATCAACCATCAGGTATATAGACTGATGAAGCTCAGCTTCACTAAAAACCTTGACTGGTTACATTTTTAGTTAAGACGTACTGGTCATTTCTTTTTTGACAGAGCCTGCCAGTTTGGAGACAGGTCCTTCCAGCCAGCGTGGACCAGCAGCCTCCCTTCTCAGGTGTCAACAGAGACAAAGGAAACACCTTTCTGTGTGTATTTTCTCGCAAGGTGAGCCTGTCAACTGCTCTAAATGAAAGTTATCATCCAAATTGAATGTTGAGTTTCAGGTCAGGCTTGTTTTTTTTCTTTACTTCAGGTTTACAAGATGATGGGACTGCGTCTGAGGGAGCTGTGTTCTCAGTTAGGCATCTGCGATAAGCTAAGGCGCAACATCTGGACCTGTTTTGAGCATGCCTTAGTCCAGCACACTCGCATCATGGAAAACCGCAACCTGGAGCACCTGCTCCTGTGTGCTGTCTACGACACAGCAAAGGTGGGCTTTATCACACCGTAGCACTTGCACTGTTAGTTTCACTGGAATCACCAAGTAAAAATATTTACTGCGATGCAGTGCTTTGCATTTAATAGAAACTGCACAAACCATTTACATGCTTTCCAGGACACATCTGGCAGCTGGTCCAGTCAGTGTCGGTGGGGGCACTGATGTCATCGTCATTTCCAATTGTGCTTTTTCATGGCCTCACATGCACCACATCAGGCCATCGAAACCTTGTGTGTTTGCTCAAAGGGAAATTTGCATTCTTATGAATCCTTATGTGCATGTAGTGACCCACGTAATGGACAATTCAAAGCCTCGACTTCCTTTGAGACTTATGGGACACTATTCTGCCCTTTTACTGGCCTGGACTTCTGTCTACTTCTGCTCTTGGCGACGTGCTGTGATCCCTCAGAATAGTGAACGACTGACATTCATCTTTTTTTTTTTTCTCCAGTTGGTGCAGTTAACTGCCTTTGTCCTCAGGAGATTGGCACTGACTTTGTCGCCTTATTTTCTTTAGACTGGATGTCTCAACAGCTTGTAGGATGATTGTCATGGAAATTTGATTCAGATATTAATTTAACATCCACCAGGATACCCGTGGTCATATCAAGTCTAAGTGTAACATGGAGCGCTTTTCTCCATATTGTAAATAAATAATGACGTTCCCATAAGAGCGAGGTACTTTGAGCATATTTGCAAACAACACCGTGATATCTGTGTTTCGTTCAGCATATTTGGACGGAATAAGCAAAGTCTGTGTTTCACTTGAATTCACAGACGTTAATTCCTGAATGTGTCATGAAAGCCCTGCATTTTGTTTTCAAATTAACATTGAATTAATTAAAACTTTTAACGCCGGATGTGAATATATGTATGTGGATTGCTTTTTATGAGTCAGCGCTTAATGCTGTGTTTCCTGACCGTGTGGTCATGTCAGGCCAGGCATCTATGTGCCAGACCTATCATGAAACGAGGCAGAAGAGACAGCTAGACTTTGTTTTTTATTTGTTTTTTTTTTTTTTTAATTTTAAATCAGACTCCCGCCTGAGATGTGCATTTCCATGGGATTAAATGATCCCATTACATCTGCGTTGGCTGATTGGGGAAATTTGCAGTGGAATTTTTACTTTCAAAATCACAGACATGGCGCTTTCATACCGGATTAATATCACAGACGTCCTCCAGAATTATTACACATTACCGCAGGTTCCCAGATAATACTGGCCCAGTGCGTATAGGGCATCTCTGACAGTTACGAATACAATCACGGGTTCTGGCATTTAACTTGAAGCACCGCTCTGCCAAATGTTGAGCTAAATGTTTCTGAACAGATGAACTGTCTCTTCAGGTCTGCAACGACACGCTGATCTCAAAAGGAGCTGAAGAAATTCTTCCCACTGAAGTCAGAGGTAACAGCATCAGTTCATCTGCAGGGGTTTTACTGAGAAAACAATAATGTGCTTTATTAATTAGAATTAGTTTGTCTCATATCTCACTTTACAGGACATGTTTTTTAGTCTATATAGTGTAAATTTATTTAGTGAATGAACCCTTTTCCTGCATTTAGCCAATAAACTATGGCCAATAGTTTAACAGTATCTCGTATAAAAATATTAGACCATGCACAATGATAATTCACAGTCTCTGTATTATTTGAGAAATGATACTATAATTGGAGTTTCAACTATGTTTTATCATCATGTTGTTGATTGCAGGTAACGGAGACCACGCATGCGCTATACTGACACCCAGCACACCATCAGACGAGGGGGAGAGGGGCATGAGTTTTTATGACGTCTACAGAAAGAAAATGCACTACTTTGCAGAGAAGTTTTCCCCAACGTTTGAGGTAAGTGAGTTATTTCAAAAGGGAATTATTCCACTCATGTGAAGAGAATAGTGTTTGATGGTGAATTGAGGTGAGGACCGAGATGCAGACCGCCAAATAACGGCAGTTAGTCAGTCAAGCATCCATAAAGCAAGTTTATGAGAAGGAGGCAGGTAAAATAACAGGGACAAAATCATAGTAGGTCAAATACTAATGGGGGCTGCTCTGGTGGGAGACCAGGGGGAGGAGACTGAAACTCCTCTGGAGATCAGGTGACTCAGGAAACAGATGGGAAGGCACCTCAGACCAAGGATAGGAGTTAAGATGAGGACACTACCTGTGGCCTCCCGTGGAAACTGCAAGAGAGGTGCAGACTGACAGCAGCACAGACACGGGGGTGCAGAGACCACATCTAATGGCCCTTTTCCACTAGTACCTACTTGGCGCGGCTCGACTCGACTCGGCTCCGCTTTGGAGGTTTTCCACTAGGTCATAGTACCGGCTCGGCCCTCCTTTTTTCGTACCTACTTGGCTGTGGTTCTATCCGGGCTGAGTCGGGCCGAGAATACAACGTCACCACGCCGCGGGCCATTGATTGGCCAGAGAGCAACGTCACGGATGAGCCTTAAGCGACTCCTCCACACCCGCCATATTTAAAACTCGGCAACAACAAACTCAACAGCAATTTTACTTTACCTGCAACTGTCTACTTCAAAAAACGAAGAATGGCCGGCAAGTCTACTCCATGGTCGAATGACGAAGTCCACACATTACTGTGCTTTATGGCTGACGACCGAATCCAGAGTGAGCTCGACGGAGCAACGAGGAACGAGAAAGTTTATGTGGGGGTCTCTACCATGAAGGCCCCACCCACATCGAGGTGGTACTGAACTACAGTGGAAAACCACTGAGACCGAGTCGAGTCGAGCCGAGTAGGTACTAATGGAAAAGGGGCAATAGACCGCTCAAGGCATCCCTTTAGCACGAGGAAGACCTGAAGACCAGATGGGTTCCTCTAAAAAGCAGCTGATTACGCACCATTAAAGCAAGGCAAGGCAAGTTTATTTGTTGAGCACAATTCGTACGCAAGGCAATTCAAAGTGCTTTACAGATGCATAAAATCACAAGAAGGCAAATAGAATTATTCCATACAAGCATAAAAATAATCATTAATAAATTAAATTAAAAATTAATAAAAAAAAAAATCAATTAAATTAAAAATGAAGAGTGCAGATAAAATCCTTCCAGTCATCATCTTCACATCTAAACAGAACTATTTTCAGTCTGGATCTGAACATTGTCAGAGTTCAGGTCTGTCTCACATCTTCTGGAAGACTGTTCCAGATTTTAGGAGCATAAAACTAAAATGCAGATTGCCCTTGTTTAGTCCTGACTCTGGACACCAGCAGGAGACCACTACCTGAGGTTCTCAGAGTCCGGGTTGGTTCATATGGCTTTAACATGTCAGAGATGGACTTTGGGGCCATGAAAAGACTTATACACAAGTAGAACTGTTTTAAAGTCTATTCTCTGAGTGACAGGAAGCCAGAGACCTCAGGACTGGACTAATATGGTCATATTTCCTGGTTCTAGTCAGGACTCGTGCAGCAGCGTTCTGGATGTACTGCAGCCGTCTTACAGCTGGTTTAGAGCCCAGTGAGCAGGTTGTTACAGTAGTCTAACCTAGAGATGTCCCGATCCAGCATTTTGAACTTCTGATCCGATACCGATATTTATTTGTACTTACGATCCTATACCGATATCTGCCGATACCGATACCGGCCTATCTGAGCATGTATTAAAGTTTTAAGTCATTTAACCAACTTACTTTGTTGTCAGACTCATGCTGAGGGTTTTAGGGTTTTACTCCTGATAATAACTAGCCAGCTGAATTAGGTGCATTTGAATAATACACATTGGTTGGTAACGAGAAACTGACCTATTTATTCAACAAATCAACACAAAATAGACAAAATGATAAATAACAAACAGAAATGGCATCAGTAAACCACGGCTTTACAAGCCATAAGTGCAGATAATATTGTTAATTGTATTAAGCAAACACAACCTGAGTTTAACCGTCTATTAACAGCATTAGTACCTGTGCTTTGACACTGTTCAGTGGCAGTTTGTCAAGATTCCCGAACGTCCCAAACAGGGGGGGGGGGTGGAGAGGAGCTCGAGTTGTCTCGCGCGGGGGGCGGGGTGTTTGTGGCTGCGCACTGTGCCCGACAGAAAGAAACAGAGAGAAAAGCGCGGCTCGCGAGGCAGACAGCAGCCAAGTGATGGCTTCAAACCTAGCGGTTTGAGTGCGCGTGAGTCGCTAAATCACCAGAAAAAGTCGCTAGATTTTTCGCTAGTCGCTTTTTACAAATTAAGTCGCCAGGGGGGGTCTGGAAAGTCGCTAGATATAGCGACAAAGTCGCTAAGTTGGCAACACTGCACGGACAAAGTCGCTAAGTTGGCAACACTGCACGGACGGACGGACGGACGGTCGGTCGGTCGGGGGGGGAGGTGGAGAGGAGCTCGAGTTGTCTCGCGCGGGGGGCGGGGTGTTTGGTTTGTGGCTGTGCACTGAGCCCGACAGAGAGAGAGAAAGAGAGAGAAGCGCGGCTCGCGAGGCAGACAGCAGCCATCAGCAGCCAAGTGATGGCTTCAAACCTAGCGGTTTGAGTGCCAGTGAGTCGCTAAATCACCAGAAAAAGTCGCTAGATTTGTCGCTAGTCGCTTTTTACAAATTAAGTCTCTAGGGGGGTCTGGAAAGTCGCTAGATATAGCGACAAAGTCGCTAAGTTGGCAACACTGATTGGGAGGCAGATGCTCGTGTGCTGAGAAGTGTGCTCGAAAATGCGGACCGGATATTAGGGAAACACAGAGCAAGACCTGGAATGGGTTATCTGAATAATGCGCTGCGCGGTGCGCTGGAAAACCCGGAACGGACTTTGGAAAAAAAATGGATCGGGAGTCTGGATCGGCATTTTTAGGGCTTGCCGATCCGATCCGCATTTTTTGCTCATATCGGCGGCCGATCCGATCCGAATATCGGATCGGGACACCTCTAGTCTAACCTGGTGGAGACGAACGCATGGACTAACCCTAACCCTAACCCTAAATCATACTGCATTTAAATTGTGACTACACTGCACCTTATTTTGCAATGCTATTTTATATTTTTATTTTATTACCCTTATTCCTATTCTGTTACTTACTTTATTGCTTTAAGTTACTTATTTTATTGCTTTTCTACTATTTGTACTCTTTGTACTAGCAAGCTGCTGGAACTGCAAATTTCTCTTTGAGATGAATAAAGTATCTATCTATCTATCTATCTATCTATCTATCTATCTATCTATCTATCAATCTAGTCTTTCTAAATCTGGTTTAGACACTATTCATTTGATTCTGGCGATGTTTTTTAGATTACCTGGGGCCTCAGACTCACAGTCTCCCAGCGCTCAAACAGCCCTGCTGGTCTCATACTGGCCAGCTTGTACTGTGATAGATGAGCGAGGTGAGGACCCAGATGACATCAGACAGGAAGTGAATTTAAAACCAAATATTGAAAGAATACAAAAGCCAAACCCCGACAGATGGTGACAGGATAACGTAACAAAACTGAAAAAAAGGGCAATAGACGGTAACTATAAAATGTTGGATTGTACTCTAACATTTCCTTTCTTGTCCAGGGAGACACTCCTCCTCCGTCTCCTTACCCCCAACAACGAACACAACCTTCTCGAAGACACCGCCTCGCCAGCCATAACATCTTCGTCTCGCCGATGAGCACAGAAGCCACCCCTCCTCTGACACCCCGTTTCTGCTACAACATCAATTCAAGCCCCTCAGAAGGTATTTGGAATCTTTTTTTTTTTTTAATTTTTAATTGTTTTTAACAAAACAATTTTAATGGGATAAAATGATTTACATGAATAATATCGATGGAACATTGTAATGGATTCACTTCCTGTCTTCACAGTATTTGCGTAAGATCAACAACGCCATGAGAACAGGCAGCTCCACGTGCTGCCCCCTAAAGTTTAATGGTGATGAAGAGGAGGATGAGGGGGGATCTTCACCCAAGAGGCTGTGCTTGAATGGTGGTCAGTCAGCTTTGCAGAAACTACTGATAAATGTGGTCAGCGATCGAGCAAGAGCCCAGGACCAGAACGAGGTCCAGCCTGTTCCTCCTGAGGACCAGAACGAGGTCCAGCCTTTTCCCCCTGAAGACCAGAACGAGGTCCAGCCTGTTCCATCCTGAGGACCAGAACGAGGTCCAGCCTGTTCCCCCTGAGGACCCTGATCTCCAGCAGGATACGGAGGAGTAATGATGCATCAGTCTGTCTGTGAAGGTGCAAATCAGCTTGGTGATTATTTCCAGGAATCTATGCACGCTTTCTTTTGGCCCAAATTCTCCGTCGACTCAAAGGCCTAAAAATTTCACTTTGTTATAATGTTTTCACTTTTCTGAAACCTTTGTTGCTGTGTAGAGATTCTTGAATAAGGCGTAAGGCGTGGAGCACGCTGTTTTATAAATTCGAAGCATTATTTGGCCACGAGATGTTCAGTGAGCCTCCCTTTGACGCTCAGAGTTACACATTAATAAAATGTATTTATCTGAGCAACAGTTGAGCTGCTGCTGGTCCGGTGAGACGCTGTCTCTGCTCTCCAGCCTGAATCCACGTAGCCGACATGAGTAGATCTCATGGACGTTGTTTGTTCCCAAAGAGAAGTAAACATTTGATTCTTTTTGAAAGCTTCAAATGATGAAAAGGTATTGTAAGTTATTAAATTATTTATTTAAAAAGATACTCTAAGTCAGAGGTGTCAAACTGATTCCTGAAAGGGCCGTGTGGCTGCAGGTCTTTGTTCCAACCAGCAGAAACACAGCTGACTTGTTTCATTCAATCAACTGAGCTGGTTCAGACCTTAAGTGAAGACAACTAGTTGATTGACTAAAACAAGTCAGCTGTGCTGCTGCATGGTTGGAACAAAAACCTGCAGCCACACGGCCCTTTCAGGAATCAGTTTGACACCTGTGCTCTAAGTGCTCGGAGACAGATTGTCTCAAACTGTCTTCAGGCACATTTTTATGTGATGAAAGTTTTATTGTGAAATCAGTTGCTAAAAACTCCCTGTTTCAGTCAACAACAAAACACGTCAATCCATAACACATGATCGAAGTAAATCTAGTTCAAGATTTCAAGCCAGTTGGCTGCGATGCTTTGCTGTAATGCAGTATTTGTTATCGTGGCAGTGGTTGACGTTTTCACAGCGCAGCTCCAGGCCGGCCGGACGCGCTGCGTCAGTGACGAGGGTCCCGCTCCCTCCAATACTCTGTTAACCACCGAAACATCAGAAAGAGTTTCAAACTGTAATTTTTAAGTGAAAAGGTTATAATTTTCTGAGGATTTCAGAAATTAATAACATTGGGAATCTTTATCTTCTTTAAAAAAAATCTCCTGTCATTCATGGGGTGGGGGTGGGGTGGGGGGGGATAGTGCCTTTTCTAAACCAATTAAGTAATTTAAACTCTGATTGCAACTGTACCTGCTGAAATGACTTGTAAGGTCCACCAGTGAAGCCTTGGTAATGATTTTAATTCAAATAAAAACTGACTCACTCAGATTAAGTGCTTTTGTTTTAAATATCTCATAAGAAAAAATAGTAAATGAATATTTAAGGTGTACATCACTGACTGCTGTCATATTAAACTTTATTTTCACAGGCAAATCCAACCAAAACAAATTCTGTTTGAATCAGTTTCATCAACACTGAACTGAATGTCATTGATTCAACAGGGCAGTAATGAGAGAAGATGGTTATTTCCTCTAAGACCACCCACTAAACAGTTTATTTATCGTCATATCACTTTACGCATGTGAGCTTTCTCAGATTTCCTGTCTAAGAGCGCACATTTGGAGGAGAATTATCTTAGTGTCTAAGAGAAACATCTGTGGTCATAACTTGTTTCAGAATCAGATTTCACGCTGTGGAAACTTGTGTAAAATCGTGATACACAATGTTCCCACAGCGTTCACTGAGGGTGAAAAAGTGACATCGTCATCAGTCTTGAAGTTTCTCATCTGTTCATTACACCTAAAGCACTTCTTCTGAAAGCGAACGCGATTAAAGGTCCTTTCAATAAAAACATACTTGCTTTGTGTCTTGCTGAACGGTAATGATGAGATGAGATTAGCTATATTTGTCACATACACAATTATACATCGTGTAATGTACAGTGAAATATATTAGTTTATCTGCAGCCTTTGCAAATAAGGAACAGTAATTACCACAACATAAAAAAATATCCATAAAATATATATCCATATATATACAGTGGAGGAAATAAGTATTTAATCCCCTGCTGATTTTGGCAGTTGTCATACTAAGAAATAAATGAACAGTCTCAGACTTCTATGGCAGTTTTTTTTTAACAGTTATAGAAAGGAATATTGAAAAAAAAATTGAGAAAATTACATGAAATGAAAAATAAAACTCAATTTGCAAGTCATTGAGGGAAATAAGTATTTGATCCTCTAGCAAAACATGATCTAATACTTGGTGGCAAAACCCTTGTTGGCAAGCACAGCTGTCAGGCGTTTCTTGTAGTTGCTTTCTAGGTTTGCACACACATCAGGAGTAATTTTCGGCCACTTCTCTCTGCAGATCATCTCCAAATCCTGAAGGTTTTGGGGCTTGTGCTTGGAAACTCACAGCTTCAGCTCTCTCCATAGATTTTTAATAGGATTAAGGTCAGGAGACTGGCTAGGCCATTCCATGACCATGATGTGCTTCTTATGGAGCCACTCCTTTGTTTCCTTGGCTGTATGTTTTGGGTCGTTGTCATGCTGGAAGACCCATCCACCACCCATTTTCAATGTCCTTGTGGAGGCAAGGAGGTTGTCACCCAAGATTTTGCGGTACATGGCCCCGTTCATCTTCCCATCGATGCGGTGAAGTCGACCTGTCCCCTTAGAAGAGAAACACCCCCAAAGCATAAGGCTTCCACCACCATGCTTGACAGTAGGGATGGTGTTCTTGGGGTCATATTCAGCATTTCTCTTCCTCCAAACACGTCGAGTTGAGTTGAGGCCAAAGAGCTCATTTTTGGTCTCATCTGACCACAGCACCTTCTCCCAGTCTCTTTCTGAGTCATTAATATGTTCGTTATCAAACCTGAGTCGGGCCTGGACGTGAGCCTTCTGGAGCAGAGGGACCTTGGACCACTGCAGGATTTTAAACCATTGCGTCCTCAGTGTATTACCAATAGTTTTCTTGGTGACTGTGGTCCCAGCTGCCTTGAGATCATTAACCAGCTCCTCCCGTGTAGTTCTCAGCTGATCTCTAACCTTTCTCATGATCATTGAGACCCACGAGGTGATATCTTCAATGGAGCCCCCAGCCTAGGTTGATTAACAGTCATGTCGTACTTCTTCCACTTCTGAATAATTGCACCATCAGTTGTCACCTTCTCATTCAGCTTCTTACTTATGGTTTTGTAGCCCATTCCAGCCTTGTGGAGTTCAACAACTATGTCCCTGACACTTTTGACACTCTTTAGTCTTGCCCATGGTGGAGATGGTGGAGTATTACTGAGTCTGTGGGCAGATGGCTTTTATACAGGTACTATTTGGAACAGGTGTCTCTCATGCAGGTAATTACTTCAGTGAGATTAGGAGTATGCCAGTGGTCTGTGGGAACCAACACTGGTCAAGGTTGGTCGGGGATCAAATACTTATTTCCCTCAATGACTTACAAATTAATTTTTATTTTTCATTTCATATAATTTTCTCAATTTTTTTTTCAATATTCTTATAACTGTTCAAATAAAGCTGCCATAAAAATCTGAGACTGTTCATTAATTTCTTAGTATGACAACTGCCAAAATCAGGGGATCAAATACTTATTTCCTCCACTGTATATATGGGTGATTCTTTAATTCAGAGCACTTCTGACTTGGAATTTTGAAAAAAAAAAAAGTTGTTCGAACTGTTTGTTTGATTTCAGATGGTTTATTAATTGGTCTGGAACAGATCTGAGCATAGCTTTGATTGTATTTCATGATCATCTTGATATTATTATGGTCTATTCAAAGTTGTTGCAGAAAGATGTCATCACCATCACAACAACTAAACTCTGATTTTAATACAAAATGGTATGACAAGCAAAGTTTTCTCTATCATTCCAGTAAGTTTGAAACATGCTCTATAAGACTCATGTTGAAAATATATTTGTGTTCTTTTATCTGGTGTCAAGAAGAGACCAAAAACAAAGATTAATACAAGGTTCATGATGCCATGCAGAGTATTTTCAGCCGAGTTGGTACGCTCTCCTAACGCCACAGGAGCATTAAGAGAATGCACACAGTCATGAACTGCTTCCCCTTTATAATCACAAAAAGGAGGGGCCTTGCATTGCCCCCTGGGTATTTCTCTTCCTGATGGTGGGTCTGATAGCTTTCACACGTCACAGGTCCAGCTCGGTCCAGGAGTAGGGATCAAAAACTAAATGTGTTTAATTATCAGTGCAAGCCTTTTGGAGGTCAGGATCCCAGTCGTAAACACTAAATTACTCAGGTCATAAAGAACCCGAGGCAGCAGGAATTTGAAGATAACACAGTTGTCAAATATAAATACAACCAACATTCCTAAAGACAATAAAAGTTGAGTCTCAAACAGCTAAAAGTGCACTAAACTCTTTAAGCTAATTCAAATCCTAACAATGTTCTAAGTAAGTGCCTTGTGAAAGTATTCGGCCCCCTTGAACTTTTCAACCTTTTGCCACATTTCAGACTTAAAACATAAAGATATAAATTTTTAAAAATGTTTAAAATATCCAATACATTTCGTTCCAGGGCAGCACAGTGGGTTAGTGGTCAGCACCGTTGCCTCACAGCTAGAAGGTTCCTGGTTCGAACCTTAGCAGGGGCCTTTCTGTGTCGAAGTTTGCATGGGGTTATGTGGGTTTCCCCCGGGTGCTCCGGCTTCCTCCCACAGTCCAAAGACATGCATGTTAGGTCGTCTATATGTGGCCCTCCGATGGACTGGTGACCTGTCCAGGATGTACCCCTGCCTTTCACCTGAAGAGAGCTGGGATAGACTCCAGCAGATCCCCGTGACCCTGCAGAGGATTGAACAGGTATAGATAATGGATGGATGGATGGATAGACATTTCGTTCCACTTCACGATTGTGTCCCACTTGTTGATTCTTGACAAAAAATAAAAATTTTATATCTTTATGTTTGAAGCCTGAAATGTGGCAAAAGGTTGAAAAGTTCAAGGGGCCCAAATACTTTCACAAGGCACAGTATTTAAGTGCATTTAAAAGACATTTTAACAACATGTTCTCTCTCATTACCATCACAGCCACTTGTGTGATGGAAATGACAATTTTCCCTTTGTGCTGAAAATGTTATTTAGGTCTTAGACAAGTTAAACTGGCTTGTTAACTAGGATACGATGTACATTGGATATATGTAAATAAAGTAAAATTTCTTATAATTGAATTAGAATATTCAAATAGGATTGTGTTCGGTAATGATGCCTAATAAACACTCTCAGATCAGGTTGTATAAAACATCAAATTACTTTCAAATTAGAGGGACAGAGATATCTAACAAAAAATGTAAATTGAACAAATATAAAAATGAAAAAATTCTTTTTAATTTGTCATAAAGAAATGCAAAATAATGTTTTAATAGATTTAGCACTTTTTATGACTATCATAGAGGGGATGTCATCAAATCTGGAATTAAGGACGAAACCTAAAACAATCAAATTCTTGCTCATCTGAATTTTAAAACACTGAAAAGTATTCAAATTTCATAATGATGAGACAGTTGGGGTTTTTTTTTATAGCTACTACAACCCAACCTTAACAAACACATTTGATTTTTTTTCTGAAAAATCTACACTGGGGACAAAAAAAACAAACTTTTAAGTAGCTATTACAGCTAAGCAGAAACTGTTTGGATTCTGGTACCTGTCACTCTATAAACCAACTGTATATTTATTCTACTCAGTAATACAGGAGGAGCTGGTACGTCCTTGCTGTGTTATGAAGCATCGTTTCCAACTAAATCGTAGGAGGCGATAGCTGCCTACGATCTCTGAAGTTCCCATGTGGATAAAAAATCTGCTCTGCCGTGAGCTGAGAGGTGAAGAATATTATTTACTACTTTATCTAACAGAAAACAAGTACTGTTCCCACTGTGGGGAAGGCTGTAACTAACACCCACCCCTCCTTGGTGTTTACCAGTAACCGTGCTTTGCCACACTGTTACAGGTTATTTGCGGTCAGCTGTTGTTCAGATACTGTTAAACGGCAATATCATACAGCAAAGACCCGTAAAACAAAACCGCAGCCATAACGGCATGTCTCATGGTCGTCATAGAGAACAAAAGCCGCCTGAGCCCACGACGCTCGCAGGTCATTTAAGGGATGACCGTTGTTTTAAAGCACTGACAAGCCTCTTAACTCCTCTCAGCTGAAGATCAGCCGTGCAGAGATTTAGTCAGATGAGGTTGCAACACAAGCTAGGTGGACCCTTCTGAAAAGGCCCAATATGGCCGCCTCCACTGAGACGGGGTCAACGGAGGAAAAGAAGGATGTAAAAAACAGAGCCCCCAGCTGAGAGACACCACCTGAAACTCCACTCCAAGTAAGGCAAATTACCTAAAACATTTCTCGAATGTGAATTATAAGATGCATAAAGCGTTGTACTTGTTAGCCGAACACATCCCTTCATTTCTATCAGCGAACAGAGACAGAGCACCACCTCATAAAGCCACAAATTTACGACCGTCGTGTAGAGGTCACTTTGATACAGTCACCTCTTTAACTCGACCGCCGCGTGTCTCTGAGGGCGTCTGACATGACGAATGGGCTGCACGGTGACTGAGACGGGCTCTGCGGTGTCTGTGGCGCTGGTGTGTACAGATTGGCCCGTCCGTGGGTGAAGGAGGGCCTGTCAGCGGGAGGAAGCGACTCTGCAAAACTGTCCATCAGCCCCGTGTCATCCGGACCAACCGCACAGACGAGACTCCCCATAAATGCACCTCTGCAGAAACACATGTTCATTTTGCACAGAACACTTTGTGATGAATGTACTCATTTCTATTCCGAGTAGCGCCGCTGTCAACCTACGCTCCTTTATGTTCTTTTCTGACCTTTGTTTCGAGCGATGCACATAACCAGTGGCATGCATTGGATTGTTCATTTTTCATTTTTCTCTCCCCTTCACTTGCGCTCACACACCTCTGGTCAGGACTGATAGTTTCAATGCACTCTTTCAAACGCTTCCAAGTCTGCTGCGGGCTGAAGCGGCCGGCCCTTTAAGATAGTCAGCTTATGTTTCAGCTGCGTGGTACCTCGCAGCCTCCCATCATGCTCTGCATATCAGAAGACTGCTGGGGCTGTTCTTATGGACGATCAGAGACGGCAAGCACTTCACAGAGCAAACAGCAAGCTGCTGCCAAGAGGAGGGTTTAAAAAAAAAAAAAAAGATGTTCCAGCACTTCACGGTTCCCGCCGCCAGGGGGCATGAGCAGGGCGGTCAGGACAGTTCCCCCCAGGTGCCACCAGGGAGCAGAAGCGGTCTTTCCCACGGTGCTGCAAGTCATCCGAGACCGGCTCCATTTGCTGAAGACATTTATTCTGAAATATAGGTTGTAAGTTTATTACCAGCTAGTGAATGGAGCTGGAATGGAATAGCCATTTTTACAAAGCCATATCAAAAACACCCATCTCTGAGGCGGTGGGGGAAATTACATGAAAATATTACCATTGTACAAATGGAAAGTGTGATTGAATAATGTGGTGAAAAAAGATAAATGAAAAGCACTTTGTTGGAAAACGTGGTACTAAATAGGTTTTTAATTTCAGTAGTGGGATAAAAGAAGCACATTTTTACCCTGTTTCACTGCCAATTGATTAGTGGTTCCACACCTGCAGGTAGAGAGGGGGGCCTTATCGTCTCATTATCAGTTAATTAATATGCGCGCACACATGCCAATTATCTTTCCTCTGCCATTTAGCAGAAATGAGACATTGATGTTTTAATGGTTCCAGAATGGATAACTCTTCTGCTGCTTTAAAGACAAGGCTGGCACATTGATTGACATCTGAAAGAGAAATGTTGAGAGACAATTGAATTAAGACCTGAAACACAAGATTATTATATTAACACTTTTCATCAGCCAAGACATCAGACCCCCTACACACACACACACACACACACACACACACACACACACACACAAACATATTACACATATATATGTATTTGAAGGACATGTAGAATTACATTTTCTCCCTGCTCCATGACTATAAAGGGACTCAAGGCCACAGCAAGTGAGGTAAACCCAGGATGAAAGTTATATTAATCTTTATTCGTTTCACTGTACTGTGTGGACTGAATTTATGTCCCTGAGTCACAGACCAGTGTTATGTGCCAGCGAAACGGCCAGTATTATGGAAAGAAGCTCCATTGACATATTTTCATTTTTCTGCATCGGTGTGTTTGGTTGCACTTTGTCCTCAGGGCTGTTAGTTTTCCTTATTTATTTGTTGAATCTAAATCTGTGGTCTTTGAGCTTAAATGCAAAGATTTTTTTGAAGCAATGCAATAAACATTCCCCCCCAAAAAAGAGGGTTAAAAGAGAAAATGAGAAGGACACCTAGAAAAAAAAACTGCAGGGTTTAATCTCCTTACTCAGTAATGGAACATTTAAATGATGTGTATAATGGGCTGCCGAAAATATTCACAAGTGGTAGTCTTATTTTCTACCAGGATTTCTTTAAAGATGCGCTCTTCACAGGGCATCTTTTGTGAATATATGATCAGAGGCGCGACAGCTCCGGTCTTTAATCTTACACTGGCCTTGAAGAATGTCACAGATTCCAGCAGCCTCCTCCTCCTCCCCACAACTGCAGGCTACAGAGACTGTCCTTTTAACACTGCGCCGCACAAACACGTCTCTGGATGTTGAGAAGGGTATGGGCTTCTTTTTTGTTTGTGGCTTTAAAAAAAAAAAAAGTTATTTTCACAGAAAAACTTGTGGTCGTGAAGTGCCCGTAAAAGCTTTGGAGAGCCGGTTTGTAAACAGCTGATTGAACAGGAAACAGAAAAGGCTCCTAATAAGCTGCCTGCTTTGAATTTTTATGTTTTGTTCGCACCCAAAGACATCTCTGCGCCGTGACTCCGATGATCTGAGGGCTGTGAAATATGTTTCTGGTTTCATTTATCCCCCCGGAACAGAACAGCTTAACAGGACAGGATCAATTATCAACTTCAGCCGGCAGACAGAAGGAAAAAAAAAAAAAAAAGGAAGATCATCTGAACAGTGGACTTTGATCAATTAAGGATGATCATTATCCAGGAGGACTTTGGTTCTGAGATCTGACAGGTGGATTTGTCTGACATCACTCACCCTTTAATGTGCCATAAAATGTAAATGCAAACAAGTGTCCAAGTTCTCGACGTGAAAACAAAATGATTACTTTCACCATCCTCTAATTACCCTGGAAACCCTGGACCGCCACTGATTTGTATCATTCTGCAATAAAACTGTTAATAAAACTTCTACTTTCAGCTGCATGTTTCTTATCCTGCTTTGGAAGCCATGACATGAAAGAAGGGACGACTGTCATGGAAATGTCCTTTTCTAACCGTGATCTTGGAGGTCATGTCTGTGTTTGAAAGTTTTTTTTCTGTTTTGTTTTAAGCTGACTTCAGTCCTGCTCATTTGAAAGTATCATGAGATCAAAGTCAGTGTGCAATTGTTCTACATGTACGACTTGAAACAAATGTCACCCATATTCTAATATCTGGCCCAAGAAATAGGAATGTTTTGTTGGTGTTTGCTATAGTTTGTTTTTTTCTGGAAAGTATTCAGTGAAATGCTCCTTCTTCTTCTTTTCTTGCCTTAAACCAGACCAATAATATACATCCATCCATCATCTATCCATCTATCTATCCATCCATCCATCATCTATCCATCTATCTATCTATCCATCCATCCATCATCTATACCCGCTTAATCCTCTGCAGGGTCACGGGGATCTGCTGGAGTCTATCCCAGCTCTGAAACACCCTGGACAGGTCACTAGTCCATCGCAGCAGTAATATATAACTGATGCTAATTAGTGCTAAATGCTAAAGTAAATAAGTATTAATGATAACTACTCTAAGCATGGGGGTCAGCACTGCTGTCTCCTGGTTCAAACCTCAGCAGGGGCCTTTCTGTGTGGAGTTTGCATGTTCTCCTCGTGTTTGCGTGGGTTTCCTCCGGGTGCTCCAGCTTCCTCCCACGGTCCAAAGACATGCATGTTAGATTAATTGGTTGTTCTAAATTGCTCGTAGGGAGTGATTGTGAGTGTGCGTGGTTGTTCATCTACATGTGGCCCTGTGATGGACTGGCGACCTCTCCAGGATGCACCCCTTCCTTTCGCCTGAAGAGAACTGGGATAGACTCCAGCAGATCACCATGACCCTGCAGAGGATTAAGCGGGCGTAGATAATGGATGGATGTGTAAATACTCATTTTCAGCTGTGAGGAGACTGTGCTCCTTTAGGTTAACTATCCTTGTCGACTCTGTCAATGCACTGCAGTCAACAATACCAACAGTGTTGGGCAAGTTCTCTTTCTACACGAACTAGTTCAGTTCATCATTTCAAAAAATGAACTAAATAGTTCAGTTTTTAGTTATTTTTTTCTTATTCTTTTTAATGTTGCTGCAAGAAATTATTTGTCAAAATGATTACCACTGCCTATATACTACACCACCACAAATGGCAATTATTTTATCCATTTTATCCTGTCGAAAACTATTGGTCCAATTCTGAATCTTTATCCAACCAGGGTTCACATTTAGCATTGAAGGGACAGCCCATGTAAAACTGTAATTTCTGTTTCAGTTTCTCTCTACAGCAGCCATTCCAAAAACTTCAGAATACCAAGGCCCAATTTGAAATGTGAAAAATATACGTGGTCCACCCAAACCTTTCATCACAACTTGATCACCAGACAGGACTAGAAGTTATGTTCTGATATTAATGTAAGGGGTCAACAAATAGATGACACTTGTCATATTAAGTTAAAATGACAGTAGAATAACTTAACTGGTTTGTTTTATTACTTCTTAATTTTTTTTTATAATGTCATGAATATTTTACAGTAATTCAAAACATATTTAAAAAAGATCGAGAATTTAAAACATATTTGTTTAAATTTTAATGACCTCTCACGACCCACCTGCAGTATCTCGAACAGCCCACCAGGGGGCCGCAGCCCACACTTTGGGAATCACTGCTCTACAGTATGTTAAAAATATGAGGAAAAACCTGCTGCCAAATGGTCTTTATTATAAGACAAAAACAGGTCCTTAAGCTGCAACAAATGTTTTTTTCCCCCATTTCAATATTTCAATCCCCCCGGGAGTCGGGGCAGCTCCTTCGGCTCTGGGCGACTGCAGCTTTCATCTTCCTCCACGCTTGTTTTTTTTTTTTAAATTTTTTTTGCCACTAGTGGCCTTTATTGATAGTTGGAGAGAGACAGGAAGGGGGGCAGAGAGAACAGAGGAAGACACGCAACAAAGGGCTGATGAGCCGGGAGTTGAACTCACGACCAGCCACACGAGGACTATAGCCTCTGTATATGGGCCGCCTGCCCTAAACCACTGCGCTACCGGAATGGCCCTCTCTACGGTTGTTTTAAACATTTGATGACGCAATTGTTAGTGTGACAAAGCGACAGCCTGTGTTGCCATGTTTGATTGATTTCAGCAGATACATATTAGGCTCATTCGTGGTGGATTTTAAATGGGGTTCGGTGGAAACCTTGACCATGTGTGAACTTTGAAAGAGCGTCGTTCACAATTGCCCAAATTAACTTGTTCATAACCCGAAGCTCGTCAAGGAGAAAGAGAGTGCATTCAGTTCACGTTCGCACAAAATATGAACTAGTTTCTGAACTTTTGTTCAATGAACGTGTTCAGGTACAACACTGAATACCAAGCAGTTCCATGAGTATCTCTCTCCATCCAGATGCGTGACTCATAAAACTACAGATTCGTGGTACCAAACCGAAGACACCAGTTGGTTTGCGGTAGTCTGTAATTCGGTTCCACTCATCGGTCCTAAATCTTTGTTTCCCCAAGTTTCTGACTCTGTGCTGAGGAGCACAAAATGATCTGAGCAAGCAGGGAGGAAAAGGTAAGACGGGAAAGGTCTGGGGGGGTTTGGGTTGGGTCAGCCGGACCGGCCTGGAATATGTCACGAAAAGTGGGAACGGGACTCGTGTTCTTCTGAGGCTCTGTAGACATGTCTTTCTCTTCCCTTTGGCTTCCTCAGTTATTCCAGCAGAAGTAGGCTGGATCTCTACTCGTCTCCTAGTCGGTGTCGATCGTTCCCATGCCGAATTGACGGGAATGCAGCCTGGAAGTTAATACAAGGATCCGTACGTTGATATTCTTCCCCGTTTTCTTCCTCACCCTCAAGTTAAATCGACACCTACGGAGTCAACGGGAGTTGACTCAAAACCAGAAGTGCAGGCTGCCCCGGTGGAGCAGTGGTTAGGGCTGGCGGCCATATACAGAGGCTACAGTCCTCGTGCGGCTGGTCGTGAGTTCGATTCCGGCTCGGCGACTCTTTCCCACGTGTCTTCCCCATTCTCTCTGCCCCCCTTCCTGTCTCTCCACTTTCAATAAAGGCCACTAAAGCCAAAAAAATCTTTAAAAAAAAAAAACCAGAAGTGCACATGACTGGTAACCACCAGTTTGGGCCGGTGCTGCCACCCAGTCGACACCTCTTCAAAGTACTCTGGTTTCCCGTTTTCATCAGGCTGCTATGTAATCCATCACTGACCTTTTTCTGGGCAGTGAATGATATCTGTTTCATCAGAAGTTCTTACTGTATTTACTTTATTTTATCATCTCTTCCAGAATGTTTTTTTTAATACTTCAGGAAAATACTTAACGAAGCACACATATGTAAAGGTAATCTCCTTGAACGACGGAGGAAATGACCCTGGAGCGCAACGTCTCAAAATCCATCCCACCAACTGCTCCCAAAGTGGTTCACTCAAAGTTGACCGCAAATGAATATGAGCACTGAAATATCTTACCATTAAGTTTTTTTTTTTGTCAAATGTCATACCAATGAAACGTCTGTAGGACACTGCAAATAGATTATGAACGAGTGGAAAACCCTATAAAGTCCTGAAGGCAAATAAGATTTAACTGAAGATAAAGGTCAGGGTGCTGGAGGAGAGATACAGAGAGGCACGAGGACAGGGATGACTTGATTATCCTGGATGGGAGCACAAAGAGACATGTCCTTTTGCAACAGGGTTAGAAAATAAATGCCATCGTCTAATAACAGAAGCAAAAGTACCAGCTGTAAATCCACGGGAAGTCACGTAGGCGGGAATTTCCTTGAACCAGAACCGTTGAGTGGTTATGTGCTATAAAACATGCAACATGCAAATAAGGATTGACTGTTTTTATCATTAATTATTACATTTATAAATTAAAGTAGAAAAAACAAGCAACTATTAAGACTGATTATCTGTGGGTCCTTTGTCTGCTTATTCACATAAATGTTCATCTAAAATGATCAAAATCTGCTTAATTCTCAGCAATTAAACATTCCCGGTGTTTGTGACAGATTATTCCCCTTTTAAAGTGCAAAGTAAATATTCGAGCATGCAGAGTCTAACCGGGTCGTCGGTGTTTCAAAGTGATGAGGATTCAAATGTGGAACAAGGACATCACAGGACGGATAACTCCTTTCAGGGAGCTTTGGCAGCTGGAGTCCTTCGTACGGCTGCCCGTCCTGTTCAGGTAGCGTGACGCCTTTCAAAGGAAATGGTGGAAAAATAAGAAATTGTAGTCTAAATGTCATTCTTTCAGCTCGGATGTCAGGGTGACCTTCAGCGGAATCGGTTCTTCTATTGTGAACGTGGACGAGCGTGCGCTGTAAAATATCAAATTTGATAAGAAAAAGAAAAAAGTCTGTGTGAAAGCGAGTATGTGACACAGACGGCCGTACCGACCAGAGAGTCACATGTGACTGCATTATCTACACAGATCGGATATGACGGCGGATCGTACAGTTTGTTCTGTTGTTTTGTTTTGGACATACGACAACGTCCGTGAATGCAAGACTAAGTGGATTTTAGATGTACACGGGTACATAGGGGGTTTTTGTTTAATTCTGATGGGTTTGGGATTTTATTTTGATGGTCAAGAGAAATCAAAGCGCTGAGAAAGTGAAACCCAAAGAGGGCAGAGTGGTATTAAAATATTACTATAAGTCATCCAGTTAATATTCAGGGTCATGGTACTTCAAGATACACAAACTGGCAAGAAATGAAAAGTCATTTCCCTCAGCCATTAGGCCCCGCTGAAAACTGTAACGCCGCTGTTGGAGCTGGCAGTGTGCTTCGCCAAGCCATCATAGCTAATCATTTCCAGACTGGATCATGTTTGTGAACCTCTGTGTCTGTGTGTGTGTGTGTTTATGGGCTGTGATGATCCTGGTGAATAAATAATGTGCTGTTAATATGTATTTTCTAGTTAGTCTTTAAATTAGAGGCAGCAACTTGCGTGGATGTAAGTACATGTATCCAGATATATGTCTCACTTTGATTAAAGAAAAATACTCAAACCTTTGCTCAACCTGACCTGTATCGGGTCTCAGCAAATATGTGTGAAAAGAGACATCTAGTGGTTGAAACATGTTTCGAAACCCTCTGACCTATTTCCCCCAGCCTCCACACGTTATTGTAATGTTGATGTATTTACTTCAATTTTATTTGTATAGTGTCTGTTACAATGTCAACTGTCTCTAGGCGCTTTACAGAGACCCAGAGCATGACCCCCGAGCAAATATCATTAACTAAAATTATAATATTAAATCCTAAACAAGGATAATGCCAAGTAAAATAAAAAAGCCTTTAAGCCAAACAGTGGCAAGGAAAAACTCCACTTTTAGAGGAAGAAACCTTGAGCAGGACCTGGATCATATGGGGGGACCTTCCTGCCGAAGGCCAGCAGGGTAAAGAAAGAAAAAGAGAGGAGAGACAGGACAGAGAGAGGATGGAGGACACAAATTACTGAATAAAATGACTACATAAACAGATGCAGGTAGCAGCACTGAGGTGAGATGGTCAGAGAACTAGATCACCGGTCACCACGCCAGCAGGCACCCCGAACACATCTACACACACAGGTGGAGGTAAACGCTGGGATGACCAGAGGAAGGAACTGCAAGTCAGCATGCAACTCAGGAAACTCTGACCTGGAAACATACAGAAAGAAAAGAGAAAAAAAGGGGCAAAACAGCACAACAAACTACAGGAAAGAAATGGAGCACAGTTACAGTATCAAGGTGCTCCTAATTAACTATGGATTGAGCTGGAGGAGGAAGAAGGGAGAAGGAAAGGGAGAGAAAGGGAGAAGAGCAGTGGAGACACCGCTCAGCAGATCATGTTGGTGTCCCCCTGCAGTGTAGGCCTATAGCAGCATAGCTATAACAAAACTGTGATTAAGATGAGCTACTCTAGTCTTAGCTCCTATAACTACAGCTATAACTATTATCCCCTACACACTATTATTTAGACTAACTGTAGGGTTTACTAAACAGAAATGTTTTCAATGTAGTTTTAAAGATGGAGTTGGTTTCAGCCTCCTGAACCCAAATTGGTAGCTGGTTCCATAATAAAGGTGCCTGGTAGCAGAAGGCCCGTCCTCCAAATCTATTTTTAGATATTCTAAGAACAACAAGTTTTTTTGCGTGGTTGTTCACGTTATTGTTTTAAATGTGACTTTAGTGTGATGTTAAAAATGGTAAAATGTTTAAAACCTACGCTTAAATGCTTTAAAGACAGTAAGCAAAAGAATACTTTATTTTATGAAAGTGCATGGTTAAAAACAAAACATCACAAGTAATGATAAAGTTAAAGTTAAAAAAGTTGATCTAAGTTGAAATTCATTGTGATCTGCTGATCCAGTGATCTGTTATCTGCTACTCTGGTCTCCTAGACAAACAAGCATAGAGAGAGCTAAAAGGGATAATCTGTGTTTAAAATATAACTAATTCCATATTCTATTTTGGAAAAGACCTCTGATTAATATTTTATATTGTTTCTTAAAGTCCTGTTGTTTCTTGAAAGCTAAACCTCAAACACCTCTGGTGTTCGGTTTTCGATTACTTGTGTCTGAGTTAAGACAGTAGAGGAGATGATGTCTTTGCTTGTCCATTACAACACTTGACTTGAGTGAGGCGACATGTGTCTTGTGTTTTCATTTATTATTCCTCTTTACAGATAAAAAAAGTGAACATTATCAGTTTCATGATGTGTTTCTGTGTTTGCTGTTCAATAAGAGATAAGTCGGAAGTGAAATATAGGAGTTTGAAGCAACTTTGAGAGACAAAACATTTTGTTCTTAATTGTTAAACTCACTGTAGCTTCCTTGCTAACTGCGCGATGTGGTGTGGGAAATGCTGTGTCAGGGTGTAGTTGTGCTGTTTGTGTGCAATGTTTGACGTGTAGTGAGGATATTTAATGATAAATGTGATATACTTTAGTTTTTATTTACACTTTCATTCATATTTGAATTGAAGCAGCTTTAAAACATGCTATGTTTTTACAGCTCAGAAACCTTTAGACATACTAGTTGCTATAACAGTTGTTGGTTTGATGGCAGTGTAATGTTCAAAACTGTCCATTTTTGAAAATGTTCATTACAACACTGGACTTGAGTGAAGCAACATCGTGTCTTGTGTTTTCATTTATTATTCCTTTTTACAGGGGCGCAACACATGTACAGAAGTGACGTCAAACACAGATGGTCGGGTGTAAGTACGTAAACGTGGATGTGTGATTCATTTTTGAAAGTTTTTGCACGAACTGAGGAAAAGGAAAAAGCTCACCTCAATCCGAAAACTCTCCCAGATCAGCGGACGCACGACTCAGGTACACGTTGTTTTTAGTGAGCTATTTCTGTAGATGGACGCAAATATTAGAACATTTTATTCCCCACATCAGGATGCCTTAATTTTAAAGGAAATAAAAGTGGCTCTCTGTTGACCTTTCAGTCTTTATGCGCGTATTTGAAAATAAAGATAGGTGACACAAACCCCGTCCTTAAAACAAGATTCTTTAAACAGTCCTTGCCCATTCTCCGCTGCAGATGTTTCATCGACTTCCGAAGCGTTTATTTGTATTTAGAGACAATGAGTTTCTGTTTTTTCCTGGCAGGAATTCTGTTTACTCAGCATCGGGGGATCCAAAGAACTCATCACATCTCACTCCAAACAGCGAGTGATCTGAAAGGACTCGTATCCCTGAAGGCAGCCGGATTTGACACTGCTACTGTTTTGGCGCTCAGCCACGGCTAAGCTGCATCGGTTCACACACGGCAGACCGAGCTGCCAGGAAGTCGGACACAGGAATGGCACAGAGCGGTTGTTCTTCAATCCAGGCCCTCGGGGCCCCTGTGCCCCGCACGTTTCAGATGCTTCTCTGCCTAATCACACCTGATTGGATGGCCGTCAGCTAGTCCTCAAGGTCTGCTCAAGTCTGCCAGTGAGCCACTAATTAGCGCCGGGCGTGTTCTCCTGTTATGTAGTAACAGTTAAAACTGACCCAGCGTTACTATTTTTAGATCTGTTGCACACAAACACGTTTAACGGCAAAATAAAACCAAACAATAAGGTAATGACGCTGAACAAATAACTCATATCCTCCCCCCCGTAACAGTTGAGTCTTTAAAGTTCATCTCCATAAGCTGCTTTTATCGCTGATGCTTTCATTCCAAGACGTATCAAGCGCAAACATGAGCTCCTGAACACAGGCGAGGTCTTCTTCTACAAATGAAAACAAAGAAGTGGCGCGCTTGAAGAATCATCTCCGACGTGACAGCGAAGATCAAGCAGATAAATGTACGACCGCGTGTATGAAAGCGCCACTTTTCCCGACGTTTATCATCAGTGAAAACAAATCCATCGGGACGAAAAAAAGCCTTATTATCACGATAATTTCCCCAGCACTTGACTGGAGCCTTTGTGATTACCATGACTACAGGCCTAAAACCCCGAACATCACTAAACCATCTGCTGAAGGCTTTGTTTACGCACATCAAATAACGCTAATAGCCTGCTGATAGCATTAGCGCCTGCTGTGTCATCATGACACGGCTCTGCATGCTCAGAGGAACAGAAAAATGCACTCTGTAGTCCCAAAGTTAGAAAACTAAAGGAAAAATATTACAAATGATCTATTATTTGTTTTCCTCACCAGCTTTCTGAACTTGTTAATTTGAGTTTGATGATTGTAACAAGAGCAGAGAAAAAAAAAACTGAGCACCCATGCTGAATGGACGCCTTCCAGGCATCATGTTTGTTTATTCGCGTGTCGTTATAACTCCTCCTCTCTCCGTGAACTGTCCGTGAGGTACGTGACTTCATACCTGAGAAAAAAATTATTCAGGTGTCCAGAGCACGCCGAGCAACCGCTATGTTTCCCCAACACTGCACAAAAACAGTCCACCGTTCTGGACGAGCGGCCTGCCTCCGTATATCAGCTCAGGCTCGGCAACTGTAAATAATCCCTCTGCAAAAATACAACGGGGTTTACAGAGCGCAGACGAGGTATTTAACTACAAGTAAGCTCAGCCGCAAGAAGGGCCAGGTTTGAGACAGGAGCCAATTACCGTGTATCGCTGAAATAAAAAGGCAACACGTCAGGTTTTGATGGCCTTGCAGGTCATAAAATGGTGTGTCGCCTCTTTAGGATGACATAAATGTCCACTCATAAACATTTCAAGCCGCTTAAACGATTGTCATGAAAACACAAACTGGAATTTGAAGGGAAATAGAGCATCTACATTTAAAGAACGGCTTTAAGCTGATTGCTTTGAGGTACCTGCGTCTGTTGCAGTCATCCTTATAAATGTGTCAGTCCTGGATCATCCACAGTCAAGATTGAAATTATTTGAACAGCCAAGAAATAAAATATCTTCTGTGAGAATCAAATATTAGTACGACATTTTATAAATTACTTGTGCAGCAATTTGCTGAGCACACAAAAGCAGGCGCGGGTTTCTCTTTTACAACAAATGAATGCCACACAGAAACAGCATAACTTAAGGTGGATGCTTTCAGTCTCACCGTCATTTCATTATAAAACGAACCTCTCTGCCATTTTCGCACACATACTAAATGAATCCTCATGGTCATTTTGAAGCTACAGTACGTTAGTTTTTTAATTAGCTGGAAAGCCTTCAGCAAAGCTATTCTCGCCCTTTACCATCTTTCAATCAGTGCATGTGAGCTGCTCCTGCTGGAAATGGTGTAATTGCCAAGGTCATCATCTCCTTTGTGAGATGGCTACACTGAAGGGCAATATATGTACAATGCGTGCATTTAAATGTGCACGTTTGTTGTGTAGAACCTGTGAGAAAATCTTTTTTTTTCCTTGTTCAGTAACCTGCATGGAGCAGAGCGTATGTTTTGTTGATTATAAATGAATCACAATCACTGGCACAGGACAGAGTCAGCTGTATGTGACCTACCGCTGCAAGACCTACCGAGTGGTAGCAGAAGACTTACATCTAAACCTGAGTCTATTTACAGAGAGCCTAAGTGCTCCCTAAAAACCCAAGCGTACAAAAAAAGATGTATGAGATGCTCCTCAATGAATGGAAGTGAATAAGGCGAAACATGTGGAATACGCTGTTGCCATAAAGTTGGAATAATTTTGTTTCCAGATAAGCCATCTATCTAGAATAAATCACATTGTTTCATGAGAGAAGTTTAAAAAAAATTTTATTTAAGGGGAACTGTGTAGTCATCTACACCTGGATATTGGCAAACAAAGCCAAGAGTCTTCAGAGTACCCCGAGAGTTGCTGTTATTTTTATCCACTAGGTGGCAGCACCAGTCATAAGGCACTGCAGACAGGACCACTCACGGTAAAAAAAAAGAAAATAGAAAGTGCTGATTGTTCATTTTAGGTCACTTTCTGCTTTCAAACAATCCATGGTGTCACTACTGTGCAACGCTGTGGAGTGTACATGACATAGATGCAAAGCAAAGAAGCTACGCATCTATCCCTTCATGGCTGACGTGTAGGTAAAGTCGCTGAAAGATCTCACTGCGCAGAGTTGATGGAAAGCCACTGAATTCGGTGTCAGGGGAAGGAACAAGACAGGGAAGGATGTTGACGTGTTGAACCTCACAAAGGCTGCATGAGTGGCGATCGCATCTACTTTGTTTGAAATAGCTGGTGGAAGCCACGAGTCCAGGAGGAAGACTGGAAAGGATCAGATCTTGAAAGCCCCAGATGAGTGTTTGCGGTGCCACCTTACGCATTATGTTTTGCTGCACTCGGCAGGCAAGGGTTCGTCATCAGCGCCAAGAACAGCGCAGTTTAAAATCTCACAAAAGAGAGGAGAGATTACAGAAGAACTGGGCTCATGCTGTTTGGAAAGTATGAAAAGTTGAATTATGGCGGTAACTCAGGTAAAGTGGCCGAAGAAGAACATTTTACTCGTCACTTCCAGTAAGAGCATGTTGACACTTAAAACAGTGGGACTGTAATCATTTTCATGCTGCCGCATGTAAGTACACTGTGTACGTAGAATAGTGCGTTTGAGTGTGCTCACAAAAGTTTGCTGTTTTGAGCGCCACCTCAGACTTCGATGGCGAATGAATCCTGTGGTGAATAGTGTAAACTTTCTAAACGTACGATGCTACTATAAAACCATACAGAGGACTCTAATCTAAAACCTTTTACAGACAAACTCAGCTGATGAAGCCATAAAGTTACTCATGGTAACGTGATGTAATAAGTGAAGTCATGTACTCTATATCGCCAAAAGTATTCGCTCATCCTGTCTTGACTCACATATGAGCTTTAGTTCATCCCATTCCTAATCAATATGAGGTGGCTCCACCCTTTGCAGCATGGAACAACTTCAACTCTTCTGGGAAGGCTGTCCACAAGGTTTAGGAGTGTGTTTACCAGTGTGATCCTGGTTTGGAGGCCAGTTCAAGATCAAACCAGACTTTTCTTTCAATGGCTTTTTTAAAGGATCTCTCGATCCTCATTGGTCCAACATGATGGCCACATGAAAACTTAACTTATCGCATTTTTTACATGATAACTGATGCAAATTCTCAATAATTCAGCTGAGCTTCTTTTTACACAGACTATTCTGAGGTGTGAATCTTTTGCAACCCTTCTGAGCAACCCGGAGGCCAGTTCAAGATCAGAGCAGGTCTTTTCTCTCAGCTGCTTTATTAATCTTTCTCGGTCCTTAAAGGTCGTCTTGACATCTTCTTCATATCTAATCTGTGTCCCTTCTGTAATTCTTACGAGATGATTGATGTAAATTCTCAGTAATGTATCTCAGCTGGTCCACAGACAAGTCTGAGGTGGTGTTCACCCTCCAAAATCTTTTCCACCTCTTTGAACTTTTCACTTTGTTAGTTCCACTCGTTCTCTGATTTTCTGCAGCCTGTTATTCAGACTGGGCGTTTGACAGCTCAGGCACTTTATCTTGGGTAGCTTCGAGTTTTCAAGTCACTGCAAAAAATTGATCATGGAGGTGCCCAGTCACTGAAAACTAATAACTATCATCATTTTTTATTTATTTTTCCCAGTCCAGTGAACCATCCTGCACGTTCAGACTGTGTGATAACATCCATCCCAACAGTCATGAAACTCTGATCAGAGATTTTTATGAAAACACTCGGACCCTTAGAGCGGGTCTCTTCTCACCATCCTGGATCCCAACAAACAAAACAGCCGTCCATCTTCACCGAAACGGAGCTTCGGAACCTCAAAGAACTTATCAGGAGCAAAATAAAGGACCTCAAAGGGACAAAATATGGCCTTGATGACCATTTCCCACAAGACAACACATCTTTAATTTAATTTTCTTTACATAAAACAGACACCACAACCCTCCACACGTCTAATATACGCTGAGGTTTTCTTAAAAAGGAGCTCCAGAGGCCTGATGGAAGAAGAAAAAAAGGGCACCATGATTAGACAGTGCAGGTAAGGCCTGACTGTGGCGCAGGGAGGGGCGGCATACTTCACAGAAACACTCTTAAAGGACAGAACAGTGATTCGGACCCAGAGTCATAAACACAGATGATCATGTAAATATATGGAAACACCGTCAGAAGAAGTTACTGTTTTGCTTTTGTTAACATTTGATGATGTCAGGAGAGAACAGCACCATTAGCCCCACCACTGCTGCGTTATATAACGCTCCTAAAGTTGCTTCCATTCGATTCCATTTTGCACGATGCTCACATCCACCCTCAGTGCTGTACTGACCTGTCGCCATCCCATACACGTCACATATATTTGGAAGGGGACGCCTGCGACTGATGCAGCGACTCAATGCAGCATGAACACGGCAGACATGATGCATACATGATGCAGACATGATGCATACATGCGCGTGTGGTAAACAGCAAGTCTGTTCTGGGCCTGAGGGAGCTTTCACATGATGCAGTTTTACATCAGATTCAGATGTGTGAACAACTCAAATACTGCACGATGGCACCACTGGGAAAATGGATAAAAGAAAATATAATTTACCCCGTCGTTATTCTGGGTGTTCAACTTGTCTTAACAAGTTGGTGATTTGTATAGCTTTAGAATTAAGACAGTAGCATTAGATTAAAGTAAAACGAAAACTGCGTTCAGCATGTTTACAGAAACGATGCAGAAATGATCATATTCTAATCGTTACAGCGAGGGTTGACATCACTGAAGTTTACACACCTGTACTGTTTAGGAGTGGTGTGTGATCACAGCACATAGTACATAAGAGTGATATGAACATGTTACATTTATGTCAAATATTATGAAACGTGCTCAGGAGCAAGTTAAATTGTTCCCACGGACATAATTCAGCCCTTCCAGTGGCAGAATCAGGTAATGCTACTGCCAAAGATGATTTCTGCTCACTGAAATCAGTTTGAGCTTGGAAACCAGTACAGTGGTACCTCTATTTACGAAATTAATTTGTTCTGGAAAGTAGTTTCGTAACCTGAAAATTCCGTAAGTAGAGACGCGTTTTCCATGTAAATGCCCTAATTCGTTTCAAGCCCCCCAAAATTCACACATACATTTTTTATAAATCATAAAAATGCATCAAAACATGTAACAAATACATGTTACAATTAAATCACTGCACAATAAACATAAAATGAGAGTTGTACATAATGTAAAAAACAAAGAATAAAGTAAAGAGTAAAAATGATGTTCATTTACCTTTTAACTGCTATCGTTGTCACCTTTTCTCTCTCAGCAGTGGTTTTTGCCTGACGTTTTCTAAATAACCAATCCAAGGACGTTTGCTTTCAAAAATGTGCAAGGCAGACATCATCATAGTGAGCGGTAGCCTGACTAGTGAACACTTTTTCTGGGTGATTCTTTTCAACAAATTCCGAAACTTCATGGAATTTTCCTAAAATCTCAATGGGATGCCAGGAAGATGCTAGCTGATAGCCAGTGGCAGAGCAGCTACAAGTATGTTTACGTTCAGTAAACTCTGGGAGCTGCGAGTAGCAGCGCGTACTGTATTTTTGCCTTCCGTATCCTGAAATTTCTTTCGTAACAAGAGGCAATATTTTCCCGTTGAGACGTGTCGTAACCTGAAAATTCCGTATGTAGAGACATTTGTAAGTAGAGGTACCACTGTATATGCCTTGACCAGCTCATGACTGGCCATTTTACGTGTGGACGGAGACGTCCACCTTGACTTTCACTGACAGACGGTGTAACAGGAAGCCCAAAGTAATAGCACCTTTTGAGGTTAAAAACCTGAGTCATACTCCACTGTTTGTCTGACTAGTGCGGACTAGTCAGACTGATGCGTCGAGAACTGATGAAGCCGCTTGGATAAGAGGCGAAACGTCTTCTAGACAGATCTAAGCCCAGTTGCCTATGATTCAATTGTTGCGAGGACACCTTTTGAAATGCAGTCATGAGTCTCCGCCTCTGAACTGCCAAACGTCAGGTTGGCGTTCTAAACGTCAAGAACCTTGCACGCATACGCAGAGGTTCTGGGTGCATGTAGCAAGCTCCGTTCAGTACAGTAGCCCGGTCTCTTGTGCTTGTGGCTGATTTTTTTTCTCTCATTGGCTTATTAATTCTGAGTTCTTCAAACGAGGAAGTTGTGCAATATTGACATTTCTAACCTTGAGTACAACATTCTCTTTGCAGGGGGAGCAACGTAAAAAGAAAATGTATTTTTCTGGATCATTTCTTCGGTAGCCTACATGCAGTTTTTACCAAAATTACGTGTTCTGTCGTTGATGTGTTTATCGTGTTGGCCAGTTGAGGGCAAAGTCGACTGCTGCGTGTGAAAATGTTTCCCGCCGTGTTTCTGGACGTCCACCAAATGTTCACCCCGGCGACCTGGGAAACGTTTGTGCGCATGCCGCCCAGGGATGCATGCGTGTTTGCGCCTGTGCGTTTGTGCAGGAGGCTCTGCCGTGCGTTCGCGTGTGCGTGCAGCATCTGGTCATCCTTGGTCGAGTGGCGCAGAGCGAGCCGGTGCTCAGGTGCAGCTGCTCCTGTCTTCTGTTGCTGTGATCTCTGAGCTGAGAGGCATCAATTGCAGCCTGCAGCTCTTATAGCCTTTTCCACCGTAATTACATACCCATCATTAAAATGCTAATTCATACTGTTACAGAGGGCAATTAAAAGGGTAATTAAAAAAAGCTTTGTTCCACCAGTCTACCTGTATGAATGACCGTTGCTGGTTTTCTTTTGATCTTCACTCTTCCCATAATGCCTGAGGCCTAATTCCCTTCTCCGGGTTCAGCTGGGTGTCAGCGGCTTCTTGAGAGACAGCGTTGGAGGTGAAAAACTGACACTGAGACCTATTAAAATAATAATAATAATATTAATAATAAAAAAAACTGTTTTTAACATTGAAAGGCAATCATATTGGAATTTTTTGCAACTGGAGATATAATAAATCCAAGACAGCTAAAAATAAAAATGATAAAAAAGTACTTCTGCTGTTATGGGTCTTATGCACAATAGTGACTGCAAATAGTCAGACTGTGCCCTATCATTTTCTTAGATTATCAGCATCCAGATCTACTATCTCCATTTCTGTCCTGATCTATTTAGCTCCTTGATGCATTGATCAGCCATGACATTATGATCGCCTGCTTCAGTAGATCCCGTCTTTGCTGCTGAAACTACTCTGACCAGTCAGGGTGCTGACAAACATGAGAGCTTGTCCAGGACTGCCTGATACTGTCTGACCTGGCTTACTTCTCATGGACGCCATCCTCGTATCTGTGGCTCGAAGGCCAAACAAACACTTTGTTCTTTTCTTTTTGCTGTCAGTTTATGCCATTTTCTCTGCTTGTCAGTGGCTTTAATATTATTGCAGGTTGGTCATCAGAGTGTAAAAAGGTCCTTATTATTCGTACAATGTCACTGCAGCCAACTGTATTTTAGTTACATTTTTCTTTTAACAAAATAAACTCCCAACAGTTAACAACAAATGATGGAAATGTAGTTCTGTTCAGCACTTTCCCACTAATGTGGCTCTCTCAGAGAAAACAGCAGCCAGAGACTGCATACGGAGTAATTGTACATCCAGTAATTACGGTCTTTTTCTGTGCAATTTTAGTAGAAAATGAAAGAAGATTCGATCTTCCAGTCTGGTTAATAGGCTGCCTTTTACAAACAAACAACACGAGTGCCGTCTGACCTGTTATTTGACCTTGTTTTCATTTTTACTAGCAGCAGATGTAAAGCTCCTGAGAAAAAGAGCCTTGACATGAGCAAAAAAAAAAAAAAGAAGTCACATGTTACACTGATTATGCTTGTTTAAAATCAATAATCATTTGGGGCTGTGAGCCAAAGAACTGAAGGAAGACTGAAGTGGGGATGGAAAATAAAAAGATGGATGGCAATTACACCAGCTGCTGTCTTTCCAAAAAGAAAAGGGAACTTTTATCAATGTCACACTGAGGCACATCATTTGCTGGTGCTGGCTGGTGTAGTTACAGAACTTTCCTTTTGATTAAGAGTGTTAACTCGCTAACTTTACTGATGGCCGAAGATTAATGTTTCAAATGGCTCCATTTATTCTGCAGCTCCACCACAAACAGCTGCCTTTAAAAAGAAATAAGGAAAAGAAAATAAAGTGACAGGACTGTGTGACGCCACAGTTTCCAAATATTAACTCTGCTCTGAAGCACAAAAAAAGACACATTTCATAGTATGCTCCCTTTAATATAAAGTTATATATTGAAGTTTCAGTTTAATGGCACCATTAAAAATCCCCATGAAGCAGTGTGAGGCTCTTTTCCTTGTCTTGAGGGGTTTGCCACATTCACCCTAATTAAAATTTATCTGAAGAGCCAAAATCATGTACTCAGACAAGACGATGCAGTGAAGTTTTATTCACAGCATTTATCACAGTATGCGGCTTTAAAATAAAAATTAAAAAAAAGACACTGATATGGACAAAAATAAAATGTAAGTTATGGATTTTATTAGGGCTGGGCAACGATTAAAATTTTTAATCGCATTATTTCCCTGATTAATCACGATTAATCGCATTGTATACGCAAAATCAAATAATGAATTCAAAAGTAGTGTGAAATGCACTTTTATTGAAATGTTCTGCTGCCATATGAATTAAAGTGTCATAACATTTGTTGTTCAAACACTTTTAACATCAGCACTTGTCAGTAACACATACTTAGTGTAAATCTCATCTTAAAAAATGCCCTGTTTTATATTTAAAAAAAAAAAGTTTACAAACAAAATCCAACAAAATGATTGTGGCTCAGCACAATCAGAACATTAAAACAGGTCATTTAACAGCAGAAACTTTTAACGGGGAGTTCAACTTGTCAGTTGTTACAAATAACCTTGTTTCTGTTGAATCCTCCGTCTGGGAGAACTTTAAAATGAAAATGTCCATGTTAAAGTTCAGTAACTTTATCAATCTGTGTATCATTCACTTTTTCCATTTTCAATTGTCAATTGAAAAAAAGAAAAAATTAAAAAGTGACATTTTATTACGTTTTTTGTTTTTTTAATCTAACACACACGCACAAAAAAAACAAACAAACAAAAAAAAGACTGTTTTTTTTTTTTTTTTTGAATTTCAATTTTAGACTTGGATCAAAAATACGAAATTAAAAAAACGGGCCACAGGACTGAATTTGCCCTATAATTGAGGACTGGACTTTCTGTCGTCATTACACATCTGTGCCACTAGATGGAGCCGCACTGAAGTAACCAGTAAGAGAACAGCAGGACAGTGAACACGTGGAGCCAAGGGCCGTCGCGTGAAGGCAGGCAAACCAGGCAATTGCCTAGGGCCCCGAGCTCTCAGGGGGCCCCCAGACAACGACTGATTAAGAAGTTAATGCAATGACACATACGGTCTCCCTCGCTGTGGTGAAAAGAAAATGCAGCGACAGATCGCCCTCGGAGGCCCCCCTCAATGTGGGGCGGGGCCCCGCACTTGTGGTTCATCTCCCGACCAATCGGGGGGCCCCCAGACAACGACTGATTAGGAACCAAATGCAACGACACACCGTCTGTCCCCCTGTGGTGAAAGGTAAATGCAGCGACAGATCGCCCTCGGAGTACCCCCTCAACGCGGGGCGGGGCCCCGTCCCCTCAACCAATTTTGGCTTTGGACTTCTGCCAGCAAAACTGTATTTAGCGGCGGAAAATTTAAAAAAATGAAACGAAGTTATCCTTCCGGTTATGAAAAACGGAAGAAGAAAAAGGAAGAAGAGGCAAAGAAAAAGCAAGACACCGGTAAGTGACAGTTCATTTGATAAATTAGGAGTTTGAGTCTTCAGTGTTGTACAAGTGCAGCTATTAGGCCAAAAGAAATAAAAAAAGCTAGGCCTATGCGTGAGGATGAGGTCTATTTTCGCTAGCTCGCTGGCTGGCAAATGCTAACGAATGCGAACAGTTTCTCTCTCTCTCTGCATATATTTACCTAACGTTATTACCTCTGGAAACACCACTGTTAACAACAAAAACATAGCTGTGTAGTAACAAATAGTGTTGCTGCTGGCTGCTGCCATGTTTTAACTAATGCAAATATTTCATTTAAACTGCATAAATGAAGCAGTGGTGTTTTTTAACAACTCTTTTATTACTCTTGTTACTACTGAAAACACCTGTTTTTTTTATAACAAAACTCCACTTATGTGCTCTGGTTGTTCACTGTTTTAAAGCATCAGCTGTCTAATTTTCAAGCAGAATGCTTAAATCTGTTGTCTGTTACAGACTAATCTATAGCTAGGCTAAATCAATGTACTAAACACACAAATCAGAAAACTAACCAGATCTTTTCTTACTCCTTCAAGGTTCTCTGCTTAAATTCATGGAACCTCTTCCTCCAAAGGATGCTCCCACTGCTGATGGTAAAGTGAATTTATCTCCCTGAGCTGTTTGTAGTGATCACTTTTAATCTCAGCAACATTGTTATATTTAAATACACCATTAACTTCTCATATTGAAGATGAAGACACGGGAAGAGACTCGGGAGAGACTTCAACATCAAGTGGTACCCTGGCCTCCACTCCCAGCACTTCATCAAGAGAAGGTAACACAAACTTTGCCCAGAATCTAGGTGATAAGTGTACATCTCAGATCTTGAATTCTCAAATAACTGTGTCCACAACAACAACCACAACTGCAAGTGTTCTTACATTATTGTGCACTTGTGTTATTTAAGATAAAAGATTTTTTGGATTGAATGATTTTCTTGGTGTTTTTGGGCCGGGAGGGCCCCCATGCTCACACTTGCCTAGGGCCCCCAAGGTGACTAGAAACGGCCCTGCGTGGAGCAGATTTGATATAAAATGGAGGAATGAGGCAAAAGTTTTGTTGCAGTCCAGAATTTTTTTTCCAGACAAAATTGTTAATATTGCTACCTGAGTTCTTACCTGAAGTGTAAAGTACACAGATTTTTACCTTTCTCCATGTCTGTTTTAGCTTTTCCGAATGTTTACCTGGTTCTGGTTTCGCAGCAGCCAGTAACAGACTTTTCAAAACAAAAGCATGTGGGCAACATGCGTTAACATGCGATAAAATAAATGGTAGCGTTAATAAATTCACGAGTGAACGCGTTAACTTGCCCAGCCCTAGGTTTTATACATGGACACGTGCTTTGTGTTTCTTTTATTCCAGCAGCACCAGGTCAGTAAAGGAGTGATGGAGGACAAGACGATGAAAGAATGAGAACTGTTGCATGATCTCAAACAGTGTAGACTTTAAATAATTTCTAAGAAGTAGACTGAATCATTAATAATGTCACGTCCTCTATGTATCCCATCCAGAGCCTGACATGACTGACTGGAAGGAGAAAACCCAATATTTGTTCTTAGTTAGTAGTTAGTTAACGCAATAAGTACGTTTTGGACATCACGAAATCAGATGACAGCGTCAGGTATTAAACGGCATCAAACATTTTCCCACTGGGCCCATCTGAAATTTACGTGTTTCTGTGTGGCATCACGCACAGACGAATAAATAGTGAATGTGTTTATCGATTATGAAGCAACTTAGAGGAGATAAAGCCAGTGTTAATGAAAGTTACCACAGATGGAACCCTCTAAAAAAAAATGAGAAAAGATGGATTCGCTCCAGCTTGCCAATGCTTCTGGCCCTGTTTGGTTTCAGGGCCGGTGAAGTGTCAGTGGTTTAATTTTATAGCGCGTAGCTTTCCCTGATTTCCCTCCGGAGCCGAGTGCTGCTGGAGAATGCGGAACATCTGCCGCCACTCAAAAAGGAGATACGTATAAAACCATCGCTCCCATCAGTGTGAAGCTGCTCTGGAACACATCCAAACACACATTAGAGGAGCTGCTGGGTTTTTTTTTTTCCTCTGTCTTGTGTTGGCTCCTGGGGATCGGCAGTCAGGAGCCTATTAAATTATCCGGTGTTGTTACAGCTTTTTGTGGCATTTCCCCAAAAAAATGAGCCCCGAAGCAATGCTGGCTAAATGTATCGGAGACCGCGAAGACGCATGATGTCAGTACCGAAACTGAGATAAGCAGCGCTGTTATCTGCTCTCGGTGTTATAGATGACATGGAAACAATGGCATCTTAAAAATGTTGCATCACAGATTTAAAAAAATATGCTCCTGTGTGAATATACGTAAAAGTCAGAGTAATATACCTCCCCACGAGAAGCAGGACTCTTACCCGTGTATATGTGGAGAATCTAAATGAGATCAGATGTTAGTATGTTTTATCAGATATTGTGGAAACAAGTGCAGAAAAACAAACCTGAACGCTGTGCAAAACCACAGGATTTAGTCAGGGGTAACGTTAGTTTTACGTCACGGCTTTTATAATCATGTTGAGTTCATGAAAAAAAAAATGCAATTTGATAAAAACACAATCAAAAAATAAAATAAGAGCTTTCTTGTTATTGCATGGGCTACTTTAACCGTGTCTGTTGTGTTGCTGTGCAGCTTTATTGCATCATGATTGCATCTCTCGATGGCTTCTTCTCCGTATATAATTTATCTGCTGTTTGTTTTTTTCTTTTTTCACTGAGGATTCTGCTCCTGAGCCGAATTGGAAGTCATTTACTCTGTCATGTCTACTTTCATTTTTGCCAAATCAGACGGCGCAGCTTGTAAGTCATCAGATGAGAGAGAGGCAGCAGACTGAGAAATGTAATGTACACAGAGAGGGGAAAGAAATCAATGACCTTCACATGGAAAATAGAGTGGAAATGAAGGTTTAGCTGCGAGCAGTGAACACTTATCTGCGCCCAGAGGATGAAGCAAAATACAAGTGTGGCGCTTTTGTTGTTTTATTTTGTTTTTGCATGAGTGGCGGGTCAAGCTGTTTGTAAGATAAATGCTCCATCAATACTGCTAAAGAGGTTGCAGACATCTTTATCTGCAGGGAAGTTACATATGTATGCAAATATCTTGAACTTGAATGTCAGTAGCAACACTATAAATACAAACATAAACATGTATTTGTGTCCAGCCTACAGCGGACATTTATTCTGATAAACCGGTCCATCTTTGAATGCATCATTTAAAGAGATCCACCAACGAAGACGCAGGACCGTATCCTGCATCAGAGAAGAACGGGAGAACATTCCTGTCCTGAAACTCCAGGCGCCAGTCTCCTCACTTCCCTGATGTTTCCAGACAGCAGTTAGAAGAAGACAGCATCCATCCATCCATCCATCCATCTATCTATGCCCATTTAATCCTCTACGGGGATCTGCAGGAGTCTATCCCAGCTCTCTTCAGGTGAAAGGCAGGGGTCCACCCTGGACAGGTCACCAGTCCATCACAGGGCCTCACATAAACAAACAACCACTCACATTCACTCCTACGGGCAATTTAAAACCACCAACTAACCTAACATGCATGTCTTTGGACTGTGGGAGGAAGCCGGAGTACCCGGAGGAAACCCACGCAAGCACGGGGAGAACATGCAAACTCCACACAGAAAGACCCCTGCTGAGGTTCGAACCAGGAACCTTCTTGCTATGAGGAAACAGTGCTGACCACTAAGCCACCGTGCTGCCAAGAAGACAGAAAATGAGTTCATATTTTCCATGAAACGGTCAAATGTCTCAGTTTTAACATGCAATAGGTTCTATGGGCCTGATCTTCTGCCAGATCTCCAAAAGCAGCTATTTAGGGATAGCGGATAACGGGAGGGGTGTTCTCCCCCGCAAAGAACGCAATCTTCCACCTTGCTAAACCTGCTATGCCACCTGCACTACCCGCTAGATTAGTTATGCATAGGAGTGGTTAGGGCGTTCCACCTGTTAAACCAATCAGTGCGTCAGTAGCCATTGCCTTTAAGAGCAGGTTGCGCTACCCGCAAACCGCTATGTAGCATCTTTTCATCCAGATCAGAGCAGCTCTCATGGGCAGCTCGTCTGGGACTCTGCTGTAGAGCTTCCTCCTCTTCCTTCCTCCTCCTCCTCTGCACTGATATATACATATAAATATTTTTACACAGACAATTCCTATCGGCTACCTGAAAGTCTCAGATAGTCGGTGTTCTCCCAGTAAACACACTCTATGGTTTAACTGGTGAGCAAGCCATTTAAGAAGATCTCTGCTATTTTCTCAGGGGTTCAATTGAGGCCAAATCACGCTTTTTATACAAGAGTTAATTCGAGAGGTAGAGCCGTTTGTGCACGTCCACATGTGACCAGGTGGACGCGCATTGATGCCATTTGGACTAGGGATGTTCCTGGCGACTAATTTCCCTGTCGACTAAACAAAATTTTTAATTAAGACTACTCGACTAGTCTAAAAAAAGGAAAACACTCAGAAAACAGTGAAAATTTAGCACAATTTATTGAAACATCGAAACAGAATTTGAAACATTGTCCCAAAAAATATTGTGTGTAACTAAGAGTTCTTTAAGCCTTAAATCACAATGTTCAACGACCATGTCGGATTTTAAATGCTGCTGAAGTACGAGACACTTTGCACCGTGCAGTAGTCAAACGTTAACCACCAAAATAAATAAATTGCCTCTGACACATTGAATCTTGCAGATTATCCGACAAAAATTAAAGCTTTAATTCACTTTCAAGTTAATAAAACATCTAAATTATAATTAAATTTCAACTGAAACGAGCAGCATTTTGCACCGTGCAGTATGAAATATAAACCCTGCACATCCGACAAAAACTCACTTAAAGTTAACAAATAATGTAACATCTAAAAAAGATAAATTGCTGCTGAATTATTAAGCTCTATGCGCAGTTCAATATGAGTGTAAAATTAAACAAACATCTAAAATCTCTCAGACCGGACGGGAGAACACGTCTCCAGGTAAACAATGTCAAATCGGCCTGAGTGTGGCTAGCACCGCTAGCATCAGCAGCTGTCGTCTCGTGCAGATTAACATCCAAATGCTTGAGTGGAATGTGGTTGCGCATTGCTCCAGTCGAGTGATTGTATGCCAGTTGTTTCTGACACAGTCTACATACTACCTTGTTTTCATTTTCTAGATTAAAGTACCGCCAAACCGCGCTGGTTTTGTGAGAGACCATCTTCCCACCGTGCCATTTTAAAACTCCAGTCTACTCGAGCATTGCTGTGGAGAGGGGGCTGCTGTCTGACGGCTCTGTAGCCCCGACTAGTGGCGGGCGGCTGTATGACAGTTAAGCGGCCTTGTACATGAATAAAACACAAATTGGTTTAAACGACTAATATTTCTGGTGCCGACTAGAAAGTGGGCGGACGTTTAATCGGTTAGACGACTAATCGCGCGCATCCCTAATTTGGATGCGCTCTTGTACGCGCCGACATGCTGGTTGCGGTGGTCTGACCACCCACTACCTGCAACCCTTAACCCCCGACCACAAGATACCGAGTTTGCGGAAAGGGCAAAAGACCCGCTCATTGCCACACCTACAAAGTGAGTAAGGAAGTCGCCATAATGGGTGTCGGCTTTAGCGAGCAGAAGATTGCATTAGCGGTTAGTGCAGGTTCCTAAACCCCCAATTTGCTGGTAGCAGCTTGTGTTAACGGGTAACGGGAAGTGTACGAGCGGGGCCTATGTGTTATGTTTTTATTTTACATTTTACACTCCTAGCTTTATTGGAATTAAGGTTGTACTTCAATAGAGAAAAAAATAAAGTTTTTTTTAATGTGCTTTTCAAGGCATAAAAAGTTGTGTTTTGATGTGGCAGGCTGGTGTTGGCAGAGACAGCAGTTGTTTTACATACTTTTTTCAGTGTAAAAAGTATTTTGAAGGTAATGCTGTGAAAAAAAAACCCTTTTTTGTCTGCTTAGTCTGTGTTGGAAAGTTGTATTCTCCTGCACAGATCAGACACCCCAGTTGGCACTTTTGTGGTGTGTTCAAGGACACTTCTTCTTTTAGCCAGATGCAAGGAAGAGACACACCTGGTTATATGTCAGTGCTCAAACACACCTTCAGAAGCACATACGACACTTAAAGTTGGAGAACTGCATTAAATATAAAATTACTTCTTTGCTGCCAAAAACTCCCCAAAAGCATTTTGACTTTTATAAGCTTTATAAGCTTCCCTTTATTAATTATTTGTTTGTTTGTTTGTTTGTCTCCTGTGGATTTAAATGCAGCTGCCTGTCTCTGAGGCTTAATTGCTTTGATGACAATGGTCACAAAAAAAAGGGAAATGTGGAAAAATGGTCACAATACAACAAAAAAAGCCACTAATACATGGAAGTCAATTTAAAAGAGAAGGTGAGGTCATGAAAGTCCTCCAAATGGAATTTCATGTTTAGTTTGGATAAAAACATACAGCCTTAACAATGGCAGTAACTTTAGTTCGACTTTAGTCTTTGATGCACTGATTTGGTCCGTCGTTGCTCTTAGCTCAAAAGGTTGCAGACGCTTTGAACAAACTGGCTGTTCAAAACACACAGAAGGGCCGATTGCTCTCGAGAAAAATCCTGTAAATAGATTTAGATTTTTTTTCTCGCCTTTTTGATGGTTTTTGAAAAAAAAAGGCACTTTACTGAACTTCACAAAAGGCCATACAAATGGTATTTTGTAATGACGCTTTGCTGCATGAAAAACAGCATCTTAATGATCCTCACAAGAGCGTCGTAAAAGCTCAGCATTGCAACGCGGCAAAACAAGCAGACTGCAGGCATATTTTTGCAGCAGAAAATAGGCGGTTTAATATGAATCATATGAGAAGAGAGGCACATAAACACATCAATGTTTGCAGAAACTCTGTTCATTATTAGCACAGTTTTCCGTATTCAGCATAACCCTCAGTGGAGTGTCTTTTCATCTGTCGACGCTCCTCAGTGTTTCAGTTTAATTTAAAACATCACATTGATTGCTTTGACATTTAAAGCTCACGCATTTAAAAAAAAAAGTGCCAGTGACGGTGCAGGAACTGCAGAACTTATGTAAGAAACAAGATGATAGTTGTTCATCAATGCCAGAATGCTGGAATATTGGACGTTACGCTCTGAAAAACTGTTTGCATTAATGAACATCCAGTCTTACTCTTCACTGTTTTCTTCATCATGTCAGTTGGATTTTAGAAATCTTAAAATCTCTCTTTAAGCATCTCTACCTGTATGCTTGTTTGCGAGTATAATTAACGTCATCTATTTCCGGGTGGATTGCTTTGACTGATGCTTTCCTCACTATAATGACAGGATACTTGATGCCCTCACTCCTTTGTCGTCTTGTGGTCACAGTCAAAATGTTAGTTTTTTTCAGTCGTGAAAAAAAAAAGAAGCTCTACAAGAGGTCAAAAAATGCATTTGGAAATATCAGGTTGGTCACAGTGCAGATCGGGAGAGGAAAAACAAAACAAACAGACAGCTGGTTCCAATTATGGTTTTACTAGGCACTGATGGGCCTGTAATTACAGGATTAGACATGTAACTGCACTCAGCTTTGGAGAGGCAACTCAAACAGTAATGTTTGCACATCGCAGCAGCGAAACTCCTGTACATCACACGCATTGTGTCCGTTGGCTGGAAATCTGCTGAGAGTGCAGCTGTGGGGTTTAAGGGCCCCCTCTTTCAGGGTTCTTTCCACATGGAAGAAAAAACAAATGCTTCAAGCATTAAAATATTAACCTTTCACAGCTAATAATTAGCTGTAAAGGAAACACAACAGCCATCCCTGTTGAAACAAAACAACACGTTCCTGCAAGAAACTGAATCAACATAGTGATGTCAAGAAAAATGCTTCAGTGTTTTAATTCAAAGCTTTCACAAATGAGGACACTGAAATAAGACAACACCAGTGGGGATGTCCCTGCTATGATGCACAGCACCAGGTTTAGGGGACGACCACACAGCTACTGTCAGGCACGGTGGTGGAAGAGTGATGATGTGGGCCTGGTTTTGCAGCTGCGGGACTCCGGTATCTCACTGCCGTTGGCTCAACCCTGAACTCTTCTGCACACCGACATGTTCCAGAGTGAAATGTAAGGACGTCTGTCCAACAGCTAAAACAAAACCGATCCTGGATCATGCAACAGGAACACGATCACAAGTAAATAAGGAAATCTAAATCACACTAGCTGGGAAAAGAAAAAAGAGGAATCAGATTTTTGCAACAGCCTCGTCAAATGTGACGTCATAGAACTGATGATGTCAATTGTTGGCGACTGATTTGTGAGGTCCTTTGTGTCACGGTGGAGGTTTTACTCTCATCAGGAGTTAGTGAACAGTTAATAAAGTCGTGTGTTGGGATGGGATTGTTTCAACGCACCCAGCTGCTCACGTACAGAGCAGGAAGAAATTTGACTAGGTGTTTATTGATGCGATGAAGGTACGTCAGAAACACCCACCGCCAGGCGCTGCTGCAGCGGCCCGCATGAGCGTAAATGACTACCTACAAAGCTCACTGAAGAAGAGCGGCTCGGCGTTTCTCTACAATAGTGGTTCTCAATTATTTTCTGCTCTGCCCCCCCCCAGGAAGAAATAAACACCCCCCACCCACCCGCCACAGTCACTATAAATAGTATAACTTGTCTATATTATTGTTATAAGTACACCTCTTTAGAACACTGTATCCTTTTTACATTAAGGGGAACAAAAATGAAAGAAAAATAGATCAACTTATAACAAAGAATAACTTTATTTAAAGTTATTCTTTTAATAACTAAATATATACTAAAGCAAGTAGTATATACTTTTAGTTATATACTAAATTATATACTAAATTTATCCTAAATATACTAAATAACTAAACTAAAATACTGTTTGTTTTTTAGTCTGTAAAGATTTAAAGTGCATCAATCCCACCATAGTCACAGTGAACCAGCGCTACATCAGCATCGTTATATTTCTCGTCTTAACTTTCTGGTGACTTTCGTTTGTCTCATTATCTCTGTCACTCTCAGTCCTGTCTTTTCATCCCTGTTAAATATTTTTCCACGGTGTCTCTTTAGGGTTTGTTCACTTCATATCTCCTGCTCTGTGCTGCATGTGCGCATGTACGTGCAAAAGAAAAACAACACAATATAGCTAACATTCCCTGCACACACTGTGATAATGAGTGGCCACTGCCACCTACTGGAGTATATGTGCCATTACACTTTATTCCAGTACGGTAAAAAAAAAGTTGTTCCTTGGGTAGGCTCTTGCCGATTGTGCTAGCATAATTTTTGGCATAATCTGAGGAATTGAGCATAATTTCTGCCCTTTTTTCAAAATGTAGCACTGCTATCATAATCCGTATATTTTCTTGTCTTAATAGCACAATTTTAGAATAATTCAAGAAAACGAAGATCTCAGCTACTAAAAACGATAGATTACTATTAACAGTTGGTTCCACTCCTATTTTGCGATTGCTTTTTAGTTGTGTTGAGATACCGCGGGAATTAGACGAAACGGAACCGGAAGTCTGTGTCTCGGTCCCAGACTCCTTAGTCTTTCTCCCAGTGTTTACTCGAAATTTGCATACTTTACCATGGTAACTGGAGGCCATTTGAGTGCAAAACCTTGCGCAAACTTTGTCACGCTCTGCTACACACAATGCTTAGCAAGCTCTCCGCGGATAGTTATCCACCACACTATCCAGGCTTTGTGCAACCTATTTTTTTTTCGCTGGATAGCTATCTGCTGGATAGCAGATTTATCCGCCGTATAGGCCTAACGACTGGATAAAGTTACCCAGGTTTTGAACAACCGGGCCCAGAACGTCAGGCCAGGGTTTATAAAATACATTTTCAAACTTGTTTGTGCACAGAAAATCTTTTTTAAAAAGTAGCATAATTTTGAAAAGCGAGCATAATTTGAGCATAATTTGGGCAAAAAACGAGCACTGCCACTAGCATAATATGCCACTTTTACTAGCACAATCGGCAAATGCCTATCCTTGGGGTCAGACGCTCCCCCACTGGCATCGCACCAATATTTGAGAATGACTGCTCTACAACAATGTGAGAGACTGATAGCTTCATACAGAAAACAGTTTGATCAAATTATTGCTCTTAAACGTGGTTTTACATGCTTTCCTTCTACTTAGTTTTTTTTTTTTCACACACGCATTCTGCATTTTGGTTTAGGTTTTGTAAAATAAGTGTTAATAAGTGTTGAGATGTTATGTGCAGCTGTTCATCTGAAGCTGCATTTCCCTAACAGACCCAGTAAGGTCCACATTACTTTTTATCTTGTCTTGATCAGGAGTGAAAGTAGATTTAATTAGTTCCACAACCATTTTATTTGTCTTTAAGTTTTTACTTCCAGTTGTTCTAATAGAAAGTTAACACAATGCTATACCATCTTAAAAGGACTGATGCTGAAGAGTATACTGTACTAATTAAGACAATTCACAGTTATTACTCTAAAAAGAACTAAAACTAACCAGTGTGAAGGTAACCTGCATACAGAGAAATAACAGGAAAGGGAACTTTCCATTTGGTTCTGAAAAACATAACATGCCAGCTGTTTTTATTTTGTGTGTTATTTGTTTAAACTGAGAGTTTCTGGCAGTTAAATATGACCACATTAAACCTGATTACTTGGCAGCTTTATTCATAAATCTTTATCCCAAAAATGTGTCTGTAGTTTAAAAAGTATTCACAGACGTTCCCAACAACCGCTACCGGCACATCACGTGGTTCAGATCACCGTCTCACACACGTTGGCCAGCAGGTGGTTTCACGTCCACGTGAAGCCTTGAGAAATTTTCCCTTCGGTGTTTTCTGGAAAGCTTCATTGCTTTATGAACCTTCATCTCATCATCACTAGTGATCAGGATACCAGCCTGTCCGAAATCCAGAAGAGCAGGTGGAACAAGGACTGGGCAAGGCCCGAGGTCCAAAGGTCAGCCACAGGTCCTGAAGTCCGAGATCTGTCCAGAGCTTCTCAGGCAAGAGTATGATGCAAGTCTGGCAGAGAGTGGAGGACAGCAGCGCTATGATGTACTGGGGACACCGGGCCAGGTTTGTGATTCTGGTTGATGTCAGAGAGGGAAGCAGATGGAAAACCCGGTCATGGAGCGGACGAGAAGACTGGCACTGGAACCATGACAGACGTATCCTGAGAAAAACCTTCGATATTCATTACTTGAGATATTTATCAAATTTTGACTTTAACTTAATAAGGCCCTGAACTGTAATTACTGTGTTTTCCAGCTGCGGGGTCCATACCACCGTCAGTATTTATGGACAGATGCACCCCAGTTTTCCCTCCTGTCGGCTTTTACCAACTGGATTAAGAGGTGCTGAAAAATTCTGCAAACGGAGGCCCTTACGTTTATAAAACCAGCGTCCCAGAGATAAAAGCACGACTCGATGTTGTCCGCGGGATATGTGACGTAACACGCTGCACAAGCAGCACAAGTCAAGCTAAAACAGCAACAAAAATGCTGTCGTTTACTTGGCTGAACGTTTTCCTCAATCCTTTTAGTTTGCTCGTATCCTGACCTGAACGGAAGCGGCTCCAGCGTATCTGCGTCCATCAGTGTTGCCAGATGTACGATAATTATCCTATTTGTATGATAATTTAGCCTTTTGTACGACGTATAATCAATAATTCTAAAAAACCCAAATGTACGATAATTTCGACCTTTCCATGAAACACCTGTTTAGCTATTTCAAATTAAAAGCTTTTAAGCAACAAAATGATGGGGTACTTTTATTGTCTAGCGGCCATAAGAAGTGAAATGTGTTCCTGTAGTGTCACTTGTGAGCGTAAGTGGAAGGTGGCGATAGTGTGCCAAAACTGGGAGGCCAACTACTGTAATGCTAATGCGAAGAAGAGGAAGAAGGCTCTGACAACTCCTATCACTAGAGCTGGGTGATACTGGGAATTTTGGTATCGATCCAATATCAAGTAAATATAGGGCCAGTATCGCTGACACGGATACGGATATGGATACATATACGGATACGGATACGGATACCAATACCGATACTGAATCTTTTTCATATTAAGCTTGATCTATCATGAACTTTTGCGGGTTTTTGTCTTTGGATTATTTTGTTCAAAGCCAGGAATAGAATTTCATCAAACTTCATGTCTTCAACATTTTTGTGTAAATATTCCTTGGAGTTGAATTTCTGTTCATAATGTTTTTTTCTAGCCCACATTTTATATTATATCTTTCAATACTTGTGTATATTTTTTGGACTGTGTGCACTTTCCTGTTGCTTTAACTCTAAAAATGTCCCTGTCGTGGATGATAAATAAAGGATGATCTAATGTTATTTTATCTTAGATATCACCTTTCAATGGTAAACATGACATGTACTGGGTTATTTCAAGGTCCTAACTATATTTTTTGAGTTGGCTCCAGTAACATATGACTTAAGTAACATCTACTTTGAAAGTTAATATGAGGTGATGCTGAGGATGAGCACTCTGATCTACCTGGATACCCTCTGTTGGAAAGAAAAAAAAAGAAAAAAGCTTGAGTATTGATCTTTTTACATGAGTATCTTCTGATATCAATACCAGCATTTGTATCGATATTAGGATCGATCCCCACCTCTTGCTATCACTACAATAAAGACCAAACACAGCCAAAGTGCATGTAATCTTAGCTGCGTCATGGTTGGATTTGGTGTACGATAATTTGGGCGAAAATACGATAATTGTGGGGTCTCTGTACGATAATTTCATTTTCAAAATTTGGCAACTCCGGCGTCCATCCGGCTGTTTCTTCTGTCTTTCTACAACCGGACGACGATGCAATGCCTGGTTTTCATCTTCTGTTTGAACACTTAGAAGTTATCTTATTTCTGCAACTTCCCAAGCCAAAATTGTTAAGTTGTTCAGAGGGAGTGAAGACAAACACATGCAGATAAATGTGTCTGCTCGCTTCTCTTCGGGGATGTAAGACATGACGAAAAAATTGTTGAAGTTCTCTGACGTCGACTCGGTCAGTGAATGAGGGGATGTCCCTGCGCAACCCGTTTCCCCTTTTTCACCTCGATGTTTTCTACCCCGGGAGGTGGGAAAAAAAAAAACAACCCAAAAACAAAAGTGGCAGTTGCACAAACACGCAGAGTCAGGGGAAAAGCAGAAATATTCCGCAAAGAAAAGCCGGTATGCAAACGGCAACTAACGCACGCCTTCTTAAAAACAAAAACAAATCCAGACTGAAATAAAAAAAATGTTTTTTTTTCATGAGTGTTTAAAAATCTGCTCCTCAGTTGTTCCAGTTGCACATCAGTTCCAAGATACAACATTTACTGAAAAAACAAGTCAAGAGCAGCGCTCGGTTTATTCGGGGTACGTGTTACGCGGTTATTTTATGGTAATTTTTTGTCACATTTCAAAGGGTTCTGATGAAAGACTGAGTGAGACATTGCTCTTCCAAAAGCGACAAACGTTCTCCTTCGTCGTCCTGTGTGATTGGAAACTGTCTATTTTTGAGTGACGAGCTGCAGGTGGAACAAAACAACCCGCGTGAACGTGTCACATGGTGTGTGTGTTTGTGTGTTTGCAGAGCAAAGGTATATTTTTGTACTCTTTGCATTCACATGCTTTCATTCTCATTTATGCCTGTTCAACCTTGTGATATCTGTTGTGCGCATGCAGACTGTTTTGCGTGTGTGCGAGCATCGCTGCTGCTTTTTCGTCTAATGGAGTGCTGTTGTGAGCTGCTTAAAGCGCACAAGTGTACATGTCTTTTTGTTAGAATAACTAATTAAGAGTACTTGCATTATAAAGTGGAGATAGATGCATTTTAGTGCACATTAATGAGCTTATTCCATCTGCTCGTATCTGTAGTTTAGATCTGAAGCATGGGGTCATCTTAGTTTCCCATCTGTCGTGACTGTACACGATGAGACAACAAGGACACGAATCTGTGTCCTTCCCCGGGCTCCGGGCTGGCCCCTGTGGCCCTGGGAACCTGGCGCTGTCCTCCTGGATCGTCTCACGGAGGTCCCTGTCGTGTGTCACGGATCAGCCTCCTTCCAGAGGCAGAGCTCCTGGAAAGCATATGTAAAATGTGACACTAGGCTGCACTGACATGTGTTTGTGTGTGTGTGGGACATGCCTTTATACAAAGTGCAACCCCCCCCATCCCTCTGACTATGCACATACATATAAACACACATTCCCTTTAACCTAAACCACCTGGAAATGACCACTTACACAAACGTGCATCCTCTCCTCCGTTAAAACAGCGTTGCTGACCGGCACACGCACCTGCTGTCACGCTGACCACACACCTACATGTTTACATCCGCATCTCCAGTTAAGCAAATCGCTTTCCTTGGAAGCGCACACTTTACTAGCCACCACGCCCTGCAGGGGCAGTGATACCATAGCAACCAGCCGGATCGCATCCAGCATCAGATGCATGAGATTAGAGAGAGTCGCAGTCCGACTGAAGCTGATATGTTTATGTTTGTGTTGCATGTTGCTAATTATACTATTGCTGGAGAGAAGTAGGGCTGACGCTCACGTGATGTGGGCAGCGTTTCAGATGTTTCTTGTAACCGAAGCTGCAGAGACAGCCTGCCAAGACTCATTCGGATTTCTTCAAAATCTGAATCTTCATTTTAATGATCATTTCAGTAACCGTTCAATACTTAAAGGAGCTGTATGTAAGAAGATTAATAAAACGAATCATAAAATGACCCTGATATGTCAAAAGACATTTAAAAATCATGTTCATTTCAAATACTTATGTCACTGACAACAGCACTCAAGCCAGGATATTCCCTTTTAAAAAGAGGACTTGAGGGCTGCAAGTCTTGTTTTTGTTGTCATTTCGTGTTTTGGCCTGAAGCGCCACCCTCCACCGATCTCCCAATCAGGAAGTCAGTAGTGTTTCGGCATCCGGGTTGCCAGTTCGGCTCTATTTATCGCAGCAGCCGCTACGAACGTGTTGGATGTGAAAATGGCTAGTTTACCAAAACAAAAAAGACCTCGTTATGAATCCGAGTTACGTCGTGACAAGGTCCGAAATAAAACAAGGATTTGTATAGGAGATGCTTTTGATAGATGGAGGCGGCTGAAAGCGGAGAAGAATTTGAAGACAGACGCCAACGTTGCTGATTTTCTCCTGGACAGGTAAGATTCATAGCTAAATGTTTGGCTAACGCTAATTTACTTGGGCAAGGTAACAGAACAAGGTAACAAAGAAATTTCAGTATTCACTACGTCGGAGTATTCACTAGTTAAACAAAGTTATGCATGTTCGTGCATAGTAACGCTAGCGCATAACGTTATGGAGCAGGTGGGTCATCGAATTGAAAAGGTAAATAATTATTATTTAGAATATAAAAACGGTGACTGATATTGCTAACAATAGCAATGTAACGTTAGGCTAATAAGCGGAGCCCGTCAGTCATCATGCCGTGGAAAACATTAGCATGGCCATGGTAATGTGAAACCTTATTGAGACAGTAGCCTAACGTTACCACGGTAAAACGATTTCTTATTCATTCTTTGCATATATTGTGTATTACACGTGCTGCAAATTGACCCATCTGACCATTGCTAACGTTAGTTATTAGTGTCAGTCTTTTCTGATGGAACTGATAAAAAACGTTAGCCATTGATGACGAATGCAGACGTAGTTTTCCCCGCATTATCTTTGGTTAGACACTAGTCTGTGGTAAATGTTGGTTGTTGCATATTATGGTAAATGTGTAGAGTGTTCCATAATTATGACAAAAACGCTTGTCTCTTCAGCTGTTATGGCCCAAGCACTTCAACCCCAGGTAAAAGACAGTGGAAGAAGCACCACCTGACTGCACCATCACTCTCCAGTATTGGACATGCATCGTCTGAAACGCTTTCAAATCGGTCAGTGATCAGTGCCACGTTGTTTTCATTTTCATTTCATATTTGGAAGCATTTTTTGTCTAAAACAACTAAACTATTTATAGAGAAGACCTGCCACCTACAGAGGAAGCATTGGAAGATGAGGAGTGCACTGTGGATGCCTCAGAAGTTCTAGAGGAGAGGTATATAAATACTCTCAAGCTTTCGAATTTGTCTAAATATAAGAAATAATTTTGGTGGTGCTGCAAAACAGCTGATTCCTGCCAAGAGTTTCTTGTAAGTTGTTATAGTTTGAAAAATAGTTGTCAATAATGTATGAAACTAACATGCAAGATGTTACCTTGATGTTGGATATTAGCTTATTGATTACCATAAGTACCTATCCAGAGGTGTCATTGTGGTCAATCAGATGACCCACTTACATTACTAACAATCATCATCATTAGCAGTGAATAATGTTCAATTGCCATGCTTTTTGTGTCTGTCCATTATATTTCTGTATTATTTTGTAGGAGCTGTGGCTTGGGCTCCTACACCATGTCACAAATGAACACAGGTGGGTTCTGGGAGGCTGCCAGCATGCAGACTTGGAATCGGGGAACTCAAGAGTGGCTTGAGCAAGGCTCCACGGCACACGAGGCCCTGAAGAGTATTGTGCGAAACAAGCGATGGCTCAACGAAGTTCACAAATACCTGAACTTCAGGTAATTTAATGAGTGTGTACACATACTGTACCTAGAAAGTGATTTTCAAAAAAATCAAAAAATGTCTCTATGTCCCACCCCCACAGGTCCACTGCTGATCTGGAGTCCTTCCAAAACCATATTTTAATGTATGCCAGCAAGCACTCAGCATTTAGCCCTCCTGTCTTTAAGGCCAGGATGCTCCTCGCAGCGATGGATTACAACTACCACAAGGACCGCCCAGAGTTGTGCAAGTCTGATGGAAGCAAGCAGTAAGTGACATGCTCATTTCTACATGTTGGATGTTGGGAACCATTTTACCTGATTACACCATTGAAACTCTATATAAAACACTGTACTGTAAAACAATCTATTTTCTCTGCTTTTATTTTAGGTACAGGAGGCTGTACAAGAAAAATGCCCAAAGGTATATGCTGTACACTAAGAAGACATCGAAGACCTATGGCTACATCCCAGAACTGCAAACAAAGATTCTGCAAAAGAGGCTAGCTGGTAAGGGAACGCCCAGGCGGAGGAGTCTTCGGCCCGATGACCCCAGAAAGTACGGCCCTCTTCCCCCTGTGCCGGCACCAACCAAGGAGGAACTCCTGCGCACCCAAGTCAGGAGAGGTCTTGGTAGGTAGAATACCAGTTTATTTATTTAGCATCTGTGGCTACATACCACACACCAAGTTAGATGTAATGCATATTACATTTAATTTTAAAATAAACTAAGTTCTGTTTTTATTTTGTTCTCCTCAGTGTCAGCATTCCAGAGTGAAGACCAGTGAAACCCGTTTCCAGAGCCTCTCAGCCCTTGTCATTTCCATTTTCTGCCACAAGCTGCTTTTAAACCATTTCATAAAGTTTCCACAGTACAGAGCAGTTAATTGTTCAATAGTTATTTATACTATTTATACTGTTTATCCCTCGTTTTATTTATTTATTTATTTTTCACTGTTCCTCTATATCGTAAATAGGAAAGCATTGTTATTATAAATAAACTTTTTTTATTGAACAAGGAAGAAGGCTCTTTACAAACTTGGAACAAAACAAACAATTTGTAAAAACAAAGTATATACAACAAGTAACTTCAAGTAAACTGGAGTCGGTAAAGTTTGTTCGAATTGTGGGTAGAAAGCCAGTGTACTGGCCTTGAGGGTCAGGGTATTTGTCCCTTATTCTCCAAATGCAGCAGCTGGGGATAACACGACGGTTACCCTGGCCCAGTGATCCATGCTGCCAAAAGGTGTACTGGCGATAAGCAGCATATCTAAACTGCCTATTATCATCACCTGGCTCTGTAACTTCTGCTACCACCAACACATCATTCCTGTAGTCTCTGTGTATACGCATATAGCCATCTTCCAAGCAGTAAAGCTCGAAATGAGGCAATTTGCTTATGCAGTGCTCAGGCCCCTGGCCACAGCATTTCCTTTCTGCATCTGTGGCCACCTCCCTGCAGTTCCCACAGGTACACCATGGAAGAGCAGCTGCAGGTGGGAGAGTGGTGCTGTCCAATGGAGGCAGGGCATCAAAAACCAATCCAGGGTTCCGGGAGAAGATCCGGGTTGCTAGTGCTCGTAGCCCCATTTCACTCATGTTTTGAATGAGTTCCTAAGTAAACAAACCACAAAATAGCATTTGGCATTTACATTTGATTAAAACTACATAAGATGCTGACATAGATACAGATGATGATATTACAAGTCATAATTTTACTGCCCAGCTCTCATCAGCCTCAAGAGAGGGTACCTCAAAAGTGAGGTCTAAATCAGGCTGAAACAAGTGAGACCAGTACAAGCAAAGATCATCTGGTACAAGTGCTAGGCTACCTTGACATAAACGTGTGTTCTAAGCATATTCTATCTTTTAGCCTGTGCAATAATTTAGTGTTTGGAAGTATCAGGCGTAATTCCACGGCAACATCCTCAATACCAAAAGCGCATAATTTGGTCCACATACATAGAACTTTTGGACATGTTTTGATTTTTTTTAAATTCTACACGTCATGTAATTTTTCATATAGCCTGATGTATTTTAGGAAAATTACCCTCGACTTTACATGTGGTATTGTCGACGTTACAAAAAGTTACCATCGATATGAGCCTATAGTGTTTCCAACCAAACAATAAATTACTGCATAGCCCAAAATTAGAATTTGCATGGATTTCTCAAATGCGTTCATAAAAAGCTTTACATCGCAACACTAGCCTAATGAAGACATTTTTAACAGGGTAACTAACTGAAAACTTATGCTCCGACTGAAATGTGGTAACATTTACGATTCTATTTGGCTAATCGCCATTAGTAAATTTTGCAGTACATTATTACTTCGCAAAAGATGTTTCATAAAGCAATAAATATAATTAACAGAAAATAAACTTACTGTGTAGGACTCATCGCTTGCCATGGCAGCCTACGTTCCTGCTGCATTCTGCAGCCGACCTGGCAACCTCTGGTCGGGGAGGAGGGGGAGGGTACACGCCGCTCAACAGTATTTTGAAAGTGACTGCAGTACCAGTTTTGGCCATAATCTTACAAACGGCTCCTTTAACATGCATATGTCGGAGCAGATGCAAGAGTCGGCGTCCTTTCTTTTGCCGTGCTGTGACGTTTCTGCTGTGATGTGCACGAGACAGGGGAGACAGATTGGAGCCTTGTGCCAATATCTGCTGTCCCGATTGAGTTTATCTTTCTGCATGTGCTTTAGCTTCGTCTACCGATGAAATGTTTGGGTGCAGATGTCATGGGCTTCTTCTGTGTTGTAGTTTGCGACAAAATGATGGCACAGCTGCAGGTCGGTGACAGTTTATGCTGCTCACTTCCAGTTGTGCAAAGTGACCCAAAAAATATTTGCAGTGATGTAGAGGGAAAAAAAAAACTATTTACAAAATATCTACAGAGACACTGCTTCACTCAGTGTGCATCAGTCCCAAACACAAAAACTGCATTTTCCTTGATATCTCGTAGCTTTCCATGTCCACCTCCATATAAACCCCTTCCTGTGTTACAAACACTCTTTTAAAGGCATTAGCCCCTCCCACTGGGCTAATTGCATCAGGCTTGACCATTTTTCCCACAACTTTTTTTAATTTTATTTATTTTTTATTGACATTCAGAATCATACATTCATATCCCTCCCATACATCTTATGTACCTACATCTTACATCTGTTGTCTGCCCCAAATGCCAAAATAGCTTTTTTTAAATTTTGTATCTGAAAGATGAAAAGAAAACCAACAAAACAACAACAACGACAACAAGAAAAAAAACAAAACAAACAAAAAAAAAAGTAAAAATATGTACAGGTAGGGAGTGATCCTTTCCATACAATACAGTCACTAGTCTGTGAAAATAAAATCAGGTCTATGGGACGTGACATATTTGACCCAGTTTTCCCAGTGTGAAGCAAAATTCTCCATTTTGTGATTAACAAATGCTGTTATCTTCTCCATTTTATAAATGTCCATTGTAATGTCCATCCATAAATTTAAAGTTGGACTCTCCTGTGATAACCATTTCCTGGTAATACCCTTTTTACAGGCCACCGGCAAAATATTTATTAGATGTTTATCTCTTTTCGGCCATTCCTCAGGTATGTGTCCAAAAAACATAGTCTTTTCCCACAACTTTTGACAATTTTTTAAACAACAACTTAACCACCTTGTATTGGTGATGTCACTTCCTGTTTGGATGGTATATGGAGGGTGATTGGTTTATTGACTCTGTTTGAATGCTGGAACACTATGCTGGTGAGTAACAGAATCAAAACTACTAAGGGTCCGATCTTCCGCCAGATCTGCTAAAGCCGCAATTAAGGGACAGCGGGTAGCGGGAGGGGCGTTCCCCCACAAAGAACGCAATCTTCCACCTTGCTAAACACGCTATCCCACTTGCGCTACCCGCTAGATTAGTTATGCATAGGAGTGGTTAGGGCGTTCCACCTGTTAAACCAATCAGTGCGTCAGCAGCCATTGCCTTTAAGAGCAGGTTGCTCTACCCGCAAACCGCTATGGAGCATCTTTTCACTCAGATCGGAGCAGCTCTCATGGGCAGCTCGTCTGGGACTCTGCTGTAGAGCTTCCTCTTCTTCCTTCCTTCCTCCTCCTCCTCTGCACTAATATATACATATAAATATTTTTACACAGACAATTCCTATCGGTTACCTGAAAGTCCCAGATAGTCGGTGTGCTCCCAGTAAACACACTCTTGTCATCTATGATTTAACTGGTGAGCAAGCTGTTTAAGACGATCTCTGCTATTTTCTCAGGGGCTCAACTGAGGCCAAATCACACTTTTTATACAAGAGTTAATTCAAGAGGTAGAGCCGTTTGTGCACGTCCACATGTGACCAGGTGGAAGAGCATTGATGCCATTTGGACGGGCTTTTGTATGCACCGACATGCAGGTTGCGGGTAATGGGTGGTCAGACCACCCGCTACCCGCAACCCAAAACCCTAAACCCTAAACCCTTTACCCCCTAAACCCTTTCCGCAAGCTCGGTAAAGATACCGAGTTTGCGGAAAGGGCAAGAGACACGCCCATTGCCACACCTACAATGTGAGTAAGGGAGTCGGCATAATGGGTGGCAGCTTTAGCGAGCGGAAGATTGCATTAGCGGTTAGCGGAGGTTCCTAAACCCGCAATTTGCTCGTAGCGGCTAGTATTAATGGGTAAGGGGACGTGTACGATCAGGGCTTAAGTGTGCACCCTGAATGATATTATAAGCCTGCTTTGGTATGAACGGGAATCTGACGAGTGAGACTGAAACTCAGGGGGAAAAAAGAAAGAAAGAAAAGAGGTGATCTCCAGCAACCAATGACGGGCTACTCTGTCACAGCAGGTGTCTACAGCATACTGTTTGGTGCATTGACAAAAAGACATCAGAAGTACTAAACCATTTTATTTATTTATGCAGAAAAATCGATCAATAGTTTGGCTTACACTGAACAGGTCGCCTGCCCAATGAGCCCATCAAAGATCCACACAGAAACAAACAGCCATGTACGCTAATGACCTTTCCTTGCACTGTACCACAGCGTCTCTTGGAGGGGTCCCGCAACAAAAAGAGATTAAGGGACTCCCCGGTAAATAAAAGCTAAATTAGCGAATAAAAATTCCTACTGTTAATGTAGGATTGCTAATCAAGCATTTGTGCTTTTGGGCTTTGAGAGGAACTGTGAGAGTATCTGCAGAAAACACATGCAGGGGCTGGGAGATCATGCAAACTCCACACAAAAGAGCCCAGCCGGGACTCATAGCAGGAGCCTTTTCGCCGTGAGATAACAGTACTAAACACCACACCGCTATGCTGCCAAAAAAAAAAAACCCCAATGACACACTGGCAGCAGCGATATGGAAACGTGAAGCATGATTTTACTCAAACCACAAGCCAGAAACCAAGAAATCTGCAGTGTTTGACTTTCAGATTATATTTTTAACTTCAAATGAAATGAAAAAAATAACATTGAATCAAATATCTAACATATATCCAATCTACAGTATATTGCACAGCAGCCTTTTTTATATATATATCAGACATGCTGGGAGAAAAAGCCCAGTAGATGTGTAGATATTCCTTTGATCCTTTGTTCAGAAGTGTTTATCACAAAAATCATCAACTGAACAAATGTATGATATCTCTCCAGTGCAAGGATGATAGCTGCAGCTGCAACACCGATGTTCCCATATCACGATGAAGCAGAGTCAATCTGCAACCGAGAGCGATGTTGCACAGCCAAACACTCCTGTCAGCCTTGTAAAATACAAAGTACCCGACTCTCACAAGGTAACCATCTTTCTTGCCCGTCCGTCTGAGCTGCTTGTAAAACATAGCTGTACTTTATAGGCTTGTTACTGTCACAGGGTTACTCTTTTATTTATTAGCCTGTCCAGAGTGAATGGATGTGTTTCTGCCTGTGATGTGAACCTCTTGAAGTGAGCCTGATTCCTGCGTTGCTTCTGCCGGGGTTGGACAGGAATGCTAATGCTATCAGACAATCAGCTCTCCGCCGGGTGGATGAGACATGTGTATGTGTCTCGATCTGTGTGTTTGAGTCCACATAAAAAGAAATGTGCTTAAATCACTGCAGTTGTAGCCTTTCAGACGGTAGTCATTTTTTTTAAAGAAGGGAAAAATAGGGATCGTTTTTGAGTTCATGTTCCATCTTTATTATTGTATTCTGGGTTAAAGCTCTGAAGACTGAATTGTCTATTACTTTTTTTTTTTTTTGCTCCTCCCTTCCAGGGGGCTTCAGGGGGTACGTGACGGCGCTCGTGGCGTCGCCTGTCACATACGGTGTCTCCATGCATCTTGGACCACTGAGCTTTCCCTGCACTGAACTGCGAGATACACGATGAAAAGAAGTTAATCTTCAATGGCATGCTATCATAGCTCATTTCCTCATGAGCTCTCTCATTGTACCAGGATCAAATCTGGGTTGGCACGGAGCAGTTGTTTCCATTTGATATGCCCCCGTGCCCGCTGCACCACTGCCTCGCGAAAAAAAAAAAAAAAAAAAGGATATACTTTTTGATGACCAGTGAATATCCTGCAGCGATTCAACGCTTCTCCCCTCCTGGCAGTGTGTGTGGAACCAATTCTGTTACTGCAGCTAAGTTCATCTCGATTTGGCCGGGGAGGCAGGGGATGAAGGGGAGAAGAAAAGAGAAGAGATTTTAGTGCACTCTCTGTTCTCTGCGATAATGAATGCTTTGTCAGGGAGAATCCATCAACGGTCACTGTGGGGGGAGGAAATGTCAGGGAAAGTTATGGTTTGTTGGCTTTTAACCCACGTGGCCCGGCCCTGCAAAGTAATTGAAGTACAGAAAATGTCATGTTGTTGCACTTCATCTATTTGTATTGCTGTCTCGCAGGATAAATAGAAATATTGCTGTGGCAACACAGCTAACAACAAGCGAGGTGTCTGCTCAGATCTGCTAAGTGTGGGCGGAAGGTTGATGTAGCGAACAATACCCCGCGTAGCACATCCCAGCGTTGCAGAGAGGGAATCTCGATTGATTCTTTTTCTGTCTGGGAGCTCTTGTGCCTCTGTTAGAAACTGCATCTTTACCTTTTTGTCGGTTTTAAAATTGCGAAAAACCCGAGCGGAAAAATTAGCACCTGGTGGCTGCAGAAGCAGTCGGGGATTCGTGTGACAAATGAGTAGTTCAGAAGGCACTGAAAGGCTGAGATCTGCCACGTCCGCATCCTCTCCCAGCTGTGACAAAGAAAAGATGGCAGAATAAGTCGCATTTCTGGCTGGGAGTTAGATTTTTAAAAACACTTTATCTGTATAATTTGACACTTGACGCTCAGGCAAAACACATCTAAATGGCTTTCACGCTTCTTTCATGTCTCGTTCTGATGTTTTTCACGTTTACTGTATGCTTTTGTTTCTGTTGCTGCCTTTTTAATCTTTTATTTTTTTTGTGTGTGTGTGTGGCACTCCTGTCATTCCCTACAATTGCACACATGCGGCACATTTAATTGGTTTCAGGATAACCTTCACCACCTCAGCTGATGTTTTACTTTAAAAAAAAAAAGAAAGAAGAAAAATTAAAGTATCTGCTTGAAATGCCTCTGTGTCCTTGAGGCTCTGTCAGTGTCACGTTCACCTTGATCGTAAACCTTGTCAGTACACCCATCCGTGTCAGACTAAAAGGCGGATCCGGTGCGGCAGGTTCTAAATGAAGAGGGCCTGTCGGTGCTGTTCAGCGGTCCATGGATGGACCCTTTTCCTCCAGTTAGAGGTGGTTGGATTTGAATGACAGCTTCCACATTAGTGAAAGCTGCACAACCTTAGACTGATCAGGCTCTTTAACTGTTGAAGCATGGCTCCCAGTGAAGACCGCCCTTCTCTGAACCTTCCTCATTCCAATTCTCACACCAGAAGCAGCTGTCAGCGTCGGCCCAACTAGGGCTCAGGAATCCAGGCTTTCTGTCGACGTTTTCTTTTTTTTTTTTTTTACGCGAGTAATAGGAGAGCGTTTTCGGCTCTACACCCCCATCCGTTCCATGTATTGACCAGCCGGCCCCAACAAGGTAAACGCTCTGATTCAGAGCTCACCGAGGGTCAGCGGTGGTAGTTACTGACCCGGAGGACGGAGTCGGAAGAAAGAGCGTATTTTTTTTCCCCATGCTTTCAAATTGGGAGAGACCGAAACGAGACGCTGCGGTTTGCAAAACACAGCTCCTCTGTTGGAGATGACCTGTCACAGTCGTCACATGATCAGAGCACGGAGCGGCTGATGCGTTTTGACTGTGGCAGAGCACAATGATTTGATTCAAATGTTATGATTGGAAGGAAGGGGGAGAGGAGAGGAAAAAAAAGAAAATCTGCAATTTTCAGTAATTGTTCCCTGGAATGAAATTGATTCACACCCAACTGAGCATGAAATAACATTGGCAGATGACACTGCTGTTACTCTGCCTGAAACATAACACGAATCTAATAAGAATAATCAGCATTTTATTGCACAGAGGAGACACACAGAGGGACTCACACACATCTCCTCAATATATCTGATTGCTAGGAATGGTTACTATGTTACAAATTAATCCCATTTTAATAGAGAAATTAATTACTTGGAATCTTTGTGCTGGGTGGAAATCATTCACAGCTGATATGAAAAGTAACAATTTCCTCATCCAGATACCCCATCAGTGAGTAAAGGCATGTGATTACTATGTTAACCTTTTAACAGTTTTAAACAGTATATTTAATTAACTTTGTCCTTACCTAAATCAACTGTAACATCTGAAATTATTAAAACTGAATTAGGAAATATGAAAAAGTATTTTCCCATACTTGAGAGCATATACAGTTTTGGGTGCCTGAAAATGACTACAGACTCAAAAAGTCTGACAAAAGACAGACCATACAGCTCTGGGTATTTACAAGGATGAAGTTATGTCACTCAGGCACCTTTACATTGTAGCTCCTCCTCCTCTTACGCTCCACCCAGCTTCAGATGGTGCAGAGATTTTACTCTGTTTCAAAAGAGGTGGCTGACCCAACCCCCAAAAACCAGCTGTTATGAACAAACCCGAAAACCTCCATCCCTACTTTGGGCAAAAACAACCCAAAGTAACTCCCATCCCTGCCATCCCCGTCTATACACAAGTGTGTGTAACTGTACAGCACTATATTGCACATAAACAACAATTAAACTAGCTCACAGAGCTAAAGGGGACATTGTGGTAGAGTTAGGGTTAACCTAAGAGGCTCAAGGAAGTAATGACTGGAGAGAAAAAGAAGGAGTGACGGAGCAAGGGACCAAACGAGTAAATATTGGACAGCGTCATAAAAGCGCCTTCAACCTCCAGGCCTGCAGAGGGACTCACTGTGCTTAAAAGTGCAAAAGTTCCTTTTTGCGGCTTTAAATTGTGTCCGAGCACCATGATTCCAACTTCCAGGATCATGCAGAGCTAACAAAAGTTGAAGTCACTGACCCCCCCCCCCCCAATGACCCACATGTTAAAACGTCCAGCTTTGTCAGCAGAAATACACATATTTGGAGTCTGGTTCAAAAATCTGTTTTGGTCTCCATTACTAGATTTTACATCCATAACAGCCAGATGGAGGGGGATTTATTCATTTATTTTTGTACCACATCAAGTAAAATTATAGAAAGCAACAATTTTCTGTTTATTTAGGGGCATGGTATTCTGGTTGACCGCCGGCTTAGCCAATGGCTAGCAGTCATCACTTTAGCTGCTTCTGTGCATAGCTTCTTTGCTGTGAATAAAAGCATAACAGAGCATGGTTATTTGTATTTTAAAGAGAATACGTTTTGCGCTGCTAATTGTACTAACAGACTGTGACTGACGGCGGGTTCAATTCAATTTCAGTTCAATTTTATTTGTATAGCGTCTGTTACAATGTCAATTGTCTCTAGGCGTTTTACAAAGACCCAGAGCATGACCCCCAAGCCCTGGGTTGGGCTGGAAGGGGTCAGAGGGGTCCGAAACTTCGCTAAGGTGTGCTAACTGTGCATCAGAAGGACACGCGGCGGTTGTTTCTGATGTTGCCACTGAAAAATTTGAAACAGGAGGTTTCATTGCAAACATTCGCCGGCAGCTCTGTATCTCACTCCAGCTTGGCTCCGCTGAAGGAGTCGCGAGTGACGGGAGATCATTTCAGGACTCTTCCAAGCATAAGACATGATACTGAACAGACTCTGCACCATTTCCCCCCCCCAGATGAATCAAGAACAATTTATTCTTAATTTACAACTGATAAGTGGTTTACAAAATGGATGCATGGATAGCAACACTGAAGCGGTTTATGTTGTGGACTGCATCTTTAAAGCATTGCCCATTTTATCCATGGGCTAGGGTTAGCCCGTGATCAATTTTTTTTGAGATACAGTTATTGCATTTATAGATTTCACTGCTGAGTTTGGCCTGGGGCAGTGGGTAGCTGCACAGCTTCAGAAAACACTCTCCACACTGATCCACAACACTGTTAGCCCAGTGGCTCTCCGGAGGCTCAGGGCTGATCAGTAAACAGACTGACATGATTCTGATGCCCAGCCTCTAGCTATTTAACCCGGCCTCCTCGAGTGCAGAGCTCATCTCACGAGCTGACATGGTCTTCTTCAGTTGGCCACTCCCTAATAATTTTTCCTTCATTCAAGCAGCTGCTGCAGCAGAGATATATGATTTTAAAATGAGAGACTGCAATTGGATAGCAAACAGAGATTACTTTAGCACTTCAGCAACAATCAATAGCCCCTGACAGACTTTGCATAAGAAACAGAGTGAAAGAGCCACAGCTTCAAACAAATTCACCCATATGAAGACATCCATTAGATAGCCATGAATTTGTTGTGACTAACCTAATGTGGCTGTTAAACTGATGTCAACATCCACTCACAACATAATTTTCACAGCCTTTCTCCCTTATTCAATTTCACAGTGAAAACTAACAGAGAATAGACAGAGGATAACCAATGACATCATTGTGAGATTTAATACTTTCTGCCTCGGTCAATAAACCAATGAATGTGCAACACAAGCAGTGAATGCATTTTATGCACTCAAGCATCTCAAAACTATAATATAGATACAGACTGTATAAGGATAACTGGACCAACCCTTCATGACATCATCTATATGTTTATAAAGAGTGATTTTGAAACCACTTTTCAGAGCTAAAACAAAGATGAGCAGAGCTCTACTGGAACTCGCCAGTAGCTGACTATCTATCCCCTGCAGACACGTGTTTGGGCAAGCCTACCGCCATCAGCTCGGAAGTTGTGGGACAATAGACATTGGATCCCATCATGCTTCCACTTGGAAGGGTCCTGTAATGATCCCCGTGGCTCACAGCTCCTTCAGCTGAGTGGGGGTACCACTGCAGTGGTACCTCCAGTTTCAAATATCTTTTCGGTGGCAACATCAGTAACGATTTCTTGGTTAGCACGGCTGCTTGGCTAAGCTTGTTCCTCAGAGCCTTCAGTCAGTCTGTTTGTACAACTGGTTTACAAGCATAACTATATCTGCTCTTTAAATCTGACTATGTTCTGTTGGCATAATATCGATTTCTGAGCTGTGAATGAAAATCTATGTGCTCAGTAGCTAAAATGATGATGGCTAGCCATTGGCTACACTGACCTGCCAATTAATACATTGGTTGATTTATATAATTTAACCTGATACGGTACAAAAAAAAAAAAAAAAAAGAAAAGAAACCATGTACAGTTGTCATGGATATGAAATTTAACTATAAACTATTAACTATAGAAACTAAAACACCAGACTGGAAAGTACTGAAACCTGAATTTCCCCTTTGGGGGATCAATAAAGTATATTTGTATTTGTATTTGTATTGTATTGTAAAACCCATTTTTGTACCAGGCTATAGGTATGTTTATTTCTGCTGTAAAGTTAGATATTTTAACACGGGGTGAGTGGGGATTTGCTCTGTCTTGGAGCCAGAACCTAGTGGTCAGTTGAGGAATTGCACGTTCCATTTCTACCGGCTTTGTTTCGGCATGAGGGTGGAGATGTTGTCACTTGGGTAGAACCCACGCCAACACTCAGCAATTATTCTAGTGTATGTTAAGCAATAAATAAAACAGCCACAACAGAAGTTTCTCTTCGTTCCTTACCATTGTCTATGCACATTGCAGTGTTCAGGAAAATAATATTGATGAACCAGAAACATTGTTCATGCAGTGTGAACCTTCTATAAGAACAGTGTCTGTGTTTATTTTCTGGTGACTCGGTGGGTATTCATGGCCAAGCCTTGTATTTCCCTCAACTCTACCCAGGTACATTGTTTTTGTATTTCACCAAGTGGTTTTGGTTGTTATGTGGACAAAAAAAAAATATAATATATAAAAAAAATATATAAAGAAAGACGGAAAGAATGGCAAAGACAGGGCTCATCATAGGTTGAAACATGTAAGCAAGTAATTCTATACGGCCTTTAGTATCAGTCCAAGAAACTTCATGTTTTTCATGTCAACTTATTTTCATTTGTTAATGATTTCCATTTGAGGCCTTGAACACATTCCACATTACGTTGCAGGGAAAATTTAATGCCAGTAAAAAAAAAAAAAAATAAAAAAATCAAAAAGCAGGTGATGCCAACAATTGTAATGATGATTGGAAGAATCCATGAAAAGCTATTTAGGAGCAAAGATGATTTCCACTTTGCCAACAATTGTGTGGAAAACTCTTTCAAATCTTTAAAACAATGTTCTGTAAAGAAGGATTGGAAGTGATTTACTTTTTTTTTTAAAAAGCACATAATATATTTTAATACATATAATCAAGTGATTTAAGTAATCTGAGGGAATTTCATGGTGATCTATGAGAAGACACTACATTAAGAACCATCATTCATCAGTTGTTAATATAAGCACAAGGGCAAGGGAAGGGTTTGGGAAACAGCAATCAAGCATTAGAATATGAAGTCATGTTGAAGCCTGGTGTTTTCTCACCAGCGGGAAGATTTGAGACGGACTAAGATAATGATGGTGGTGATGGTAATAGTGGTGACATTTTCTTCGGTCCTTTGGTCATTTTTAATAGTAGTAGTAACAGGTATTATTGACATAATCATCCTTATTCTGGTTTTCATTAACCACAGCTCAAAAAAAAACCTTTCTTTACCAACATTGATAGTCTAATAATCATTTTGTAATCTTCTATATTAAGGTACATAAAAGCATATTTGTATTCATACATAAACATTGCTAAGAATAAAAATTCTCCATCTTTCATAATATATATTACATGTTGCTTCACAGTACAGATGATAAAAAAATGTACACTTGGGTAATTACATGTGTTTATGTTCACACGTATGTCTGCGTGTGTAAAGGTGTCCCCATGTGTATGCATGTGTGAACATGGGTGAGTGTATATGAGCATGGACATGTGCGTACACATGTGCATGTATAGGTGTTTGTACAGGCACATGTGGGGACAGGTGTATGTTTTGTGCTTGCACGTGTGGATGAAGTGTGTACATGCGTGAATATGTGTATACATTTGTATGTGGTTGATATATCGCCATACATGAATAAGCTTAAGCTTTAATGAGTATACAATTTTACATTTGTTTAACATTCTTCATGTTACTATTACTAATTAAACATTTAGAGATGAGTTCATTACCACTACTACACCAGAATGACTAAGAACATTTGACTAAGTGACTTCATTGTTAGTATGGAGGCGTGTTCCTTATTATGGTTACATCTGTATAGATAAATAGGTATTTGTATTTATGTATGTGTGTATGTCTATCTTAAGTAATGAGTAATGTATACATGTACATTCAGAAATCTACCCACAAGTTTAGTTTATGGACATTTATGCATTTATGCCCTCCCCCAACTCCCCCCCCCACTTCTAGCAACACAATAAATCTATAATGTTTACATGAATTCTACACATGTGCACAGGCCTACTGCTTGGTAGAAGGTGTTCATCCAGTTTCTCGTTAGTAGTTTTTTCTACTTTCTATGTATTATCTTTTAAGTTTGTCCTGTATCACACTTCACAACCCAGCACACACCACACCCTCACTGTTGTGTCTCTTTAATTGTCTTGTCTTTAAATGTCTCACTGCTGGTGTTTTTAGTCCTCCCTGATGGAATCAGGGATTTAAGATGTTAATAAAGATGTTAGAATTTACTGCCAGAGAGAACTGATGAAGGACACATTCACCCTTCACATTAGCACAAAAAATCTGCTACAAGATTAAACTGCATATATATACTAGATGGTTTTGCCAGATGATGACAGTAACCATGAATGTAAATGCAGATGAAAAAAAAAGAATATGCCATGTTTACAAGTGCCATTTAAAACTTCCAGAGGAAGCATCAACATCTCCAGACAGTTACTACAGTGCATGCTCCATCACAGAGTGGATCTGTGATCTGCAATAAGTCCAAAGACCAGTGCCTGGGATGGTATGAAGTTGTATCAGCGCCCTTGGCAAAGCTTATTTACACTTCGGTGATAGCAGCATTAATATAGAAAAGCCTACTGAGATTTTAGGGCAGCAGATGCTGGCTTCTTTCCCATGGGCCATCCTTGTATGTTCAATAAGACAAAGCTGCAAAACTACATTCTGCACACATTAAGAGGCATGGCAGAGGAAGAAGAGGGTGCAGGTACCGAACTGATCCTGCACTCCTGACACGTCAACAACAAAGAATCTGTGGAGAATTTTCTAACAAAAACCAACTGTCTCGACTACAAAATAAGTCCTGTGCTTTCACTTTTACACCCAGGTTGAAATAATGAGGACATATTGCCATGTGGGAATATGATCTTTCTATATCTTCCAATCCTTTTGAATCTCCCATCACTGAGTGAATTCAGCATTCAATTTCATAATGATGCAATCTGAAAGTTGAAGCCACATGTAGGCTGTAAATGGATTCTTTTTTAAACGCATGCACTGCAGTCCTAAACATTTTCCAGAGACTTTCAAGAAGGACTGCTTGGGAGGGTGTCAGTAGTCTTAAACGTAAGTCTGGATCTGTTGCAGAGGCTTTCCAGCTAACCTTCTATTGAATTATCCAGGAGATGGTATTTACTGCGACTGAGCAGGTGTGTGCTGGTAAGAGATACTTCTCTCCACTCTTTTCTACTCAACTATATGTTGTCTTTTAATTACTTGTCAATATTGTGGACATTGCTGATGTTTAATCAGACTGCACAGATATTTTGCGAACAACACGAAAACACATTCATCAAGAAGCTTTATCTGCATTGTGCTGTAAACAAAAGAGGAAGCCCGCTGCACACTTTTTTGGGTCATTTCCTGGCACCGAAGAGCTCTAGACAGATGCTCCCCCGGTCTCCCTCCCATTTCCAGCTATGAGAGTGCACCTCAAGCAGAAAATCTCCAGCTGCGAGTCGTGATGTGAACAACAACTGCTGAAAAGCCTGGACCTCACTGTCTCCGCAGTCTTCAGAACATCCTCAGCTTTGCTTGAGATGGGACTACTTATGCTCAAACGTGAGCTTAGCCCGGTTTCTTGAAATGCAATACCAACAATGGCCACTAGGTGCCTCCAGTTATCCCAGGGACCGTTAACAGGACCACCACTCGTGCAGCAGTCAGTCCTGATCTTTCCTTGTCGAAATGTTGGGAACACAGCCTGGAATTTCTTGTGAGGTTCTGCACGTAAACGTTCTTCTCTGTCTTGTCCTTCCTCTAAAGCGGAATCAGCGCCTTCCATCTTTTGGCCAACTTTTACCCAAGTCAAGTCCCTTCTTCTACAGGCATGAAGGGACAGATGTTGTAGCTTTTTTTGCTGTGGAGCTTTGTGACGTACTCTCCATGTCAACGCAGTAGTACACCACGGTTGTTTGAAGGCAGAAAATGACGTAAAATGAATGATCTGTGTCGCTTCTTTTGACTTGTTGCTTTCTTTACCAGAAGTGGTCGCGCCTGTAGAAAGCTACAAATGCAATTGCTAAAACTGATGCTGCCACCTACTGGATAAAATAGGCACAATTTTTACAGTGTTCGGGTAGCGACTATTGATTCAGAAAGTGTTAACTTCTCTCAGAAGCTCATACTAATGCAGTTACTCTTTCCCACAGATGCTAATGGTGTCATCAGATAGATTTGATTAGGTAACTTCTGAAAATAACAACATAATGCAATAGATATTGGTTCACCTACTCTCTGAAATTCTTCGATATATCCCTTTTGTGGCAGCTTAATGCATTCCTCTTTGCAATAATGTCATTATTCAACAAAGCCAAGGAGACTGTTTGATGAGACTTAAATAGTATTTACATACCTCAAGACCACAGTATACCAGTTGTACAACATAAAATCATAAACTGCATTTACGGTCAGTGAGAGTAATGATTTCATATTATCTTCTCCGTCTATTTCATATCGACTTGCTTAATGGGCCTACAGTGAGATACGCCACATCTCTGTCAACCTGTCATCCAGATAGGCTCGCTCGCACAAGCAGTTTCTTGAAGCGTCTCTATTGTCTCCACTGGAAATTAGTGGGGAAGGAATTAAAGTGCAAGGTTAATTAAGAAAGAATCGCAGCTGCTAATCACAGAAAAGTCCACACAGTCGGTATTGTTGAGAGCAAGGACTGGGAATGTGCTTCCACAGAAAAGAATAAATAATAGATGGAAAGCTCTTTATACCGTTTACTGCACCTTAACTCTTCTTCTGCAGCATCGTTGGCAACATATGCACGTGAAGTGACTCTTCCCCCCCGCAACCGCAGCATGAGTGGAGGTCAAGATGTACAATAGTCATGCAACAGCGCTGCTGCGTGGAGGTCTGAGAGCCTACTGGAGATTGACAACAGTACATGATCACAATTAGGCAAATCTGTATGAATATATGCAATGAAATGAAGCCATTGTGGAGGTTAACATCCGAGCAATGATCTCACAATTGTCTCTCCCAGGAAAGAAATAAAATAATGTAAACTTAACAAATTGACATTTGTATTAGAGTATCTGTGGAATATTACGGTTGACAGATGCCCTTCAGGCATGTCTGAAGAGCACAGAAAATACACTTTTAACTGTCTTTTCAAGACAGCTTCTCCGCCAACTTCAGCTCCTCTGTCAGCACACGTTTGATGTAAACCGCACGTTTCCAGCTCAAACGTTTTAGCTCTGCCGAGAAGCGAACGTCTGCTCAGAAGACGCCTGACTTTTTCCTGTGCTGATCAAGTTGCAGGCTCACCTCGCCCGGTCTCGTCGCCGCCCATCGCGCAGAAGATGGAGGGCGAACACAACCACACAGCTTCATTCCCCTCCGCTCTGACGATGGGGTAGCGCTGCGCTGCCGCCAGCTGCCCGAGGTGGGCCCCGAGTGTGGGAAAGTCTCTCCTCGCCCTAATGGAAGACAAACACCTCGGAGAGCGGCGAAGATAGCGTGAAAACGATTAGAGCGTGACCCAGATTCTGTTGTGTCTCCGGCCTTTCACGGCGGTTGACAAATACAGGAGGGGACCTTTGCTAATGAAAACACTGAAGAAACACTGGATGCTAATGAAGACAAACAGCCTCGTCCCAAGGTGCAGCTGGCAGAGGCTTTGACACGGGGAGAGGAAGGTGCTCGTCAATAGACCCACTCTATTAAAACTGAGTGGCCAGGAGAATAAATAAATAAATAAATAAATAAATAAAACACAACAATGACTTCCAGTGATGTGATGATTTGCGTTACGACGTCAGGTCATGTGGTGTTTTTGTGCTTATTCTTCCTGATAATGTGATTTAACAACAACAACAACAATGACAAAAAAAGGGCTGTTGCAGCATTTTTGCGTGTCAGGGTTAAAAAAAAAGGCATTAATTTAATCACATATTATCACAGGTCAGTACGACCCCCCATATTTCATCGTGGAGCATGAATCCCATTTGTCACACTTGTTTTGGCCACGTTTGACCCCGTTTATATCTGCGGTAATTGCAGCACAGCTAAGGGTGAGAACGGCTCTCTCCTGCATGACTTTTCCTGCCGTCAATATTTATTTGTCTTTGGAGAGACACACACACACACTCAGGGCTAAAAGATTATTTTTTCTTTCAACGTTTTTCTTTAATCTCGCAGCATTTTCTTCTTTTCCTCCAGCCGAGCTCCCTTTTAGTTCAACGCTCCTAATTGACCCGCGTTCGAGAGCTAATAGACCAGCGCGGTTGTATTTGTTACCGCTCACTACTTTTTCACTTGTGACTGAGAAGAAACAGAGACCCGCACACACAGAAGAAATAAATAAAAAAAGAGAGAATGTTTGAATGAAATACAGCAAGCGCGCCTTGATGTTTGCTAGCGTTGTCACGGTGTGTGATCGGACTCTGGGGAGAAAGGCTCACCTCCCAGCAGGAAAGCCAACCCACGCCATTAGTTACAGGCCCGCCTCTGCGCGCTGCTGGGTTAGCATCAGTGGAAACCATGAATGATACATGGCAGATCACGCTTTAGTTTTGTGGACGGTCCGGCCCGACATCCTGCTTTATGTGCAGGATGTTGCATTTTGCATCAGCACAGATAAGGGATCCCACTTCTCTGTTTTCACCATTCAAAACTCCTCCCTTGGAATATCTTCCTCTGGGGACGTTCTTCCCTTTAAATACACATCTCTTTAAAGATGTCAGTCCCTCCCCTTTGATTCTTATCTCAGCCATATCTTGCTTTAGTATCTGCTCCAATCCAGTCTTTTTTTTTGCTGCCTTTATGATCTTAGAACAGTCACACTGATGCTATAAAAGCTTTTGAGCTTTATACTTACAGATACATGTAATGCCATTGATTTTAGAAGTCAATCCTGCTGGACTGACTTTGAGTTTTCATAAACAAAATGTACAACCCAGGCGCTTTAAAAGTAAAATTGATTAAATCCTGGTTTGTGCACACAATGATATACAGTCAGAGGAGCTGGAGTCATGAAGGATTCATTTAGTAAATATTCCAGCAGCCCAGCGAAGAGTCGAGGAGCTCATTCCACCGTGTTTCTACCAGCCTCTCCTGCCAAACGTGCCTGGAATGAACAATGGTGTTTTTCCAGTAGGAGCCAGTAGGTGGCACTGACATAATGCGGGAGCCTGCCAATCTGTTATGCCTGGCTGGCCCACAGAGATGTTTGCAGTAATTTAGTTCCACTGCCAATATATAAATAGGAATTCTGCTGTTAGCACAAAAGAGCGAGGGAAGGGGGCACACTGCCGAGTGAATGTGGATTGCTCCCCTGCTCCCATTTCAACATCAAAGTAATCAAAGAAAACAAGCTTTTTTAATCGAAAGTATGCAATTAGAATAAAGCAGAACTGTCCTGGCTGTGCGCGCTGCCACGATGAAGAGATGAAATGGCTAGAAGGAGAGCAGAAGCACAATCAGTGCAAGCAGCACCTTCTGGACCGCAGTCAGAACGGGCAATTTAGCACTTTTCATTTCTGTCCCACGCTCCTGCGCCAAAGATTCATTCCGGAGGCTTCAGAAGATGGACAAAACAGCAGTGATTAGGAACATCAGAGGTCGCAGCTAATAAAAACATGTTACTTCCATTGTTGAGACATGTAGGATTTTGAAAGAGCCCTTTTCTTCTGCATGGTCGTGTGGTTCCCACTTTCCCTTCTTCCTTATGAGGAATTAGGAAGAACAAGGGTGCATGTTACATGGATGTGTCAAAGAGCACGATGGATAGTCTGCTACAGTACACTCATAATTTGTTCCTGTGGCATTAATGCATTCTCCAGCCCTAACCTCTCTCTCCTTCCACATACAGACCAGTACACAAACTCAACATGGCTATGTATAGACATACCCCATGCTGTCCTGTACTACGCCGTGCCAAAACAATGATAAACATTTGGCCGCTATAGGAGCGCTCTGGAAACCAGCCAGGCTGAATGGGCTGTTTTGTTTCACTGAACAATGGCGCTGCTAAAAGTACTTAACAGCTGTGCTGCGCTGCGTTCTCCCTGCAGACCCGCAGCAGCACGGCGTTCTGGAAGTGTTGCTTTATGCAGTTGTTCATTTCTTCATCCTTCTGGGAGCTGCGATTTACATTCAACGTGCTGCGTTTCGCATTTGAAAAAAAGAAAAGAAAAGGGGAAAAAAAGGATCAAGGGCTGCCATTTGAAGCATGTGCCTTTTTTAAAAGGGTTGTTAGAGCGTTTTGGAATGAAGCACTTTATTTCCTGTCAGCACCAATCAGAGCTTTATAAGCTGAGAGAGGCTTTTTAGCTACATGACGCTTGCATGTTTTAAGCCTTCCTTTCCTTTCGATCCACTTCCTTTTAAAAAGGAGCAACAACCAGAAGCAATAATGTGAAAAAAAAAAAAAAAAAGAAACATATTTCGATAGGATCTCACCCCTGGACAGCGGAGCATGCTAGCGCCGGGTAAACTAGTCAAACCGAGGCGTCCGCTGTGCGCAGGTCAACTTCACTCCCTGCAGGATGGGATCTAACAGCTGTCATTTAAGATCGATTTCTCCACGAACCCCAGCGCAATAAACACTTGAGAGTGCCTCTGCTTTGGTGATGTGCGAATGTAATGAGGGTCTGTCACATGACTGACAAGCAATGTTCCTGCCTCTTCTTGCTTTCTGATTCAGATGACCTCTATGTATCTACCCTGTTCGTCCCGTTGTAAACATACGGGTCATTACGGCGCTCAGCATACACAGATTTTAAACTGTTAACATGAATAAGTCAAAGCAGATTGTCAGTTCTCAGATAGTTCTGTCATTTCTGATTCTGCAACTATTTGGTGTCTGAAGTGCCCGAGTCGTGGCTTTTTTTTAATCATGGATACGGTAATTAGGTTAAAGTGTCTGATTTTTTTTGGGTTATCTGGCTGTTTTGTCGTCTCATCTTCGTGGCTAGATTTTATATGTTTTCATCTCAGCCGCCGTGCTCCTTTTTATGCCGCGCTGTCAATCACTTCGCACCCGCGGGAAGGGGAGCGAGCCTGCTGCCGCGAAATAATACCAACAATAATAAAACAGCAACATGTCGACTTGTAAACTTGTCACGTTGACGTCTTCTTCTTTGGACTGCCTTTGTTTGAGGAGACAGCAGTTAATTTCCAGTTTTACATTTTAACATTCGCCTTTTGACAACAAACATAAACTAAACAAAAACGAAAGGACTAAATGTCACACATACCGCAAAATAGAAACCTCGATAAAGACGGCGGATAGGCTGTGACTTCAGATGACAACCCTATTCTCTATTAGTTTGACATGTGTGTAGCGCAGAACGCTGTGATTGCCACTTAGACACAATTGCTCGCGTATCTTGTTGGGTTCATTCATATAAAGATAAATACCAGCACTTTACGCACAAACCCTCAATATATTTATCTGTACACTCTGCTGATGCTCTGTCTACACTGGTAGTAATTAACTGGAAGCTGCTATCTCCAGCTTTTTCAGAAATAAATGTGATGATAATAATCCACAGACTGCTGGGGTGTTGGAGTAGGATTAGCACGGTACCGTGCTAAAGTCTTGTTTTATCAAAACTTTTTTTACTGGCATCTACCGCTGGCATGCTGGCCTTTATGAGGGGTGTGTCAGACTTTGGCACAGTAACACACATCCCGCCTTGTCACGTCATGAGTCTGTTATAGAGCTATGATGCAAGAGGATTCGTGGTATACGCCTGTGAAACAGTCACGTTCAGGCACAACTGGGGCCCATCACGACAGTCCCGTGGCTGTAGAGGCCCACTGCATGATGGGAATTCAGGGGTATCAGACTGATCCGTGAAAGGGCCGTGTGGCTGCAGGTTTTTGTTCCGACCATGCAGAAATCAACTAGTTGTCTTCACTAAAGATTTTAACCAGTTCATTTGATTGACTAAAACAAGTCAGCTGTGCAGTTGCATGGTTGGAAGAGAAACCTGCAGCCACACGGCTCTTTCACGGATCAGTCTGACACCTGTGGGATGGAGCATGCCAGGTAGAGCTTCAGGTGTGAGGGAAGAAACCAGAGCAGCTAAGCAGCTAAACTCATAGACAAAAGCCGCCGCGGACCAGGAAGGTCCCAACTTTTTGGCATCACAGTTAGTGCGTTTACATGGGAAGTTTAATTCCTCTTTAATTCAGAATTTAAAAAAAATCCGATTTAAAATGATTAAAAATTACCATGTAAACACCTAATTCCGAATGAATATGTCCATTCCGAATTAAACTTAATTCCGAAGTAAGTCCGAATCCGAATAGAATAATTCCGCGGTCATGTATACACTCATTCTGCTTTAAATTAATTCCGGTCTTTCTGCACATGCTCGTTCTCTTGCCTGTTTGTCGCGATAACGCTTGTATTCTGAGCTGGGCTTGTTTTCGAAGGAAAATCATCGACATGATATTGTCGTGCTGCTGCTTCAAAAATAAAATCAAAACAAATCCAAAAAGGATGCTAATAATGTAGTCCTCCATGTTGTTGCTAATTGAGTAAGTTTGTTTTCTTCCGGTAGATGTAAATACGTAAAGACGTCTGCCCCCCCTATCCAATCAGAACCCTTCCCAATCCCCAGACCTTAAGCGGAATTGGATAAAGCCGATCAAACGTGATTTCCATGTAAACCTCAATTCGGAATTCCATGTAAACTTGAAGGAAAATAGTTTAATTCTGAATTTAAAAACATCATGTAACCGTGACCAGTGCTGCAACCGTGGTACCGCCATGCAGCTGAAACTTCCAAAAAAGTCTGGATGCTTATTTGTTTGCAGTGAACGTGACAGTAAACTTGCTTCAAATGATAGTGTTGTCAAAAGTGGCATGTTTTTATTCCCAGAATGCATTGCATTCCACAGCAATGGACGTGCCTGTACAACAGTAACACAGCAGAATATTTCCTCTGCTCACTCAGAAGACAATGTTAACAGGAAACCACACTAATGATCAGCTTGACTTGCTTTGTTGTTCTGTATATTTTGAATATTACGTCTTTTAGCCAGAGCAGCTAGAACGGTTTTGTGACCCGTCCGTGCACCTTTCCATCTCAGCGAACAACTCATGAAAACCCATCACTCACTACGCGCCTCCTTATCTTCCTTTTTGTTTCCTTTCCTTTGTTCCGCAGCTTGTGACTTTTCAGTCACGCGGGGGAAAAGTTTCTAAATTTAAGTGCAACGTGTGATTGACAAGGACGTTAATTATTTTGCTAGACTTGAGAGAATGGCAAAGAGCTGACGGGGCGGTAGTGCTGAGCAGTGCAGTTAAATGAACATTTTGTCTCACAGTAGAACTGAGCTATTGCTTATCAAATGCAGAACTGGGCTCTCCTGCAGCTGACGTGAAGAACGTCCAACTGTAAATCAGCTTTGGAGAAAAAAAAACACATTTATTTGCTCTCCATGCATTTAATAATTAACCTGCTTAGAATGCAGTTTATTTGCAGTTTGCACAGTCATTGTGAATGAGTGAGAGGAGACTGCTTGTTTGTTGTGAGAGGTCAGTCCTTTGACTTCGACTGCAGAGGTCTGTGGTTCAATACGACACGTCGTTGAACGACTTAAATAAACAGTGGTCTGCATTTCAACGCTCAAGGCTCCTCAGTGCGTCTCACAAAGGCAAAAATGCAGCAATGCAGTTCATGATGCGAGGAGACAACGAAAGCCCTTCCAAATACTAGAGTAGTCTCCAAGTCAGTCGACTCACAGAACGAGAAATACGTGTTTTAAATGACACTGAGAGTTTGGCATCTACACTCTAACCCCATCACCTCCTCCCTACACAAAATGCCTACACCTTGGGGATGCTGCGAGTGATGAGCAGCGGCTTAACCCCTTATCCTTAGATCCTGAGATTCGGGGGCCAGCAGGGGGATGCTGGGGTGACGGCGGTGCTTTAGAACAGCAGTCAGTTGAGCATCACCTGGCGGGGCAGAGGTAGGCAACACTGAAATAAAAGATTTATCTAATCTAATCTGAAAATGTTTAATGCATGTGAGCGCAAGCATCTTCTGTGATTTTATCAGCATGTCTGTTTGTTATATTGTGTATTGTACGTGTGATGATGATGCTTCCTGTTACTATCCTTCCCCGATCGAACAGTTTAACATACACAAACAGATCTTTATGTGCCGTACAGTTGTTCCCCTTTAACTGCTCAGAGACGGATGCATTCAATGATCATTCAGTAATTCTTTTTTCATGTGAAAAATATTTTATCAGAGGAGGCGCCAGATCCTTCAAAAAAGATCATTACTCCTCTCATTAAATTCATATTTAAAAAAAATGAAGCTTTCCGTTAGCAACACAAGTAAACATCTAAAACAACCGCACACATCCGTGTGTGTGTGTTCTCTAACCTCAGCCCACTTCATTTTATGCACCAGTCGTCCCCTTCAAGCCCAGAACAGGGCGACCTCATTAAAGCAGGTTAAGGCAACCCGCTAATGGCTCCTCACAGAGCTTATAACACGGGGTCGCCTAATGTTGCCCGTTGGTTTGTTCCATTCATCAAGCTATTTATGACGTAGTATTAACAGGTATGTTGAAGTCACGGCTGAGGTCTGGAGAGGCATTAGCAGGAGACTTCTGGGCTGCAGAGAAGCAGCTCCCTCCAACCTCTGACCATTTCTCTCTAAACTGAGCTATAGGAAATAAAATGATCCGTTTAAGGCATGGATGCTACATGATGCAACATGACTTGCAATGCATTTAAACCACAATCTGTTGTTTTTCTTTGCAAAAGTTAATTTACAGACAGCTGTGCTTCCACTGCAATCAGATGATTTTTGCTTTGTTTTTACACACAAAACAGCCAATATAGGATTAAAAGAGGGACCGTTACCTTTTGGACTGGACTGTGAAGACTAGAAGTTACTTCATCCCATTCATGTTTATCCTCTTTGTTTCAAATGCTCATGTCCTACAGTCATGGAAAAAAAATTATTAGACCACCCTTGTTTTCTTCAGTTTCTTGTTCATTTTAATGCCTGGTACAACTAAAGGTACATTTGTTTGGACAAACATAACGATAACCACAAAGATTGCTCATAAGAGTTTTATTTAAGAGCTGACATCTTACCATTTTCCATGGTTTTCTTGATTATAACCTAAATCACTTAAGTTTTTACATCAATAGCTATGGCGTTGTACTGCCAAAAACACTGCTTTTATGCATTCAGTGTTTTCTTTTCTGTCTGTTTTAGTCACATGATGACGTTTAGTGGTACCAGGTATTAAAATGAACAAGAAAGTGAAGAAAAAATGGTGGTCTAATAATTTTTTCCATGACTGTATATCCATTTGAGTAAAGCGGCGGGTTGTCTCAGACATGCAGGTGTCAGGTGTTCTTCAGTTCTCCAAATATTCAGAGGCAAAGGAGCCGACGCTCAGCAGCTCTTCAGCATCTGTTTAGAATATGAAGCATGCTGTCAAATCGCATGTAGACTCTCTCTAGACTTCGGGAATCTTGCCTTGGTCATTGTAATGGGCAACATTTTCATTGCCAAGCAGAGAAGCTGATGCGATTTTGCATAATTTGAATAATGGCATTCATGGAAATGTGCAAGGGTGATGAAATTTTAATGGAGCTGGGGATAACACAACTGCTCCTCAATTACAATAGTTTTCTTTAAGACTCTGAGGAAGCAGTCGTAACATAGCTTATTTCATTACTGTTCTATCTGTGGCTTTATTGGAGCCACTCAATTACTATGGATATCCCTGTTGTTGCAGAGTAAGACAAATCTGCGACCCCTCCAGACTCCGAAAGCCCGCTCCCTGAGCTCATCCTGTTTGCTTTAAGGGAAACAAAAATTTTAAGCTGGTCTTTATGAGTTTTAGAAGTAATTTCAGCAATCAAATGTTGCACGGAAGATCTGAATATTCATCACAAAAGATCTAAATGAGCTAAAACGTGTTGTGAGGTTATGTGCTGAAACTGAACCAGCCTCGTCTCACACTGTTAAAATGAATTACACCCGATTTTCTTTTCAAGATGGCTCTTTAAAAATGTAGCATTGGTTGCCTGGTAAAGTTGATGTTCTTCAGGAAGTCCCAGTGTCTGTGGCACACTGGGTGGAATTGGTTTTTCCAGGCCAGGAATCGACAGGTGCCAACGTATTTGTTGGTTTGCGACACGTCACCAATGACTGCTTCACTAACAAATCTCAGTGCAGAGCTGGATTTGCAGATGCTGAGTCTCAAAAAGGTCAAGAATCTGAAGACCACATGGAAGGTTTGGCTGTTTGAAGCTGTTCAGAGCGTGCAAACCGTTGTTTTGTGCATGCATTTTAGCGTAGTGGCCAACGTTTAAAACTGTGATGGTGTGAGAATCGGCAAAACTGAGATAGGTTGAGTTAAAGTGGATTTCTTATTGTCAGTGGTATAAAAGCACTCTGTTTGATTGACTGACCTTGGTAAGACAGCTGCAAAAGTTGGAAATGATGGAGTTAAAAGTTACACGTAGAACTGAAAGTATTTTGTGGAAATACATTAATGTTCTGGGGCACTAAAGTTGTCAGTTTGATTAGTCCGAACTTGCTCCAAAACATGGAGTTATATTCTTCTTTTCCATCTGACCAGTGTTTTAATCTTTGTTTTTTTTTGTTTTTATTTATTTATTTTTTTTTATGTTTTTTGACTTATCTACAGTGTAATGTTGAATTATCATCTTGGATTTGATACTCAGCCAAAAGCACCCATCCATTCATCCATTATCTATACCCGTTCAATCCTCTGCAGGGTCATGGGGATCTGCTGAAGTCCATCCCAGCTCACTTCGGTTAAAAGGCAGGTCGCCAGTCCATCGCAGAGCCAAAAGTATCAAAGATACAAAGCCAGAGCTTCAACAGTCCTTTTTAAAGCGGAAGTTTAGGACTGCACAACAAAGAACGAGGGCGCTTTCCATCCTGGTGGATCCTGGTACTTCTTACAGAGATGTCTACTGAAATGTGTTTTTGGCTGCGAGGCAAAGGTTGGCCGACCACGGCTCAGTGGATACAGTTGTTTTTTTTGTTTTAGCAGCTCTCTATCTCAATCACACTGAAATAACCTTAAATAACCATGATTGCTGCCAACTAAGGGGTCTAAAGTAGCTTGGAGCCAGCATCATTAGCTTTTCTAAACCTTGGCTGCAGACTTTCTCCCGACTCAGTCAGCATCTCAACACACTCCCCACATCTACTCTTAACATGGGCGTACACTGACAAACATAAGACAGATATGGCCACTTAATCATAATCTAAATGTTTCTGGAGGGTGTCGGCACAAGCAGTTTATTATGTTTTGCCTTGAGTCCCTTTCCTCTTAAAAAAAAAAAAAAAATCTGGCAGGTGCAAATTTTGATGTCATGACTGTGTTAACCTTTTACACTCCCTCTAAAGACATCTTTACAGGTGTTGAAGACAGTAGAATCTACCCGGCACATGTACTGCAATGTGGAGAGGGTAACCCAGCAAGCGTCCACGGTGCAATGACTCGCTCGCATCCCCTGGATCCCGTTCATTTTCTGTGGGACACACGGTCCATGCAAAGGGTGTGAAAAAGTTGAGCTTGGCCAAACTTTATGAAAATCAACGAGTCCAACGTGATTGCATTATCCAATAAAAGTAGACTTTTCTCCTGTGATTAAAGGTTTTGGTGGGCCGCGGAGATTTTTCCACATTTCAAATTGGGCCATGGTATTCTGAAGTTTGGGAATGGCTGTTTTAGACATTTCAGTTTGCCATGGCGATCTGGTCAAATCTGTTGTTGATGTTCAGCCATTATAATAAGATAGCAAAGTCTCAAAATCTCTCGTGGTTCTGTAAACACACGCCCTTGGAAAAAGTTTAAACGAGAAACTTCCTTGGGCTGCTCCCTGTTTGGGGACGCCACTGACTGCCTGACTTGGCACAAGTTTTACGCTGGATGCCCTTCATGATTCAAACACGGACCCTCCATGCGGTGGCCGATGGCACTGCTTTCTGTTACGGTTTGCTATCAGATACCAGTGACCGAAGCTTTACTGATACACCTCATTAGAAATCAGCCATTGCCAGCATTCTTACAGCATCTGCACCACCCCAAACTCCAATAATTCAGAGGTGTGGCACCCAGCGCTGAACATTAACCTCCATCACTTGTTGTGCTGTTGTAGACCCTCAGTCATCCAGCTCATGATAACCCTCAAAGGTTTACAATCAAGCCAACTGGACTTCTTGTTCTTTGTCCTTGAAGACTTTTCTCTTTCCATCCAGAAGACTTTGACCATTTTGACAAACCCCATCATCCACTGAATCAGCGGATTCAGCCCCAGAGCTCCATCTTTCCCTCCACCTCCTTACCAACACTTACCAATTAGACTTCTGTTTCTTGACACCCTCCCATCAAAGTGTGTCGGCTCTCTCATTTTTTCCCCTCTGGACTCACAGTCAGTCTCCCCTGAACTTAGTCACGCAGGACATGGCGATGCAAAACAAAGACGACAAAGGAGGTGAGGTTACTTCGGAGGTATAAAACGATCCCCCTTTCCTTTGCTCTCTTTTCTCCTGTTTGTTTATCGCTGCTGTCTTTTTCTGACACGACACGTTAGGGGTGTAAAATCCGCAGACAGGCCTGTGTAGTTTTAGACGGTGCGCTGCAGAGGACCGCAGGCACGTATGGAGAGCCGAGGTTTAAAAATGAATGCTACTGGCTGCATAGTGTATAATAATGTTTTAAATATAAGATCTCCTGTGCTCCATGGAGACTTTTTCCTCTGTATGGTCTTGTTTTTTTTCCTGAAATAATCGATCTCAGCTGGATTTTTTGGAAAGAAGAAGAAGGAAAGAGAAGAAGCATGTTGATGCTGAATAACTGTCTTATCACAGTGTTGAGCACATACACTCAGCTGACAGCATGTCACGTCTGCCAGATTAACCTCTCATGGTGTGTAGGAGACACCGAGACTTTAATCACAGTCATGCATCAGTGTTTGCTAAAGAAACAACGATAAAGTCAGCTAAACATGCTCTATTTATACGCTATAATTACAAGAGTTACATATGAGGCTGAGGTGCTTTGAAGCTCACCCAACTATTTCTTTTATTTGCTTTGGTTTTGGCGTCTGCAGCCAAACCTGTCTTCTTACTGTTCAGCTGATCTCTTCTGCATAAATCTCTGTAGGCGTGTAGAAACATGGGCGCACAATAACGTTCAGTATGTTTGTACCGTATATATTTATACCTTGAAGGGAAATGGATTTTCCTCACAGCAAAAGAAAAGAGAACTGAAGAAAACCTCAGCATGGGACACTCTGACTCATCTGTGTAATATTGTCTGCTGTTTCTACTTGACTTTGGTGTAAACTGGTCACAAATCGTTGTGATTTATTTATTTTTTTCTTTTGAAGTTTTCAACCCATTTTTGGGCTTTCCCCAGAGGGTCACACAGCAACATGTGGCGTGGTATCTGCGTCAAAAAGTTAGATGACTCAAACTATCTAAAGCAGGGGTGGGCAAATCCAGTCCTCAAGGGCCGGAGTCCTGCACGTCTAAGAAGTTTCCCTGCTTCAGCACACCTGGTTCAGATAAATGTATCCTTAACGCTCTGGTGCAGACCTCCATGACAGGCTGATAATGATCCATTCATTTGAATCAGGTGTGTTGTGTCAGGAAAACATCTAAGACATGCAGGACAGCGGCCCCCCAGGACTGGATTTGCCCTCCCCTGATTTAAAAGAAATAATTGCTTCTGAACAGGCTGTTGCTCAGTGTTTTTGTCTCACCTCCTAAAGTCAGCTTTAACTTCAGTCCCTCCTCCACACAGCTTGAAATTTGAAAACTACTGACCATCTAATTTAAATATTGCAAAATTTCAATGAAGACGCTTGTTTGCAAACAGCGTCAAAGCATCCACAACTGTCTGTCTGTCATGGTCTGGGGTGGCCATGACGGCCATTTTGGGTTTTTCTTTGTTTGTTCTGTGTTAAGTTGGCATCAATCCCTGTCTTTTGTGTCACCGGTTTCCTGTTTTACTTTGAAGGTCTGTCTTGTCTCTGTTGTTTTCAGCTTTGCTTCCTTCCCTTTTGTTATCCTGATTGTCTGCACCTGCCTCTCGTTGGATTCCCTGTGTATTTAAGTCTTGTCATCACCCTTGTCTGTGCTGGTCCGTTGTCTTGCATCGTCTCATGTCCTGTAAGTACTGTTGGTTTTTGGTCACTTGTTTTTCCTCCATGTTTCCCAGCCTGGGTACCTGGATTACTTTTGTGTTTTTTTTTTTTTTTTTTTGGTTTGTTTTAGGATTTTGTCTTTTTTGTCCTTTGGACTACTTTTGTGGATTTTGGTTTTCTTGGTCTTTTGGGTTTTTTGTTTTGTAAAATAAATACTTCTTTTTGAGCATACTCCTGCATTTGGGTCCTTCCATTCTGCCTCAAAAATTGACACTGTCGGTCCCTTTTTGAAAATGCTCAAATGTGCCAGGGATGTAGCTCCTCCATTTTTCCATAGATTCTCCTTTGAAAGAAATGTAAATTTCCCCCTTCCACTTAAATCTGACTTCATGGGGGATACTTGAGGAAGAATGCTTCAGTCTCTAAGCCGGTGCTGTCAAAATGAGTCTAATTTAGATAACACTTCCAACTGTATACTTGAAATTCAATAACCATCCATCCATCCATCCATTTTCAACACTCACTTCATCCTGTTCAGGGTCATGGTGAGGCCGGAGTCCCAGCTGTCTTCAGCGGTAGAGGAAGGTTACACCCTGAACAGATTGCCAGTCCATCACACGCATCGGGGACACACAGGGAGCCACGAGACAAACAAGCACGCACACTCGCGCTCACTCCAAACAGATCATTGAGAATCGCCAATTAACCTAACACGCGAAGGTTGGACTGTGAGAGGGTGACGGAGTACCCAGAGAAAATCCACAGAGGCACACTGAGAGCATGTCAACTCCACACAGAAAGCACCAAGCTGAGATCTCAACCGGCGCTGTACTGAAATTCAATAACTGTCTATATTTTTTCAATGAATAGTCTTTTTTTGCTCCACAATTCACCTGCTATTAATGAGCACACAAGTCAGCCTCTTTACAATGCCAGTTACACTGCCAAGCCAAAAAAAAGTCGCCACATGGATTTAACTAAGCAAATAGGTCTGAGCCTCCTATTGGATAATTACTGCATGGGCGATTATCTTTCAGCTGACAAGTTATTTAACTCCAACTGGTGCAATAAGTTGCTTCTCATTTCCTAAACAACCATATCACAGACACATCCTGTGGTTGTGGAAAAGATGTTAGTCTGTTTGATAAAGGTCAAATCATTGGCATGCATCAAGCAGAGAAAACATTCTAAGGAGATTGCAGAAACTACCAAAATTGGGTTCAGAACTGTCCAACGCATTATTAAAAACTGGAAGGATAGTGGGGACCCATAATGGAAATGTGGCCGGAAGAAAGTCCTCAATGTTCGTGATCGGTGATCACTTAAACGTTTGGTGAGATCAAATCAAAGAAAAACAACAGTAGAACTCAGGGCTGTTTAATAGTGAAAGTAAGAGCATTTCCACACGTACAATGCAAAGGGATCTCAAGGGATTGGGACTGAACAGCTGTGTAGCCTTAAGAAAACCACTAATCAGTGACGCTAACTGGAAGAAAATGCTTCAATTTGCTAGGGAGCATGAAGATTGGACTCTGGATCAATGGAAGAAGGTCATGTGGTCTGATGAGTCCAGATTGACCCTGTTCCAGAGTGATGGGAGCATCAGGGTAAGAAGAGAGGCAGATGAAGTGATGCTCCCATCATGCCTAGTGCCTACTGTACCAGCCTGTGGGGGCAGTGTTCTGATCCGGGGTTGCTGCAGTTGGTCAGGTCCAGGTTCAGCAACAGTATGAGCTCAAAGAATGAGGTCAGCTGACTACCTGAATATACTGAATGACCAGGTTACTCCATCAATGGAGTTTTTCTTCCCTGATGGCACGGGGATATGCCAAGATGTCAATGCTAGGATTCATCGGGCTCATAATTGTGAAAGACTGGTTCAGGGACATAATTTTCACACATCATTTTCACACATGGATTGGCCACCAGAGAGTCCAGACCTGAACCCCATTGAGAATCTTTGGGATGTGCTGGAGAAGGTTCTGTGCAGCGGTCAGACTCTGCCATCATCAATGCAAGATCTTGGTGAAAAATTAATGCAATACTGGATGGAAATAAATCTTGTGACATTGCAGAAGCTTATCGAAACAATGCCACAGCGAATGCGTGCTGTAATCAAAGCTAAAGGCGGTCCAATGAAATATAAGAGTGTATGACCTTTTTTTTTTGGTGGCGACAAAAACTGAATCATTTGCATTTTCCCCACCCATCTCAGCCGCACGTTTCAAACAGAACGGACATGTCTCCATTATACTGCAGCCTGTCTCGTGGCAATAGCTGAGCTTTGCTGTAGAGAACACCTCCAGGCTGAATAAAGAGGCTTCTCATTTATCCCTCATCTAGTGGACTATTGGAGGCTCTGACTGCTGACGGCTCCCACACTAAATGACAGAATGATGAGCCAGAGATGTAGAAGTGAAACACGGAGCAGTGTGTGCTGTGTACATATGACCTGCAGGAGGAATTACTTAATTACAAGCGAACACTTCTTTTCCCTTACTATGCGGCTAAATGTCTGTGTATAAGTATTTGACTGACGATCAAAATAACCAGTCATGACGTGTGATATTTGATAATGGTAAATTTCTTATAGAAACACATCCACTTGGTGCCAGAATAAACAAATAAAATCTATGCATAGCTTTTGCAAATGTTGTTATAGCTAAGGTTAAAGGTTTTAGCCCCCAAGGAAGGATGGATCAGCTCTCCAAGTATTACATTATTGGCTCATTTGGGAGCTGTGGGTTCAATTCCCGGTTGCATCAGGTGTGAAACTTGAGCCAAACCAATCATTCGGATCACAGCGCTGTGGCGACCTGGATTAGGGGGCAAAGAAAAAAAAATTTACTGCATTATTTATAAAACATTACTCGGCGTTGAAGTCTCTGTTTGGTTCACTTTTGAATGTCGAATAAATATTTGCGATTTAAAATGTAGTGAAAATTAAGGTTGAGTTTTGCTTAAGATCACATCCGAGCAGTCAGTTGACTTTCAAATCTCTCCAGAGCATTTAGCATGTGGACCTAAAGGTCTCCATGAGCAGGGCTTTTGTTACGCCAACGACCGATTGGGAGAGATTCATGTTCGGAAGTGATAGCATAGTGCCAAAAAGTGAAGAAATCTCCCTGGAAGTATGAAGATAAGTTGGTGCTTATCTGAAGGGGAAGCTCAACTTCTATTTCCAAGTGTCTCACTGCATCTAGAACAGCAGTACGTTTTATCATTGCAAAATTTAAAGAGACAGATTCTGTTAAAAACAATCCTGAACATGGTCAGGAGTAGAGGATTTGAGAAACATTGGTGAGGAAAAATAGTGAGAGACGTCAACAAGAATCCCAAGATGTCTTCAAAGGTGATTGTTATTTCTTCTGGACTTGATGTTTAATGGATGACTCGGCCTTCAAGCTCAAGACCCAACAAGAACTTCACCACTCACACAGCAGTACATCAAAGCCAGACAGGTGTTTGCCCGTGAAGAAACCAAATCTGAAACATGGTGGGTGTTGGAAGTCTATCCTTTGGCCTGTTGATGCGCATGGAAGCTGCTCTTGTTGGCAGAAAGAAGAGAAAGACCTTTAACCCAGAAACATGGTGGTGGGAGCATAATGCTGTGGGGCTTTTTTGTTGCTTCCAGCATACGATGTGTTTCCACTGGCGGCGGTTCCACGGTAAAACGAGGAGGCTGGAATTGTAACAGGGCCCACCTCAGTCTTTTCAGCTATTGCGTCTCTACAGTGACAGAGCTGGTGCATGTAGACTACCATTCCAACCACAAGGTGGCAATAGTGCACCACTTTTGCTGTTTGTCAACCACCAATTAAGGAAAAGAAGAAGAAGACACTGGGAAAAACAAACTAAAAGGACAAGATAAACATTGGAGGAGCTAAAGGTGATTGTAGCGATATCGAGTGCCGTTTGTTTAACCCTTTAAACGCCAAAGTCGCAAAATTGCGACAAGCAACTTTGCTGAATAAAACTGGCTGTATCTATAAATGTGATGCCGAATCTTGTTACTACTTTTCACCAGGTGATGGCAGACATGTGTGCCTGTATTTTGAGAACCATTTTCGGACATAGCGCCATGACGTCATACTATGCAAATTAATTGAATTATTCCACTCCCATCAGAGACTTTGAGTCATTCTGAACAATTTTCTCTTTGACAGTATACCTTTATCTCAAACTGCTTTCAAGTTATAGCCTTTTGAAATCTTGATATTGAAATTGTATATTTTCTTGAAAAAGGGTACCTAAAGGGTTAATGGATAACGGTGGCATTGAATGAGAAAATTACGCTGTCTCCTGCTCACGAAGGAGAGTCAACACCATCACAAGAGGGTTTTCTGGGGACCGCTCTTAGTACGTAACCTACCACGGGTTTATCATGTCAGCCATAAAAGGCCAATAGCTGTGTAACTTCTTTGTGATGTAAACTCATGGTACGACATGGTTGTTTGAAGGTAGAAAATGACGTAAAATGAAGTGTTTGTCCATTTTTTTAATGGATCACATCAATAAAATATCTTGATTCAGTTTAGTGGCGATTTGTCATTGAACCAAATAAACTATAAACACTTTTGGTTCTGGTCATTTTCATGGAAATGTCAGTGCTTTTGTTTGACTAAATCTTGTTTAACTGTATCTTTGAACGCCAACATCCATGTGCAAGTTCTCGAGTAACTGTATCACTAATTTTAAGTTGCAGGTTTGACCTGACAGTTCACTTGGGAATGTAAAAAAAAAAAAAAAAAACTTCTAGCATTTGCTTTGAGCATTTCATCAGGAGGGGAGAACATTTTCCATCCTTCCACAACAAACCTCTATGTTCCTCATAATTCATAAAAGGCTTGCCCTTTCAGGAAACACATTTAAAACTGAACTTTAGTTTCAACATGTGCTTATTAAGAGCTTTCTTAAGGTCAGAATGGATGACACTCAATGGAAAACATACAGTGAAGTTAAAATAAAAATACTGGAACGTCTGGAAAGAAGAGGTTCTTGATAATGGAGGTCCAAGTTTAGACAGAAAACATTCATTTTTTTCTCATTTAAATGCTAAATATTCAGCTGTGCTGCTCTGATCTCTTGATTTTTCTTTGTTCAGTGTTTGAAGGGTGAATGGGGAAGGAAAACAAACTGAATCAAGATGTTTTCATTTCTCTTTAGCTCTCTCGTTATCACGCTTCCTCTTATGATTGCATCATAAATCAATATTACAACAGATGACTCTGACAACACAAAATGATTTCTCATATCTAGTTATTGTTTTCTTGTGCAATCTAATCTTAATTTGCTAACATAAACAGGAAATGGGTCTCAAAGCCTGAGTAATTAATAGCTATGACACACAAACACCAAAGCTCTGATTATATATCACTAACAGGTTCAGAGCTGTACTGGTGAATAGAAAGCAAAGCTGTAGCTGACAATCGAGCGACTTAACTTTGTTTTCCACTTTTTAAAATGAATACCTAACCCACCACCCGTAGGGAGGGCCATAGAAGTCGGGTGCTTTGTGTGGTATGGGTGGCGGCCGAAAGCTTGGGCCTTGGCGTGCCGACCCTCGGCTGACGAAACTGGCTACTGGGACATGGAACGTTACCTCTCTGGTGGGGAAGGAGCCTGAGCTTGTGTGTGAGGTTGAGAGGTACCGGCTAGATATAGTCGGGCTCACTTCGACGCACAGCCTGGGCTCTGGAACCAATCTTCTCGAGAGAGGCTGGACCTTATTCTACTCTGGAGTTGCCCAGGGTGAGAGGCGACGGGCTGGTGTGGGCTTGCTTATAGCCCCCCAGCTTGGAGCCTGTACGTTGGGGTTTTCCCCGGTGGATGAGAGGGTAGCTTCCCTGCGCCTTCGGGTCGGGGAACGGGCTCTGACTGACGGGAACAGGCTCTGACTAACGGCCTCTCTGATCTGTCATTTGCGCTTATGCGCCGAATGACAGTTCAGAGTACCCAGCCTTCTTGGGGTCCTTGGCGGGGGTGCTGGAAAACGCCCCTAATGGGGACTCCTTTATCCTGCTGGGGGACTTCAACGCTCACGTTGGCAATGACAGTGGTGCCTGGAGGGGTGTGATTGGGAGGAACGGCCTCTCTGATCTGAACCAGAGTGGTGTTTTGTTGTTGGACTTCTGTGCTCGTCACAGTTTGTCCATAACAAACACCATGTTCAAGCATAAGAGTGTCCATAAATGCACGTGGCATCAGGACACTCTTGGCCGCAGATCTAATGATCGACTTTATAGTCGTATCATCTGATCTTCGGCCGTATGTTTTGGACACTCGGGTAAAGAGAGGAGCTGAGCTGTCAACTGATCACTACCTGGTGGTGAGTTGGATCAGATGGCGGGGGAGAATGCCGGTCAGACCTGGTAGGCCCAAACGTGTAGTGAGGGTTTGCTGGGAACGTCTGGCAGAGGAACTTGTCAGAAAGATCTTCAACTCACACCTCCGACAGAGCTTCAATCACATCCCGGGGGAGGTGGGGGACATTGAGTCTGAATGGGCCATGTTCCGCGCCTCCATTGCTGAAGCTGACCGGGGACCGGAGCTGTGGCTGTAAGGTCGTCGGTGCCTGTCGTGGCAGCAATCCTCGAACTCGGTGGTGGACGCCTTGGGTGAGAGAGGCCGTCAGACTGAAGAAGGAGTCCTACCGGGCTTGGTTAGCTTGTGGGACTCCAGAATCAGCAGACAGGTATCGGCAGGCCAAGCGGGTGGCGGCTTTGGTGATCTCCGAGGCGAAAACTCGGGTGTGGGAGGAGTTCGGTGAGGCCATGGAAAAAGACTTTCGATCAGCTCCTCTGAGATTCTGGCAAACCGTCGGGCGGCTCAGGCGGGGAAAGCAGTGCTTCACCAACACTGTGTATAGTGGGGGTGCGGTGCTGTTGACCTCGACCGGAGATGTCGTTCAGCGGTGGAAGGAATACTTCGAGGACCTTCTCAATCCCACCAACATGTCATCCGTCGAGGATGCTGAGCCTGTGGATTCAGAGGTGGACTCTTTCATTACCGGAGCTGAGGTCGCTGAGGTAGTTAAGAAGCTGCACAGTGGCCGGGCTCCGGGGGTGGACGAGATCCGCCCTGATTTCCTGAAGGCTCTGGATGTTGTAGGATTGTCTTGGTTGACACGTCTCTGCAACATCACATGGAAATCGGGAGCAGTACCTCAGAATTGGCAGACCGGGGTGGTGGTTCCCCTTTTTAAGAAGGGGGACCGGAGGGTGTTGTGACGTGCAGGAGGAACTGAACCCAAAAGCAGCCAGACAAAGGAAGCAGTAAAACAAGGTTTATTGCTGATCCAAGTGTAGGAATGAAGGTAATCCAATATCCGGGGACCAACGAGGGAGTATCTCCAAAAGAAACGACAATACTCTGGCGCTGAGGCTGAAGTCTGCAGTGGTTTTATAACCCAGTAGGTTGATTGGCCGCAGGTGGAAGTAATCAGCCTCAGTGCCACAGGCGGGGAAGGGGAGCAGCCTCTGAGGAAGTCAGGATCACCACAGTACCCCCCCCCCCCTCAACGGACGCCACCGGGCTTGTCCGGATGCACCGCGTAAAAGTCCCTCAGCAGCAAGTCGTCCAATATGAGTCTCTGAGAAATCCAGGAGTGCTCCTCAGGGCCATAGCCTTCCCAGTCGACCAGGTACTGGAAACCCCAACCCCGAGGGCGCACATCCAGGATCCTGGACACAGAGAAAGCTGGATGGTCGTCGATGAGCCAGGGGGGAGGAGGGGCGACAGCCGGCGGGCTCAGGTCACTGGAGGAAACAGGCTTCAGAAAGGGAGACGTGGAAGGTGGGGTGAATCTTGAGGGAGGCAGGGAGCTTGAGCATGACAGCAGAGGGATTAACAACCTTGAGGATGGGAAACGGACCAATGAAGCGAGGTGAGAGCTTACGCGATTCAGTCTGCAGTGGAAGGTCATAGGACGAGAGCCACACCATCTGTCCAGGTTGGTATTCAGGGGCCGTTGGTCGATGACAGTCAGCCAGCCGCTTATTCCTATCCGCCGTGCGAGTAAGCGGATTGCTCCTGGTCGGGAAACAGGGGGGGTTTGATAGCCAAAACAGCACATGAAAGGAGACATACCTGTCGCGGCGCTGGTGAGGGAGTTGTGAGCATGTTCTATCCAAGGGAGGTGAGCACTCCAAGAGGCCGGGTGGTTAGCTGCAGTAGACCGCAGGGCCGACTCCAGACTCTGGTTGGCTCTCTCTGTCTGGCCGTTAGTCTGGGGATGGTAGTCAGAGGAGAGGCTGGCTGTAGCGCCCACTGCCTTACAAAAATCCCGCCAAACTTTGGACGTGAACTGGGGGCCTCGGTCCGAAACAATGTCACAGGGGAGTCCATGAAGCCTGAAAACATGCTGGATGAGCAGTTCAGCAGTCTCGAGAGCAGAGGGAAGCTTGAGTAAAGGTACGTAGTGGACACACTTGGAGAATCTGTCTACAATGGTGAGTATAACAGTGTTATCTTCGGACGGTGGGAGGCCTGTGACAAAATCCAAAGCGATGTGTGACCACGGACGGGTAGGCACAGGCAGTGGACGCAACAGGCCGGCTGAAGTCGATGGGAGGACTTGCCCCGGGCGCAAACAGAACAGGCTGCTACAAAGGCCTGGACATCCCGAGCCATCTCGGGCGACCAGAATCTCTGCTGTAAGAAAAGGAGAGTCCTGTGCATACCTGGGTGGCAGGTGAGCCAGGAAGAATGTCCCCACTGCAGCACTTGAGAGCGGGCAGACTCTGGCACGAACCTCTTGTCCGGAGGACCTGTCTTGGGGTCGGGCTGGGTTTTTAGTGCCTCCTGTATAACCGCCTCAATCTCCCAGGAGGCGGACCCGACGACACAGGCAGGAGGGATGACAACGTCCGGTTCCCTCATATCTGAGGTGGGACTGAAGACTCTGGAAAGGCGTCTGGCTTGCCATTGTGGTAACCAGGGCGATAGGAGAGGGTGAAATTGAACCGGCTCAGGAACAGGGCCCAGCGAGCTTGGTGGGATTTGAGGCATCTCGCTGAACGCAGGTAAGAGAGGTTTTTATGGTCTGTCCAGATTATGAACGGGTGCTGTGCTCCCTCCAGCCAGTGCCCCCATTCCTAGAGCGCCCACACCACAGCCAGCAGCTCTCTATTCCCTACGTCATAATTCCTTTCTGCCAGAGACAGGCGACGGGAGAAAAAGGCACATGGGTGCAGTTTTGTGGTGGTTGGGTCTCTTTGGGACAGGACAGCGCCCACTCCGGTATCCAAGGCGTCCACCTCAACTATGAATTGTAAGGATGGTGTTGGGGTGTTTCAGCACAGGAGCTGAGGTAAACAGTGTCTTTAGCTTGGTGAATGTTGAAGCAGCTTCAGAAGACCAGCAGAAGGGGACCTTAACGGAGGTGAGCTGAGTGAGGGGGGGCTGCTACTTTACTGTAGTCCTGTATAAACCTCTGATAGAAGTTGACAAATCCAAGGAACCGCTGGAGATCCTTACGGGAAGCGGGGACTGGCCAATCTCGGACTGCCTGGATCTTTTACGGATCTGGTCGGAGTTCTCCTTGTGCGATGAAGTACCCAAGGAAGGAAATGGAGGAGACGTGGAATTCGAACTTCTCTGGTTTCACATACAGATGGTTCTCTAGCAGTCTCTGAAGGACCAGACGCACGTGCTGCTTGTGCTCCTCCAGGCTGCGGGAGAAGATGAGGATGTCATCCAAATACACATATACGAATCTGTCTAGCATATCCCGGAGGACATCATTTATGAGGGCTTGGAAGACGCCGGGAGCGTTTGTTAGTCCAAACGGCATCACCAAATACTTGAAGTGGCCGAGAGGAGTGTTAAACGGCGTCTTCCATTCATCTCCCTCTTTTATCCGCACCAGGTGATATGCGTTGCGCAGGTTCAACTTGGAGAAGATCCGGGAGTTACACAGGGGCTCAAACGAGGGATCGATGAGGGGCAAGGGATACTTGTTTTTGACTGTAATGTCATTGAGACCTGTATAATCTATGCATGGACGTAGTGACGAGTCCTTCTTCTTAACGAAGAAGAAACCCGCTGCTAGTGGGGAAGAAGAGGGCCGGATGAGACCTGAAGCTAGAGAGTCCGGGATATAAGTCTCCATAGCCTCCCTCTCTGGACGGGACAAGTTGTAGAGCCTGCGATTGGGAAGGGGGACTTCGGGTAGTAGGTTAATGGCGCAGTCATAAGGGTGATGTGGGGGAAGAGAAAGTGCCAGCTCCTTACTAAAGACAGGGGCGAGGTCATGATAATCAGGTGGAACTGCTGAGAGAGACAGCTGGTCAGGAACTGTCTACTTATGGCTATACCAGGGGTTGGCGGAGCGGAGGCAGTGTAAGTGGCAGTGAACACTCCAGTTGATGATGGATGAGGTTTGCCAGTTGAGGTGAGGGTTATGGAGTTGCAACCAGGGGAGTCCAAGTACGATTGGGGAGTATGGAGAGGGGAGGACATACAGCTGGATGTCTTCCTGGTGGTTACCGGAGATTATGAGAGTCACAGGAGTGATCCGGTGGGTGACGGTGGCTATTAGTCGGCCATCCAAAGCTGTGACCTTCTTAGGAGAAGGAAGGGGATCCAGGGGGAGGTTAAGCTGTTCAGCCAATTCCATGTGGATAAAGTTGTCGTCAGAACCAGAATCAAGGAAGGTTTGGAGAGGCAGGAATTCTTTTTCCAGAGGAGACAGGAAGGAACAGAAAAACGTTTGGGAGAGCTGGGGGTTGTAGCGGTTTGGCTCACCAGGCTGCTCTCCTTCACTGGTGAGCTCGGCCGTTTAACCTCAGGGGGGGCCAATGTTCCTGAGTCTGCAAAGGGGACCATGAGCCGAGGAGGATGGGTGAGCTGCCTCTTTTTCCTGGGTCTCTCTCTCGATTATCCAGATGGATAACTAAAGAAATCAAGCCCTCTAGCGAGGTGGGTTCATCCCTGGAAGCTAACTCATCCTTGAATAATAAATACTCATTTTAATTCCTTTTCCCCCCACCCGCTCTCTGAAGCTGCAATGCGAAACTCAGTGGAGGAGTCGGCAGCAGATTAGGAACCCTGGGATAGTGAGAATAGGCGTTTGGCCGCCTCCTGGCCCTGAACAGGGTGATCAAAAACTAGGCGGAGTTCTTCTGCAAAGTCAGAGAAGGTGTTCAAAGTAGGGGACTGCTGGTCCCAAATAGCCGTAGCCCACCTAGCCGCCTTACCTCGTAACAGGTTGATGATGTAGGCTATTTTGGAGCGGTCTGTAGGATAGCTAAGGGGCTGTTAATCAAAAACTAAGGTACATCTTTTTACAAAAATCCCCTGCAACCACCTATCTCTCCTGCATATGGTTCTGGTGGGGGGACGTAGGGCTCCTTCATGGAGGGTAGAGGTGGAGTAGAAGCGGTGTCAGCAGCGGAGGCAGGTTCGGGGGGTTGGGAAGGAAGTTGAGTAGGGAGTTGATCCAACAGGTGAGCTACCTGTGTACTGAGCTTTTGAACGGAGTCCATAAGTACCTGCAGCATGTCCTGGTGTTGTCCTAGCAGGGTTCCTTGGTGGGCAACTGCTCTTTTCACGGAGTCTGAGTCCACTGGGTCCATGTGGGCCAGAGTATTCTGTGACATGCAGGAGGAACTGAACCCAAAAGCAGCCAGACAAAGGAAGCAGTAAAACAAGGTTTATTGTTGATCCAAGTGTAGGAATGAAGGTAATCCAATATCCGGGGACCAACGAGGGAGTATCTCTGAAAGAAACGACAATACTCTGGTGCTGAGGCTGAAGCCTGCAGTGGTTTTATAACCCAGTAGGTTGATTGGCCGCAGGTGGAAGTAATCAGCCTCAGTGCCACAGGTGGGGGAGGGGAGCAGCCTCTGAGGAAGTCAGGATCACCACAGGTGTGTTCCAATTACAGGGGAATCACACTCCTCAGCCTCCCTGGTAAGGTCTATGCAGGGGTGCTGGAGAAGAGAGTTCGATCGATTGTCGAATCTCGGATCCAAGAGGAACAATGCGGGTTCCGTCCTGGTCGTGGAACACTGGACCAGCTCTATACCCTCACTAGGGTCCTGGAGGGAACATGGGAATTTGCCCAACCAGTCCACATGTGTTTTGTGGACTTGGAGAAGGCATTTGACCGTGTCCCTCGGGGTGTCCTGTGGGGGGTACTCCAGGAGTATGGGGTGCTGGGCCCGTTGTTACGGGCTGTCCAGTCCCCGTACAAATGGAGTGGGAGCTTGGTCCGCATTGCCGGTTGTAAGTCGGATTCGTTTTCAGTGGGAGTTGGACTCTGCCAGGGCTGCCCTTTGTCACCGATTCTGTTCATAACGTTTATGGACAGAAATTCTAGGCGCAGCCAAGGAGCGGAAGGGTTCCAATTCGGTGGTGTCGGGATCTCGTCTCTGCTGTTTGCAGACGATGTGGTCCTGTTGGCGCCATCAAGTGGGGATCTGCAGCTCTCGCTGGAGCGGTTCGCAGCCGAGTGTGAAGCGGCAGGGATGAGAATCAGCACCTCCAAATCTGAGTCCATGGTTCTCAGCTGGAAAAGGGTAGAATGCTTCCTCCGGGTCGGGAGTGAGGTCCTGCCTCAAGTGGAGGAGTTTAAGTATCTCGGGGTCTTGTTCACGAGTGATGGGAGAAAGGAGCAGGACGCCTCCCTGGAGAGGTGTTTCGGGCATGTCCAACTGGTAGAAGACCACGGGGAAGACCCAGGACCCGCTGGAGAGATTATGTCTCCTGGCTGGCCTGGGAACGCCTCTGGATTCTCCCAGAGGAGCTGGTGGAGGCTGCCGGGGGGAGGGAGGTCTGGGCCTCTCTGCTGAAGCTGCTGCCCCCGCGACCCGACTTCGGATAAGCGGAAGATAATGGATGGATAGATGGATGGATGGTATGCACAAATCTGCTATGCTCATGTTTCGTGAATGAAGCCCAATGTGTGTAGATGATTATATATCTATCTATATTTATATCTATATCTCATATATATATATATAGTCATATAGCATTCATCGAACAAAAGTTCATGAACTAGTTCATATTTTGTGCGAATGTGAACTCAACACACTCTCTTTCTCCTTGACGAGCGTCGGGTGTGAACGAGTTAATTTGGGCAGTTGTGAACGATGCTCTTTCAAAGTTCACGCACGGCCAAAACCGTGCCAGGTTTCCAGCAAACCCCGTTTAAAATACACCACAAATGAGCCTAATATGTATCTCTGGAAAGCAATCAAACATGGCAACACGGGCTGTCGCTTCTGTCATGCCAACAATTACGTCATCAAACATTTAAAACAAGCATGGAGGAAGATGAAAGCTGCAGTCGGCCAGAGCTGGAGGAGCGTCCCGACTCGGGGATTGAAATATTGAAATGGAGGGAAAAAACATTTGCACCTTAAGAAGCTGTTTTTGTCTTATAATAAAGACCATTTGGCAGCAAGTTTTTCCTCATATTTTTAATATACTGTAGAGAAAAGCTGAAAGGGAAATTACAGTTTTACATGGGCTGTTTCTTCAATGCTAATGTGAACCCTGGTTGGATAAAGATTCAGAATTGGACACATAGTTTTCGACAGATAAAATGGATAAAATAATTGTTGTTTGTGGTGGTGTAGTATATGGGCAGTGGCAATCATTTTGACCAATAATGGCTCGCAGCAACATTAAAAAAGAATAAGAAAAAAGAACTAAAAATTAACTATTTAGTTCATTTTTTGAAAAGGTGAACTCTTGTTACAAATTTTGAATATAAACTATAAACTGAACTAGTTAATTTAATTTCTTTTAACTATGAACTGAACTAGTTTGTGTAGAAAGTGAACTCGCCCAACACTGTATATATGTTCCAAACTTATAAAATGTACAGGGATACAACTATGTTTAATTTCAGCATTGTTCCAATTTGCTGCCGCCAACTACGGTTGTTTCAGACACACTGCCAGCGTGTCATCTTGAAGGCTGACATGCTGTAGTTCAGCCCATAAATTGCTCGTACATACACGTGTATATTTAGACAAAGGAGTCCAGTTAGAGTATGAGTAGCGTGACTAGACTCCAGGAGTCATACTGAACAATTTTCTCATTGACAGTATACCTTTATCTCAAACTGCTTTCAAGTTATAGCCTTTTGAAATCTTGTTATCGAAATTGTATATTTTCTTGAAAAAACTTAGGTCGTGATTTTTCTTTTCTTTTTTCAACGTCAGACTGCTCAACACCTCACCTCAAACCCGGAGGGGGCGTTCCCGCCTTTTTCACCCGACGGTGAACCGTGGCCTCAGATGTGGAGGTGCTGAGTCTCGTCCCCGTCCTTTTAGGCTAAGCTGCTTCAGCTCTCGTTGGTTTGAACCAACGGCCCATAAAGCAACATTTCCTTTGTTTTTATTTTATCTTGTTAATCTTAAATGTTAAAATATGTCACTGAAACAAAAATGATGAGATAAAGCAAACAAACCAAAAAATGCCTATAATTAACAAAAATGTGATTTGTCTGCTTTTTGATAAACATTAAAAGGCTGTTTTATCTGCACCACCAAACCTTCCAGCTGCAGGGGAAAGACATTCAGATTTTCTGTCCTGAAAACATCCACATATGCATGTTTTTACTGCAGCTCAAACGGTCGTTTCTAAATGTAGCATTCATCTGGAATCACTTCCAGAGCTGTTGGCTCCATAAAAGGCTCTGCTGTGATGTTTATCACATGGTGAGCCCAGCTTACACCGAAGGGAAAGTTCTTCTTATTAACTAAAAGTGGAAGGGTCCTGGATACATCTCCCTTTATTGTGTGGCGTCATCTCTGCGAGCACAAAGCGGGTCCCTGAATACCAACAGGAGGCTGACGGGTCCTTGAAGGAACACAAGAGCAGACAGACAAACAGTGCCAATTAGCAGAGGGCCCCCGCTCATCAGCCATGTGTTCACACGCGATTAACGGAAAACATTCACCGCGTCAAGTTCGGGCAAACACAAAACCGTTTCCTCGAGCACTTGATTTCCTCTCATATCCTTATTTATGTCCATGAAAAAGGCTTTATTATGATGCTAACGGTGAGCCCACTGTGCAGGCTGCGGTGGAAAACCGGATGAGACGAGGAGCTAAACCTGTTACTGTTTTGCCACCTTTTGTTTCTGCTCATAAGAGATCTCTGCGAGCAGAGCCGAACAAAAATCACACGCCTGGTCTGGCCTCCTCGAACACGTTCTGAAGAGGGCAGGAACAGAGAGTTGACCCATTTTTTTAATGGCTACTCTTTTTGGGCTCTTTGAGTGGCTTGTGTGAAGTGTGCAGATGGATAAAAAAGTCTCTGGTGCTCCTCAAAGGTGTGGCATTGTGCTGCTGGAGGGACAGCTGCCTCTCAGGACTTAAGAAACATCACCTGGTAAGGAGGCTGATGCAGAATCCTTTCATAAAGAAAACATTTTATGTAATTTAATTGTACTTCCACTTTATTTGACTGGGTTTTTATTTCACCTAATCCTGTATGTGTGATTTCTACTCTGTAGTTGTCTTTTTTACATTTTAGTTAAGGAACTTGTGATGCTTTATATAATGAACAATAAACAGCACATGTTCCGTATGAAGCTGCAGGATGGAGAGCATGAAAATGGCCAGCGAGATGCTTTAACACATTTACAGATTTATTTGCAGAGGCTTACACCCTCCTAAGATGACTTTAAAGCACCGTGAAGGGCACAGACGGGTCAGCTTTACTGGGATTGCTCATGTACAGTGCAAACAACTGAATATGAAAGAGAAATCTTATTTCAAGGGAGCTGAATTCGTTCCACATACATGTAAAACTATCACGAAGCTGTTCTGCTCTTATTCCAGCTTCTCTATCTCATTTGCTTATTAGCAGAAAATTGAAAAACACCTTTTTTTTTTTTCATCAAGCATTGAGGAGATAGAGCTGTTCTGTGGCTTAACACAAGGTGGTTGATGTGGAATATTAATCAACTTAGTTAGAAATCCTTATAAATAAGTGATAAAGAGACAGAGGCTCCTCTAATACATATTGGCAGGTGTGGCAGTTTTATTACTTTCAAACGCTGCAGGATGTGTTTAATTTAGCAGCTATTTGACAGGTTACTGTGATGACAGTGTCTTTCCTGTTATTAAATACTCTTTATGATTAACAGTTTAACCTTCATGCCTCTTATTTTTTTTTTTTATTATTTTTTTAAATCAAACCTGAAACAGAAGCTGGATTTCCACACTCATGGTGCTGTGGTCACCACTGCTGCCTCGCAGCACTTGTGTTGTGTCTTTCTTTAATCCTCTTGAGATTTTCCACCAGGCTTTTTTTTTTCCATTAAAACATGGATATTTGAAGCATTTTTCCATGTAGATATGGACAGTGTGCTGCTTCGGGCATCTCTGCTGATAATTCTGGCGGTTTTTCTCTTATAATGCCTAACCATGGGAACGGGAAAGTCGATTTACATGGTGGTAGCAGCTGGTGGAACTTTCCGGAGCTCAGGGTGATGCCAAGACAAGACCTCAAATCCAGATAGGAAGTATTTCAGATGTAGGACAGGAATCAAAATACAGTGAAACGAGGAGGATGTTAAACCATTTCTTCCAAAGATCTTTTGCTTGAATTTGGACTCAAATGACATCTGTTGAGCAATGTTATCTAAAGTAGGACGTCCACGTAGAAATTTCAGTGCACTAAAAGGCTTGAAGTGGAACAAATGACTAGAGTGGTATGTAAAAATTACTCAAAATCTCACCACGTTTCACAAACAAACAAACGTCAAATGTGCCGCATCACAAAGAAGTGCAGGAAATGGGAGGGAATGGTACGAAACCAACCCAGCTGGGTTGAGAGTTCATTTGGAACTTCAGCTGAAATAAATAAATTATCAGGACAAGCCGCCTGGCGCCTTGGGCGGGGTAAAGCAGCGCTTCACCAGCTGGGTGCGCAGTGACGGTGGGGTGCCGCTGACCTTGACTGGGAGATGTCGTCAGGCGGTGGGAGGAAGACTCTGAGGATCTTCCCGATCCCACCTGTCTTCCACAGAGGAAGCCGGGTCTGTGGAATCCGAGGTGGGTTCGCCCGTTACCGGAGCTGAGGTCACCGAGGCAGCTGAGAAGCCGCTCGGTCGCAGGGCTCCGGGGGTGGATGAGGGCCACCCCGAGTTCCTCAAGGCTCTGGATTGGCAAGTTTAGCACCTGGACCGCCTTTATGAGGCCCACCTTCCCTGCAAATATGCTGTCCAGGTGGGAGAATGTGTTCTTCTAAAACCCGTATAATATAAACATATATATATTTCTGTTTTGTGGCCACAAACAAACAAGCAGACATGATACAGCAATGGATTATTTATTTGAAAAGGTAAGTACTGACAGTTTAATTCAGTTCGTGAAAAGAAAACACACCATCACCTAACCCAAAGAGGTTCAATCAATTCAGATGTGCATGAGAGTGCTATGGTTCCCGTGGTTTGTTTTTAATGTAGGTTCATTGTCTTCTTCACTGGCTCCTCAAAGCCGCCTGGTTCTGATTTAACATGTTCTCTTTACGTGTAAGAAATGCTGAGCATCTGCCTCAAAGTTCTGCATTCACACCACAAAGAAAACTACATTGTAACTTGTTCTGTTCTTTCCAAGATTTAAGATCTTAGATCTGGAAATGTGAGACTATTTGTCTTGCTTTAAATGTAATGTACTTATCAAGTCCACGGTATACTCTTAAATCCATCATGGACATGTCTTTTATGCCTTAATCAGCCAGGAAATCTTACATTTAGTGATTCACTGTTAAAGCAAGCAATGTGACTCAGAGTTCCAGCTTTTATCTTTCTCCCTTGCTATTTTGTTTAAAAAACCACGTAAAGTCACCCTGCCGGCGTTGAGAAACAGCCCCTTTGATTTATGGGTTTATTCTCTTCTTTCTGGGTCTTCTTTTTGTTTGGGTGACTCAGAATTAAGTGTAATTTGCTAATCTTGAGTGTTTTTCATTTGTTACTGTGCTGCAGAAGGTCTGTTTTTAAATAATTTGATCTAGAATTGAGCCTTTTTTTTCAGTTGTTGCAGACCCATAAACACCTACCAGATCTAAACTGGAATCAAGATTTCTTGTCCAGTAAAACCCATATTGCTGCAGGGACAGATAATTACCCAAGCACGCGGTTATTTTCACCTTGAATTTATGTTGACGTCTTCTATTTTTTTTTGCAGTGTATACAGTTTGATGTCCATTTTAACAGTTAGATGGATGGTATGCCTCATTTCAAGTTGTGCCTTCTTATTTATTTATGATTATGTTCGCTTGTTATCTCCTGTGAGATCTTCTATATAAGCAATACAGGCTGCACAATGGCAGGTGACATACTTTTGGTCATCATTTTTTTTTAAATTAGTATAATCCCTGCAGCAGAATGATACAAACCCATCATCACACAATGAGCACCGTGCCACTCTTGACCTGCCTGCTTTGTATTGAGGCGTCCATACTGCATTGCGCTAATCTGATAAAATGTGTTTAACATTGTTTGTACACTTTTCGGAGGCAGTGGCTTTATTGCAGGCGAAGCCAACAGAAGGCATGGCATAAGAGTGCTGACAGGAATATTAAGTGAGGCAGCCTGAGCAATATAGAATATAAATGAGCTTATTTTACACTGCAGAGCTCTGCAAACCGACACACAGACTTCTCTCTTTGTAATAAATCATTCCCATTCAAACAGCCTCTACTCTCAGGGCATTGTTTAATATTATCTGCAACAGAGGGGAGAAATAAATTAGTTTACATTGCAGCAAAAAAAAAAAAAAGAAAAAAAAGTGCTGTGGTTGGAATGCATGATATGATGATTAAAGATAGAACATACTTGACTTCTTGACGATAATGAACTTGCATGGGGGGGATCCTGCAACAAAGGCGCCATGTGGGAGAAACATAAAGAAGGGGAACTGGGGAGAAATCCCAAGTAAGCAGTAAATGTGGCAGAGTAAGATTTTCTGAAATAGCATTTTAGTCCCCATGCACAGTTTTCAATAGAACAACATAAAAATGCAGTTTATGCCTACACACCTGTGAAAAAGTGAGATCAGGGATGCTGTAGGCTAAAGGTGAAGTAACAATTAGTCTCCTCAGGAAATTCCTCTTTGTGTGAGTTGTGGCAAAGACAAACTTCAGTGGGCCTATTTCACCCCCCCACCCCTCTCTGATCTGCAAGTACAAAAGGACTACTGTGTCACTGTGCAGACTTTCACTGATATAAATCAAACGAAAAACTGTAACTGAAAGGAGAAAACCTGTTACTCTGCAGAAAACTCCCAAGATCAACAACGATGGGAAGGTATCGCATGAAAGAAAACAGCTTTTTTATTTTTTTTTTCTGCTGCCCGCGCCTGTCAGAACTCAGCAACATTTAGAAATACATCCCCGTGTCTAATGCGTTGCAGCAAACCCAAACAGAGAGCAAAGCTGTTCCCGGCAGAATAGTTACATAAGCAGGACAGCGAGTGACCACGAAGATGTTGGAAGGTGAAAGGTAACCGAGGAGCTACTCACTTTGCATTGTCTTTATAAGCAAACACGGCTGATAAATAGAGCTGGGTGGAAACGACCTGGAACTGTGGACGGCTGAGCATAAATGCAAAAAAAATACTTTTTTTTTTCAGTCTACGTATAAAATGAAAGTGGAAACTTTGATTAAATTCATAAGACTGGTTATTAGGCTAATACTGAACTACAGCCCAGACTATGTCGAACACATTACCTCCAGTGTTGGGTATAATGTGGTTTTTGGAGCTTTTTTGATTGACAGAGAAGGTGTCTCATGAAGAGTGTGATACCTGTAATTTATTATAAGAGATGAGATTCATTCTGTAGTGGGAAATGAATTTTCCCTTCAAGTTGACCACTCTCCTTTGAATGGAAGCCAGAATCATTAGGATTTACAAAACTCCAGCGACAAGGCTTGATGGTTCATTACTTTCCTGTTGTAGCCTTTTCATATATCTCCTCATGCAAAACATTGCCCTCCAACACCTCTGTGTTCAGAGATAGGATGGTTCTGCAGCGCTTTCCAATCAGATACACAGTGAGGATACTCAGTCAAAGATTGGACTACATACACCACCATGGATGAAATATGATATCAGCTTAGGGTGGCTTGTTTTTATGACATCATTATCTTCACGAGGAGGCTTAAGGGTGAATTCACACCAGCCCTGTTTGGTCCGCTTTAAATGGACCAGAATTTGCTCGTTTGCGGAGGTGTGAATGTGCAATCAGACCCTGATGTAAAGCAAAGAAGCAAACTGGTCTGGTTAAAAACATAGGTCTTGGTAAAAGCTTTAGTACAAACATGATATAACGGCATATAAATCATAGCCAAGAATTGCTTTTACCAGATTTCACATTCAATGAAATACCAGCACTGTGACAATAATTCTTTGCTCTGGCGTGTGGTTTCTGTTCAGCTGTGGGCGAAGACATGAAACAAGAAACTAATTCAGCACAGCTGTTGTAGATCTCCAATTAGTTTCTCGCACTATATATTCAGAAGCGAGCTGGGACCTTAGGTGGGAAAGTACCTGCAGCGTTCAACATGCCAAACATGTCACTGAATTGTGTTACACTTGAAAAAGCAGCAGCAGAAAAAAAAAAAAAACAATGTTTGTATCTTGTTTGCTTGTGCTTGTGCTGGAAGGAACCTAAGTAGTTTGATCTGCTCTACAGACATGTCAAAGTATAAAGGATTTTGTCTCAATTTACACTACATATGGCAGATCTCATTAGTTTTTGTTTTTTTTCAGTTCATGTGGTTGCATTCTTGCTGTCTATTGAATGTGAATGTTCTTTTAATGAGATTTTTATACAGATCTGGTAACAGACTTTACTAATATGTCGTGAAAAATACATATTTTCCTGACATGTTAACAATCAGCTTCAAATATTTGGCAGTAAAAATGTTAATCCATGTTCGGATTTGACTTTCAGGGTTATTTATGGATAGCTTCTTAGCTTTGTTTTAAGTTTTGCCAGGATAATATTTTGCCAGAACTTCATGAGAGGAAACAGCTGGTTCTCTTTAGACAAACCTGTGTGGGAATAACAGGGAAATGTCAGAAGCCAAACAGCAGACATCATAATTAGCACTTTAAAAGAGTCTAAATTAGCAGAGGCTGTAAAATTTGGAAAACAAACTCACAAAATAATGCAGCCTTGGATACAGTGAATTACACGCACTCACACGGTGAGATATTTGTCATCTTGTATTCAAGGTTAACCCCTAATTCTTAATCATCACATAACATTTGATCCAGTCAGGTGCTTTTAAAGTCGTGAATGATAAGGTGAAGCTTGTTTCCCTGGTCTGCAGCTTTTCTAGCTAAAGGAACATTGTTTTGTTAAATTAACCCAAGGTTAGTAGCAGTAAAAGGTGGAGAGCTCATAGTCTTCGCTTCTAACAAGTGTCTATTTTGTCATAACTAAGTACTGATTCTATAGAACCAGTGTGGTGGCACTGAGCAGTAGGAGATGCCTGTACAAACGCTTATTTTTTCTACACTTTCTGCATACCAGCAAAGTTAAAATGACTTCATTTTGTCTGTAGGGACCCTATCCATGCCATCATTGAGGCAGATGGAAATATTGAGTCTCATCAGAGGCTTGAAATGGCAATTTACTTTGACGTAGGTCGATTGACGCTAGTGGTAGCATACTAGGGCTGTAGCGATACAGTAATCTCACCATACGATACGATACATCTGGCTCACGATACGATATTATATCGATATTTTACTAACAATACATTTACATCATTTTCTGAAAGATTTTAACAGGACAAAGTGATTTTGGTGACATCTTGTGAGTGTTCCAATTTGTTTGAATTAACTGAACTGAAAGGTAGGTGACTGCAAACAACGTTGCAGAGAGGAGAGAAAGGAGGCCTCTGATTGGTCAATTCTACATCCACGTCATCGAAGAAATGAGGAAGTACCCACATCTGTACGATTCTGGTTCTCCACACTACAAAGAGCACATATTCTAGTAATTCATGGAAGGAGATAGCGATGAATGTGGGTCTGGATACGGCCGAGACGGTGAGGAAGTGGAAAAACGCAAGACATAAGTTTAGTAAGTTTAGCTAGTTCGTGATTGTCCCTCTCCGTTGTGGCGTTGAATAACACAGCGCAGAAGCGCTTCAACATGAACATATATCAAAAATAACTGCGGCATACCGGGGACAAGATAACTGCGACACGCTGCCGTGAGAGTAAACACAGCCCTTAAAGCCGGCGTTTTCCACCACTGAATACGGTCTCAAATCCTGACAAATAAAGTTTGGCTAGCTCTCAGTTAGCATTACCTTGTCCAGGTGGTGACATTTCAGGTGGGCTCACCTCGCGGGTTGGTGGTATTTCCAGATTACTTTACGTTTGAGTGACACAGCTTGCAAACCGCCATAGTTTTGTCTAAATCTTCGCTTTCCTTTTTCTTTTTCAACCCGAACTGCTCCCACACATCTACTTTTAAGCACGCAGGTGCTGGTTTTATACTCGCCGCCATTCTGCTGACTGGCTCAGCTCTAGCTGGAAGAGTAAGAAGCTGCTTCTGGATACCCTGTTAGAAACGTTTACAGCGACACTAGTGGCTGGAGGACTAAATGGCACTTTGCAGGAAGAGCACCCGTGCAAAACACGGGGGTTTTGAAGGGAGCTTAGAATATTGATACCCGCGGCTGAAATATCGATTCTCTCTGGGAAATAAAATATCGATATATATCGCCGAATCGATAAAATCGCCCAGCCCTATAGCATACACTACCATTTTGCTGCAAATGCATATTCTGTTCTAACTCCTAAACGCTTTGATTTACATCGTTTCTGTCCCTCCAAAAGAGTCTACACTCCTTACCTTCTAATGACAGACCTAAATTTGTTTCTTAACTATGTAGTGTTTTCTTAAAGGCAGGGTAAGGGATATCTGGACGACGTGAGATCTATTGAACAATACATCCCCACCACACAACGGACCCTCCCAAGTCTCTTTCCCTGTTCCCCTACTTCATGTGCATCAGTACAAACTCCTCTATTGTCAGTGATTGGCTGGAGTAATGTTTGTTATGGGTTGGGGCTGCCCCAGCTCTGTTTTGTTTCCAGTTTACAAAGCTAGGGCTACGTATGGAGTCCATGTTTTTCTTTTTACAGTGTACTAGTGAGACAGGCAGCGAGATATTCACTGAATATTACTGGGTTAGAAACTGTATAGAATCACCTACCCTACCTTTTAACTGGTCCTCAATGCTTTTTAAAGAAAAATAGCTGCAAGACAGCATAAATATAAATGAAGCGCTCCCTTATATAAAACATAAGAACTCACTGAGAAAGCTCTACACACACATAATGTCAAAACTAAACCCCAATACACTGAAAAATGAAACTGTTCCATAAAACATTAGAGTCAAACAATGACAGAGAGCATTGTGAAATCTAATTCTCCACGATGGGAAACAATATCTTTAAGCGCTCCCTTTTGAGGGATTTTTCTCTCAGTTTAAAATTACTTTATAATCAATATCAAATGGCTCCATTTCTCATGACAGGCAAAGCTTTGGCGCAGTATATGGCCATAGCTCTTGCTAAGGGAGCAAAACCCCTAATTTAGTCTGCAATAAAAACCAAGGGGCTTAGAGAAACTGATTCTTTACAAGAACATTAATCATAAAAAATTTAATGGATATCAAATATTTAATACAGTAGAATGTAAAGCTTGTATTACTATGGCTTTCTCCAAATCGATCATGTAGAGGCAAATCCATAATTAAAATTATGCTAGCAAGGGCAAATCATTAAGATTTCTATTCGCTTTTGTGCTTTTGGAAAATGAAATATTCACCCCGCCAGTGATGTATAGGTTATTAGTGGCAGAAATAAATTATTACTGTCTCCTATAAAAATGGCTTCTTGATTACATTAGAAAGAAAATTATGTGAGAATTTTTGGGTTACCAGAGGCAGTCTCTGTTTTATTAAAATGGTTAAACGAATTACATTACTAAAAGGTAAAACATTTCAAGACCAAGGCTGATGCAAGACTGTGGTAAGTGAAACATATCTGAACACACTTAAGATGAATCTGTGCTTGAACTTTCAAGGTTGTTATTGTTTTTATTAATTTAATTTCTTTTACATAAATCTGAGCTTCAAACGCACCTGTGGCAAGGTAAAGCTGCGACATCACAATTTCAAAAGTGTGTGTGTGTGTGTGTGTGTGTGTGTGTTTTGGGGGGGCTTGTCAATACAGTCACTCTCCCAGTTATTTCTTCGTAAGATGAGTTCAAGGGTTTATTTTAGCCGAGACAAAATTCGCTTGAGCGGAAATGACTTCACGTCGTCAGGTATGGAGCTAGAAAACTCTGTTGCCCTGAAGGAGCTCCGTTTTTGTAATTGGCCCCACGTTCCTTGTGGAATTGCAGCAAACCTCCTGCCGTCTTGGGTCACTGGAATGGTTAATTCCTTCCACAGGAAAAACGCTAATGTGAACAAATACAGAAACTGGCCGGTGACAGGAGCCCGCTGGAATCTGCAATTTTGTGAGCAGGAAAAGCGCCAAAAGTAAAAAAAAAAAAGCTTCACATCTCCATCTCTGACAATGTGATATGGACTGAGGCCATATGCCTTATGGAGGGATTCCTCCATTCATCCAAACATAGCTCCCCCTCTAACTTAGCAGTTCTGGTTCCTCTTTGATCTGCTTATTTCTCTTGAAAGGCTGAAACACTTCAAACAGAAATGACCGTGAGCTGAGTGTGACTCTTATATGAGACGATATTTCTTTTTTTTCCTTCCATGTCTCTGATTTGACAGAAGTGATCAATACTCCTGAATAATGTATTTTATCTGGTTGCTCTGTTTTGGGATACGAGTCTGTATTTACCTCTATAATTTGAGAAGAAGCTTGCTTTTCATGCCAGTGAGAACATATTGTACAGCACGGATGGCACGATTTATGGATTAGGAGTACAGAGAGTTCATATATGTGGTGTTTGATCATATTAAACGTTTTCCAATCTAAATCATCCCAAACCTTATCAGCGGGGTTTAAGTGGGAGTTTTTGTAATTAGCAGTTCTGTACAACCATCTTGGTTGTTTTTTGAATAGTGGCCCTTGGGTGAAACCTACCTCCACTCCACTGCGACTGGTTTGGTATGGTCTGTACTGGTAGGAATGGGAGAGATACCAGACACATTTCACGAGAGAGAATTTTTGTGAAGTGAATGGATACGGCTGGCCATGTAAATCTGATGGACCTCTGCAAACCCAACTGGTCAAATAGTGCTTCATTCCCAAATTACAAACCAGATGTTGAGCAGATGATTTGCACCTCCAGTACAGTGATACAGTGATAGTGGCTTTTAACCTTCGCTAGAGTCTTTAAAACACTTTACTGTGATTATTCTTACATTTGCTGTGACTTTTTGTTTTATTTAATTTGTTAATAAACAGTTGAAACCAAATTTAGATACAACCTTTTTTAAATCACTTTCTGACATTAAATCAGACTAAATTTTTTCTAATTTCGGGTCAGTTAGGATTACCAAAATTAGTTCTGTTTGCCTAAATGCCAGAATAGTTTTTTTCTGTTTTTTAATTTTTTTTTTTTTTTTTTTTTTTTTTACTTTGATCAAAGTCAGAAATTTTTATACATTTCCTTTTAGTATTTGGTACCATTTGTTTTCAACTGCATTGCTTGGGTCAAACGTTTTTTGGTTTCCTTCCAGAAGCTTCTCTCATAGTTTTCTTAATTCTGGTCCATTCCTCCTGGCAGAGCAGGAGGAACTGGGTCAGGTTTGGAGGTCTCCTTGCTCTCACACGCCTTTCCAGCTCTGCCCACAAACGTTCTACAGCAGGGGTGTCAGACTCATTTTCACTGAGGGCCACATCAGCATCATGGTTGCCATCGAAGGGCCAGATTGACAGCATGAATGTAACAAAATGCAATGTAAATCAAAATAAGTTAAACTATACCTTGTTAAATAACAGTTTCTGTATTTATTATGTATTCAAGTGTCAAATATTTAACTCATTATATTAAACTTAGGGTTTGTGTTTGTAAACCTGCTCTCGCACAGGTAATGGTTAAAAGCGGAAGCAATTCGTTGTTTTTTTTTTTTTGCAGGGTAAATTTAGCATACTCAGCTCCCTGTTTGCTGTCAAAACGCTGATGTAGATTATGCTCTTTCATGACTGACACCACCTCATAACACAAAAGACAGGCCTAGTATTGATGTTTTCTCATGGTTATATACTGTTATCTTGTGGGTAACGACGAAATGAATTATGGGAGATGTAGTTTATTGTCAATATGTGCTTTAAAGCAGCGTAAGCTTATTTTAAATCTTAAAATATTGGTTTTAAAATTTAAGCCAGTAATGCACAAGCTCTCTAGGGCCACATAATATGACGTGGCGGGCCACATTTGGCCCGCGGGCCTTGTGTTTGACACGTGTTCTACAGGATTGAGATCAGATCTTTGTGATGGCCACTCCAGAACACAGACTTAAACCACTTTGTAACTAATTTGGTGGTGTGTTTAAAGTCGTTGTCCATCTAAAGACCCATTTGCATCCAAGCTTTAACTTCTTACCTGATGTTTTGACATGTTGCTTCAATATTTCTACATTATGATCTTTCCTCGTGATGCTATCTGTCTTGTGAAGTTCACCACTTCTTTCTGCCGCAAACCACCCCCACACCATGATGCTGCCACCCCCGTACTTCACATTTGGGATGGTGTTCTCAGGCCTGCAAGGTTCTCCCTTTTTCTTCCAAATAAAACATTGGTCATTATGGCCAAACAGTTTACTTTCACCAGACCACAGGACGTGTCTCTGAAAATGAAGGTCTTTGTCCCTACATGTATTCACAAACTGTAATCTGTCCTTTTTTTTTTTTTTTTTTTTTTTTTTTTTTTTGCTTTTGGAGCAATGCCTTCTTCCTCCTCTGAGTTGTCTTTCAGTCCATGTTGGTTCAGGACTGGTTTCACTGTGGATAATGACTTTCTTACCAGCTTCAGCTGCATCTTCACATAGTGTTTTGCTTTTATTCTGGGGTTGATGTGCACATTTCACACCAAAGCACGTTCATCTCGGGGACAGAAGAAGCCATCTCCTTTCCAGGCGCTGATGGTTGGACGTTCCCACGGTGTTTAAACTTGGATATAATTGTTTGAACAGATGAACGTGGCACACTCAGGCATCTGCAAATTGTACCCAAGGATGAACCAGACTTGACATGAAAGTAATTAAAACAGTTCGCTTAAAAATTCTCCCTCATTATTATGACATATAGAAAATAGAAATAATTTTGGTAATCCTAACTGACCTATATCCGGAAAAGTCCACACCTTTTTATAACTCTATAATATTGCCAATCCCTCTCACAGCATAACAGAAATGTAAATTACATAGAGAACTTCAGGAGATAGAGTTAAGTCAACTTTAAGCCATTTAAAGAACAGAGGCCGACTCAAACATGTTTCTACATATCTGCATAACGCCGGTCACATGAGGCTGACCTGTTGGCAGCCGTGTGCTGTAAAGTGATCTAATTGGTCTCAGTGATTTCATTTCTGAACTTCAGATACACATGTTTGAGAAGATTTAAGCTTTAACAACTACTTTGCCACCATTCTGCAGAGTAAATGAAAGGCTTTTGAAGCGCCATCTTTGAAGGACTTAGACAGCATCTAAACTGCTGAGCTCAGGTGGCGTGTGCAGGTGATGTTATGTAGAACGCAGGAATTAATTTCTATTTAGCAATCAAGAAAATTATGCCCAAAAGGAAAAGCAAAACGAGATGATACTTCACTCGTCAGTCCAGACCTGTTCCAGTGAAAACAGAGAAATGTTTACAGCACATTAAGCAATCACGGTTAATGGCGTTTTCACACAGGTCTCCAGCTTTGAAGGAACACTGAAAAATGTCCTTCTACAATGAAAATATTGCACACAGCAGGTCTCCCACAGAGTAGTGCTTACTGAGGGTTTTTTTTTCTTAAAGACTCCCTCAAGCACAAATCAGAGCTGAGGTCAGAAGTTGCAGCTGTGATAAAAAGGATATATGAAAGCGAGCTGCGGGCCAAAATTTGGAATGGTCCATCTTATAACTGCTGTATTTCTAAACGCAGCAATAAAATAAACAGCAATAAAGTGTACTTATATTGAAACACTTATTTTAATCAAAGTTTAAGAGTTAGAACCAGCGACATTACTGCCCTTTTACGGGCATTTGTTGTTTGTGAACTTTTACAGATGATGGGGGGTATTGTGAGTAACTCCATAATGTTTTCATTGACACGTTATTTTCTCTATTCGGGTTATTGAGAAGGTGTCTCTGATCGGCCACGAGCTGTTTGGCAGCACGCCGTGATTTGGAAGTATTTCTGTTCCAAACCAAAGGACCATCCTGAGCAATGGCATGTGTGATGGGACACATTCTTCACCATGTGCTGCATAGTCTTCTTTTTATTTTATTTCTTGCCTATGGGACCAGGGATAATGAAATGAAATGAAAAATACTTTATTTATCCCAGAAGGGAAATTCAACATTGTAGTAAGGGCTTTTTTTTTTTTTCAAATTAACAATAAATAAATGACATCATAATGTTAATTTATAATGTTGACAGAGTTACAGCAGCACGCAGACTGAGCAGTATGCATGATTTCTGTTTAATTTTCTCTGTGTAATAAGTCAGTTCAATTTATCTTTATTCATATGACATCTATAATAATACAAATTGTCTCTAGAGACCCAAGGCATGAACCCCCTCAGCAAAGGCACAGTGGCGAGTAAAAACTCTCCTAGTAGGAGAAAACCTTTAAACCAAGCATTCAGAGATCGTACACTTCCCCTTACCCGTTAACACTAGCCCCTATAGGAACCTCCGCTAAACGCTAATGCAATTTCCGCTTGCTAAAGCCGCCACCCATTATGCCGACTCCCTTACTCACTTTGTAGGTGTGGCAATGGGCGTGTCTTTTGCTCTTTCCGCAAACTCGGTATCTTGCGATTGCGGGTTTAGGGTTGCGGGTAGCAGGTGGTCTGACCACCCATCCCAGCGTGTTTACTGGGAGCGCACCGACTATCTGGGACTTTCAGGTATGCTGATAGGAATTGTCTGTGTAAAAATATTTATATGTATATATCAGTGCAGAGGAAGAGGAGGAAGCTCTACAGCAGAGTCCCAGACGAGCTGCACACAAGAGCTGCTCTGATCTGGATGAAAAGACGCTCCATAGCGGTTTGAGGTAGCACAACCTGCTCTTAAAGGCAATGGCTACTGACGCACTGATTGGTTTAACAGTTGGAACGCCCTAACCACTCCTATGCATAACTAATCTAGCGGGTAGTGCAGGTGGGATAGCGTGTTTAGCAAGGTGGAAGATTGCGTTCTCTGTGGGGGAACGCCCCTCCCACTACCCGCTATCCCTTAATGGGAGCATGCCTATGTTCCCTCAGCCCTATGTTCCCTCAGCCCTATGTTCCCTCAGCCCTATGTTCCCTCAGCCCTACGTTCCCTCAGCCCTTTGTTCCCTCAGCCCTTTGTTCCCTCAGCCCTTTGTTCCTTCAGCCTTATGTTCTCTCATTTCTAAGGTTTTATTTTTCTTTCCAAAATTAGGCCCTATGTTCCCACATTTCCTCTATCAGCAATTTGCATCAGATTTTATCCCCATTTCTGCCAATTTGGTCAATTAGTCAATTCGGGCAGCACGGTGGCTTAGTGGGTTGCTTACTGTGTTGCCTCACAGCTAGAAGGTTCCTGGTTCGAACCTCGGCAGGGGCCTTTCTGTGTGGAGTTTGCATGTTCTCCCTGTGCTTGCGTGGGTTTCCTCCGGGTACTCCGGCTTCCTCCCACAGTACAAAGACATGCATGTCAGGTTAATTAGTAATTCTAAATTGCCCGTAGGAGTGAATGTGAGTGGTTGTTTGTCTATGTGTGGCCCTGCGATGGACTGGCGACATGTCCAGGGAGTAGCCCTGCCTTTCGCCCGTAGACGGCTGGGATAGGCTCCAGCAGATCCCCGTGACCCTGCAGAGGATGAAACGGGTATAGATAATGGATGTCTGTCTGTGTCTTCGATTCTGTATGTTTTTTTTTCGGTTTACTTTTTTTTAAAGTTATGCGCTTTGGGTTGCACCCAGTACATGTTTAAAGGGATGGTTCAGAGTAATTTCAACCTAGGGTCCTGCACCATGACCTCGTGCCAAATGCCCTCCAGAAGCTAGTTTTCCCTTGCTCAATCAGTGGCATTTTGAGAAAAATCTTGGAAATGAGGGAACATAGGGCTGAGGGAACATAGGGCTGAGGGAACATAGGGCTGAGGGAACATAGGGCTGAGGGAACAAAGGGATGACCCCCCCTTAATAGCAGCTTTTGCAGATCTGGCGGAAGATCGGGGCCCAGATCTTTAAATAATCAGTCTTTTCTTGGAAATGGCTGCATTTCTACAGTAGCAAGTAGCACACAGAGTAAGAAAGTAAAACTACATTTATACTGAAGACTCTTAAGACGTAAGTAAAAACAGAAAGCAATGAACTGCAAATCTCATAAATCCATATTTTATTCCCAATAAAAAAAACATTAAGAACATATCAGATGTTGAAATTGAGACGTTTCACCATTTAATGAAAAACATTGACTCATTTTTACTTTGACGGCAGCAACACATCTCATAAAAGTTGGAAACAGGGACCAAAAAAAAAAAAAAAAGGCTGGAAAAGTAACTGGCGCAAATCAAAAATAAATGGAGGAGCATTTGACAACTAATTCAGTTCATTGGCAACAGGTCAGTAACACGACTGGATATAAAAGGAGCATTTCAGAGAGGCAGAGGCTCTTGGATGTTAAAGGTGGGCTGAGGTTCACCAATATGCAACAATCTACAGTACATGATGTCATCAAAAGATTAAGAGAATCAGGAGGAGTGTCTGTAAGCAGGGAACAAGGTCGAAGGTCAAAACTGGATGCGCGTGATCTTCAGGCCCTCAGACAACTCTGCATTAAAAACAGGGATGATTCTCTACTGGACATCAGCGGTGGACTCAGGAACACTTCCTCTGTCCGTCTGTAAACACAGGTCAGCAAGCAATCTACAGATACAAGTTAAAGCTGCTTCATGCAAAGAAGAAGCCATCTGAAGCCGTCTATCACATGCATGACTTCACAGGAGAAGAGTCCAGCTGCTGAAACTGGTCTGTCTGTTGTCCAGATCTTTCACCAACAGAAAACATCTGGCACATTATCCAGCAATGAAGGTCCGGGATGGCTGAGCAGCTAGAATCCTGCTTCATACATTATTAGGGACATCATTCATCTCCTCAAACTCCAGAAACTGGTCTCCTCACTTCCCAGATGTTTACAGACAGCTGTTAGAAGAAAGATGAGATGATCAAGGATGAACAGAAACACAATCACACAAACTTTTTTTCTGAGATGTCAATGAGCTCATATTTTACAAGAAACGGTAAAAAGTCTCACTTTTAAGATCTGACATGTTCTTTAAGTTTAATATTTCTTATTGTGAATAAAATATGGGTTTATGAAATTTGCAAATAATCACATTCTGTTTTTATTTACATTTTTACTCACCTCCCCAACTGTTTTGGGAGTTGTGTAAGACTTTAAAGAGCTCTAAGAACATTTACCTCAAAATAAAGTCCACGGACATCGTCATTTATCAAACCACTCACTATTTGACAAATAACCTATAGGTGGAGTCAATGAAGATGGTGACTGAGCATGACATAGTGAGGATGATGGAGCGTCCTCCTGCCTGACAGATGAGGAATGGTAGGAAGTGTCCTGTTTTGGTGACACAAACTCACAGCAGCATGACTCAGTCTTGATCCCATTATATACTGGATTCATTCATTCTAGGCTGAAAACTGTGTGGTAGTTGTCCTGGAACTCAGATAATTAAAAAAATAAAAATAATTAAAGTAGAATTAATGGTAACACCAAATGTCAAATTGGGGGGACAACAGAAAGGAATGCTAATACCAAGACTATACAGTGATCCCTTATTTTTCACGGTTAATGGGGACCGGCGCCCCCCCCCCGCGAAAATTGAAATCTGCCAACTGGAGCTGGAGCCCCTCGAGCCTAAATAATGTGTTAAAATATGTTTAAAAACAGCAAAAGAGTCGTGAGGCACTGCAGCGAAACAAGACAAAGGCTCAACTGTGGTCTTTCTGTTACCTTCACAGCCTCTGGTCTCTGAACCGTAGTAAAGAAACCACTGGTATTGTGCTATTTTTGGCTCTTAATTAACGGCTAACACGCTAACAACAACAAAAACAGGCCGGTTTTCTCTGCATGGAACGAGCACTTTATTCTGGCACTGCAGCAACTTGTAACATCACACAGGTTGTATTGTTGCGCTCCTGTTGGTTAACAGAGAATGTAAATCTATACACGCTGGGCTGCTGTTGATGATCACTACACTTTTCATCTAACCCTGTTTTCATTCTGCCATACCATGACACACACACACACACACACACACACACACACACACACACACACCATTACCCATAACAGTGACGTGCGGTCAGGTGAGGCAGGGGAGGCCGTGCCTCACCTGCCATCATGGAAAGAAAGAAATGAAAAAATATATATATATTTTTTATATTTATCAATTGATTTGTACTATAAAGTAATTTTCCATTTAACTTCACCATTTTTAGATTATTTTTTATTCAAAATCGCCGAATTTTCACATTTACCATTCAAATACTGAGAAGATGCGGGCGGTGAGGCAGCACCCCGCTGAGCCTCACCATGGATTGCGCAATGACTCGGCTAACTGTGCTGCCATGCTATGTAGTGAGACCAGATCGCCGTCTCTTTGTATGTCACTATTAAAATGTTCAAACACGTTTGCTATATGAAATAAGTATCCATAGTTTAGCTGATTTATATAATGAACAGCAACTATATGTGTGTAATGTGTTTTCTTGTGCCGGCGCGATCATAAAACGGCTGAGAAGAGGCACGGGGTGAGGCACGCACTTCTCCTGCCTCACGTTAGGGGGCACTAGTGAGCACAGGGATTCTTCTTGCGACACATTGGCTGCAGAATAAGTGACAGTAAGCGCTGTCACTTATTCTGCAGAAGTAGCGGCGCATGGACTTTATTTATAAGTAAAGGTAAGACCATAATAACTTTTTTTTAAATTAAATGTGCTTTTTTGTGCGCTACAGTTTGTATGTGTAAAGCATTTATATGTGAATGATGATAGGAGGTTTTAAACATAAACAGTTAACTGCTGCCAATCAAATGGTGAATAAGTTGTTCTGGAGGGTTCATATGCTTGTAAATCTGACTGATGAAGTCAGTGCCTCACCAGCCATGAATCTCACCGCACGTCACTGACCCATAAGGCCACCTTCTTAAAGGGGCCAGGCTGGCTCACAACATTTCTGCGCTGTGAGAGAACGTGCAAAACATCCTGTGATGTTTCCGTAATTTTTTCTTAATTTTTTATTATATTATATATTTCGGAAAAATCTGTGAATGACTAAAACCGCGGAACTTAAAGCGCGAATTGGCAATGGATCACTTTATTCAAATTTAAGTGTTTTGCTTTTTCTTCTTCATCAGAGACAAGCTGCCTGTCTATTAGTTTTTCTAAAAAAATATGTTGACATTTCTCTTATGCACGTTAAAGATATTGAATCCAGTTTTAAATGAATACTGGTTTTATGATTAGGGAGCTAAAATTCTGACCAGAAAAACCTGTTGATCTTGAGTTATTTTTCAGTGACATTTAAGAGTAAATTTTATAAAATGGTGATACGTTCAAGACAAATGGGAAATCGGAGCATCCAACTTTTGCAAAAAAAGAAAAAAAAGAAACACAAAACAGATTTCCTTGTCAAAATAATAAAAATAAAAGAAACTACTGTTGTAACTTGATTACCTAAAGTTCTTTTTCAAATTAAAATTTCTCTCTTTAAAAGAAAAAAAAAACAATGAATGAATTAAACCCTAGATGCAGGTTGCGATGCATGTCCTGTTGATCATTTGGTAGGAAAAAGGTTTTTAACATGATGCAGAGTAAGTGTATTACAAAGAAAACATTTTAAGGCCTGTGAAAAAAAGGAGGATTAAAAAGTAGTTTATTATTTTGGATCTACTGCCCATAACGTGATATTATAGATGAGTTTAAATCATGTAGTACTTTTGAATGAGAGTCATTTATTCCCATGTCTTCTCTGACAATAATTTCCAAGGATCATAGTGCAGTCACATCTCATGATCGGGTGTAATCCAAAACTCTTGTTTCTCCGGCAGCCCTGTAATTATCCAGCACTTTAAGGGGTGTGACCGGTGCACGTCTTTGTCTAATTAGACAGTTCTTTAAGGTTACAGGCTGGCGTCACCCCTCAGTCCTCCCACTCTTGTTAAACGTTCGCAAATATAACATGACTTTTTTCGATCTATTTTAGAAAACTTGATCCAAAGAAATAAAAGTCGAGCTGCGTGAGCGCCTGATCAAGCTGTGATCTGAAATGTCACCGGATCTTTGTACGCGATGCGTGATGGTGCTCAGCTGGAAATGTGTCTCGATCGCAGCTTGGAGCTCCATGAAGCAGCTGCGGCGCCGTAACCATTCACCATTCCTCCCCTAAATCATTTATTCATGTTTACCCTGTGCTGCATGCAGCAAATATGCTCTGACAGCGCGTTTAGGCTCCACGAGATCGGCCATGTCAGATCGGCGCTTCCGCCGTAACATGAGGCCGAACTTCAGTGGTACGTTAATAATGGAAACGCTTCCAACCAGGAGTTAAGGACCTCCTGATGCATGGTCAGTGAGTTATGCATGTGAGGCTGCTCCAGATCACGTCACGTTTTTTTTTTTTTGTTTGGCTCCATGCACCATCTATAAAGCATCTATCACTATCTCTCCCAGGTGACGTGCCTAACAGTCCCTCCAGTCCACAACTTTAATCCGACACGTTCAGTAAAATCCCTCATAGGTGCCAGTGATGGATCTGATATTATGTCAACAGGCTTGTGCCAATGCAATGGCGGCTGTTGTGCTGTGGTGCACGACGCCTACATTACACCGATATTACAGACGCAAGACTCTAGACAAATGGAAGAGCCTACTTGCAGTCATTCAGGATGGCTTTCCCTGGTGACCAGATTTCATCTGCTTAAAAGGAGTCATTAACTCCCAGCGACAGAGAAATGAATTCACTCTGTGGCGAGAACAGCTTCTCATTGGCAATCATTAGTTTAGCACTCCATAATCAACCCTTCGTGCTCCGTGCTCGCTACCAGGCCTTGCTTCTCTGGTGCTAAGAGAGAGTGAGGCCACTATCATCAAGGGCAGGATGTGAAAATTGCTCCATAAAACAAAAGTAATACCCAATAAAATAGGAAAGCAACTGGCACTTACCACATAAAAGTGAAAGATTGCTGTGGAAGTACATGGTAAACACGTTGTTATTCATCAGATGCAATCCAAACTGCAACCTTGTAGTGCTGCTTTACCTTAAGACGCAGAGGGCTCATCTGTGTATTAAGATGAGGGATGGGACTCACAGATGAAATGCCGCTCAATAAAGCACGTTTTCCTGTTATAGGTCCATCATACTGTTAGCAGAAGGGGAATAATTCAGAAAGGAATACTAAGATTAGAGAAAGAGCTGTGTGGTGGTGTTTTTTTCTCTCTTTTTTTTGGCTTTAAAGGTTCTGCAGGAACAGGAACAATCTGTCTTCATTGAAGCTCCGAGTTGATGAGGCAACCTGAAAGGTAATTAAGTTTGATATGTTGCCTGTGCTCCTCGGCCCACGCTTTGAGAGAGTAACAAGCTCCAACAGCAAAAAAGCTATGTCTAAGTTATGGCCTGTCATCTTATATTTTCTCCAGCTGATGATTTTTCACTGTCACAAGCACCAGCTTACGAATTCTATTAGAACCAGACATAATCTAACATTAAAGCTGCTTTCCTCTCCAGAGTTAATTACCGACTCAATGTTAAGATCTTCTTTAATCTGAGAGGAAAATAAGCAAGAAATGCTTTTCAGTCATTGAATGACACCACCAGAACTGAGAACGCTAAAAATGTCCAACACCATATTTTCTCAAAATGAAGCGGCATATATTAAGCTTGAAATAGCATTAAAAAGTGCTTTACGTGTCTTGAGACTCAAAGTAAGGAAGTGGAGATTATTTAATATTGTAAGGCTTTCCTGAAAGTGCAGGAGGTTTGAGATCATATTGAGGTTTTGTCTTCGTCTTTAAATTAAAGAGTGCATTATTTAATGCTTGTGGGAGCTGTTTTATTTGAAACTAGAAAAGCACTCGGAGAGCGCAGACCTCCGCCAAGCGGAACAATTCCCCCATATAGCGATTGACATATTGCGATAAAATCCGCCTTCTGGATCAGATCTGGATCAGCCTTTGAAATTTGATAGAGGTTCCCATTGTCAATCCCTGAGTCAAATTTAATGAGTTTTGGGCAATAATTAACGGAGATATTGAGAAACAAAATTTATGGCTCCATTGACCGCAATGTTATCTAAAATTTGAAAGTGATCCAGAATCCAGGATTTCTTCCGGATCACAGCCAAAATGAAATCAGTTCTTCCTTTTTACATTTCCGCCAACTCCTGAAAATTTCATCAAAATCCATCCATAACTTTTTGACAAACAGACAGATAAACACCGCAAAAAACATAACCTCCTTGGCGAAGGTAACAATGAATTGTTTGAGAATACTTGAAATAAAATAAATGTATAATGATCCGAGCAAAGTTAACTTGAATATGGTTATCGAAGTGACTTCGCAGCTTTCAGGTAGGCGGCACTTTGACGTGTCTAAGTGTAAGAAACAAATGACAAAGCAGTTCCATTTACTGGTAGCTGCTACAGTTTGCCAAATGGATCTGCTAATAGCTTTGGGTATTGGCATGGGAAAGTGGGGGAAATCCTTCATAAAACCAATATGTCAAGTGGGACAGCAATACCAGACACCAGGCTTTTATTCAACATGTCCTAAGCATGCCCCAATCCATGAGCCGCTGACCAATTAGCTTGATTGGTGGTCTCCGTAATGGCCGGTGGGACAGGCCAGTCGGGTATTTTTCATCTTTGACTTCCTTTCAGCCAAGTGGTAACCTTCTAGAAACAGCTTAAAGAAGTGGCGCTGAGATTTAAAGGATGTGTAACAGGTGAATTATCCACTCAGATCTGTCGCGGTGATAGTGATGCCACTTCGATGTGACAAACACTTAATCTTTTTTTTTTTAATTTCATTTTAATCAAAGCGTTGATGCTGCTGGTTCAGAAATATTTATTCTATAGCAGGATGGAGTAGAAATAGCCTGAAATGTGAGGTCTATTTGAAGAAACCCCTGAAATATCGCTTCATAAGAACGGCAAACAGCGCATCACATCTAAGCTGTTTACAGGAGCGTTGTTGGTAAACAAAACCGGTAACCTGGGCGACATACAAGAAAACGACACAAGGACTTTGTGAATTCTTCTCAGCTTGATGCTATGTGCCAGTGTAGGTGATGTATATCTCCCTGTAGGAGAAACGGCTTCGCTGTTTGTGATACGATACATGTGAGTGTTACGTTTTCAGGCTCCCATCAGGCATTTTGTTCTCACGTGTCGATCCACAGCAGAGCGGAGAACCCACCTAAATCAAGATTTGTGATGCACAAGCTCAAAACACGGGGGCGATGCTTGTTCACAGGAAAAAAGCTGAAAGTTACTAAAATTATAAGCCGATTAAAGGAAGTCACTGTCAAGGCGGGTGGTGGAGATCCTTGATGGATCTTTAAAAAATAAAAAAAGGAGAAAACTCACACTCTGATCCACCTACAACGTATCCTTTCAGAGTCAAGGGACCGATGCTGCACCTCCGTTTCGCACCCCACAAAAGCAACATTTCTGGTTTTCCGAAAAGAAAAAGAAAGGAAAGAGTACAATCAAGCCATTTTTTTCTCCCAAAATATTGGTGGCCAATAACTTCAGTTTAAACCAGTCAACCAGGAGTCTGTGTTTTAATTAAATAAGTATTTTTAAAGGGGCAGTATTGTAGATGGTGGGATGATGAATTGGATCTAGTGTGTTTATCATGAAAGAGAGCATGGACTTTTAATATTGAAACATTTGTAAAATGAATGTGGATATATTTAAGTCATGGGTCAATATAGTCTACAGCATTATTTTTATGTAACAACAATGTGATGTAACAATATCATTTAATAAGAAAAAAATAATGTGACACAATGGGTGTGTTTACATGGGAAGTTTAATTCCTCTTTAATTCAGAATTAAAGTTAAAGCCGAATAAAAGTTACCATGTAAACACTTAATTCCATATGAAAATGTCAATTCCGAATTAACTTAATTCCGAAGTAAGTGGCTGGTTTATTCCCATTTTAATTCCGCATTAAGTAATTCCGCGGTCATGTATACACTCATTCCGCTTTAAATTAATTCCCGTCTTTCTGCGCATGCTCATTCTCTTGCCCGTCTGTCGCGATGACGCTTATATTCCGGCAGCACGCAGTAAACAGCGTTCAAGAGCAGAGACGATTTATTTAATAAATAGCTTGGAGGAACTGGAAATAATTAAAAGAACAGATGGCAGGAAACATAAAAATTGTGAGCTTTTCAAAGCGGCCAGGTTAAATGAAGGAGGTTTCGCAGATAGAGATGCCACCCAGGTCAAAAATAAGTGGAATGTTGTTGCTAATCAGTTAGCTAAGTTTGTTTTCTTCCAGTCGTCTTCTTGTTCTTCTTCTTCTTGTTCTTGTTGTTGTTGTTGTTGTTGTTGTTGTTGTTGTTGTTGTTGTTGTTGTTGTTGTTGTTGTTGTTGTTGTTGTTTCAGGGGTCTCCACAGCAAGTCTTCTGCCTCCATCTATCTCCATCTGCATCCTCTTTTCTTGCACCAACCAACATCATGACCTTTTTTTTCTTTTCCATAAATCTCCTCTTTCATCTTCCTCCAGTCTGGCAGTTCCAACCTCATCATCCTTCTACAGATATATTCACCATCCCTCCTCTGTCCATGTCCAAACCATCTCAGTCTGGCCTCTCTGACTTTCTCTCCAAAACATCTAACGTGTGCTGTCCCTGTGATGTTCTCGTTCCTGATCCCATCCATCCTGGTCATTCCCAAGGAGAACCTCAACATGTCTTTGCATACTGTCCTAAATGCAGGTCAGGGAGCTCATATCAGTTCCTATACGCCCTTTATTTTTGCAGAGAGGTCTGTCTCTGCAGCAGACAGACATTAGCAGTGAACATGAAAGAACTGTGACGGAGGAAGGAGAAAGTGAGGACAATATGGTGGAGTATTTCTTAGAGGGCCCAGGAAATATTAGATTCACTGCTGTGATTACTTACCCTAATATTCTGTGGTGAAACGTAAAATTATCATTTATTAAAAGCTCATAATCATTCATTTGGATGACGATGTGGTGGCAGCAGCTGTGTGGGGCCCGGCGGGATCTTTTCACAGGACCCAGAATTCCTTGCAGAACCCCTGCTGCAGAGAAAAGTAAAATCCACACTGTTTGCTAAATATTATCCTGATAAATAACTTTCTACGAAGAATAAAATCTGTAAAACGCTTTGACTCAAACATGGCTTCAAAATCAAAATCCTTTAAACATGCAACATACCTGTCCAAAAACGAGTCATTTTAAGTAATGAACTGGTAAGGATACATTATAATATCTATTTGCCGACATTCTCCTATTCTCCGGTTTCCCCTTGATAGGAATTTGGCTCGCTGTAATTTGACATATATTTACCCCGGGGCAAACGCTGCTCCACGTTAAAATCTTTATTTCTAACTGCCATGACTGCAGCAGATAGTGTAATTAAAAATACAGTTACACAGTCAGCCTAAATTAATTCTGTGTACGTTCCTCTGTGAAAGGTCATACTGTTAAACATTCAATAACATTAATAAATATGCTTTAATAGACGAGAGCTCCGTGACTGTGAAGTTTCTCACGCACATCTGCAGGTCATCAGAAAGCGAACCGAATTAATGTAGTTGTGCCAATAATTCCTCTGACTATAATGAACATGGTTTGCTTAAAACACCCTTCTTCATGTGACTGAAGTGCTGCAGAACTGAGCAGCGTGAGTGATGCCGTTTTAAAGAGGACGCCTTCAATCTATTCAAAAACCTTTAGCAGCTCTATCTTCACAACCGAGGTTAACTCGGCGCCGTCGCTGTCGATACAATGGCTGAGAAATTGGGTTTTAAGCCCGGAGCGCCGGACACAAGACGGCGAGAGAGAGGAAGAGAAGGGGAGAAAATGCTGAAAAGTAAATGAACGTATCTCCATCCCCCTGTGCTCGCGTTGCAACAAGCTGCGCATGTATTTCTTTTTAAATGTGACACTTGAGAAAGTTTTTGACAACCACACCAGAACCCAGAGGTCCTTCATCTGTCCGGCGCTGGTGTACAGCCATTAAGTCCCGCTCACGCGGCCCGGCTCCAAACTCTGTATGCAAAGCGAGTGATTACTGGACAGGTTGTAAATTGAGTTATTTTCTCCATCTTATGGAGAAACTGCTCAGTCGGTGGAAAGGTGATTGAGTGACCCACAATTATGGAGCTTGAGAGAGAGAACTGTGTACTTCACTCTGCCAAAGGACAACCGCGTCCAACTTTTAGATGATGGGCAATCAAGGCGGTATTTATTTTATTATGCTTGGATCAAAGAAGTGATTGAATTTCAGCATCAAACGCAACTCCTATTTTGTATTTGATTTGCCTATGCAAAGTATTTTGATGAACACTCGTGTCTTTGGATTGCAGTTCTCCGAGCGGCCCGCATGTCAGGCCTCCCTGCTCTGAGGACTCGCGCTCGTCATTGTTCTGCTGCTTTGATCGGCCTCCGTCAATCTTCCCCGACGCCGCTGCCAGCCATCACAGATTGGCTGGACCTTGTGACACGCAGCCAAATTCGGAGACGGCTCCCCTTCACAAGCAAATAAACTCGGAGATGACCCTAAATTAGGTGGTGTTGTCATTACGTCTGGAATGACGACCATATGGGTCCATATGGCAGCGCTTGTCTGAAGCGCCATATGTTATCAGCGCGAGCAGGCTGCGGCGCTCATTTGAATAATATTGGTATCCAAGCCCAGGCCCCTCGCGTCGTTGAATTCTTTCACACCGCTTTTAAAAGCTGCTTCACTCCTCTGGAAATTATGCATTTCATGAGTGAGGCCCGTCGGGATGTGGAGTGTCGGCGTTGTGTTTCAAGTGGCCACGTGTGGCGTGCTTCTCTTGATTAGTTTATGTCTTGACTGTGTGGCGTGTGTGTAAATGTTCTGTATTCGTTCATACCAAGAGTGTAATGAAGCCAGCTTATGCCAATGGAGAGGGAGCATCAAAAGGAAGCGACTCCCCTCTCATACATTCGCACTGTTTATTTGACTAAATGGACATGTGAGGTCCTTCAGAAGAGGACTGATGAAAATGGTTTGCAGACTTGACTTCTCCTGAGCTGAACCCTACCCTTCCTATCCAGTCTCTGTCAGCTGTGACTGGGGGGGGGTGCACAGTCCTCCCTATCACAAAACCAGACTATTTTAAAGCAAAACACCGGGATATATTTAATTCCCTCTGGGCAATAAAGGCTGGAAGGTTGCACTTCGGTAGAAGGTAGACATGGCAATTGTGTGTCTCCGGTTTATTTACTGTAGCTTGTGCAGAGCCTCCTAGGTGGCAATGATAAAAGAAAAAAAAGAAGGAATGTGCTATGCAGGATGTTTAATTCAAAGCTTGTAAGATCCTCTTTACACACAGGGGCAGTGTACTTTGATACAACATTTCCTCTCGTAGGTGGTGCAAGCTGAAACACGCTCTGCCTAAATCGAGGTAAATCAGCGTTACGGTATCACACTGCATCAAAGTCAATTTATTATGTATTGTACCTACCTGTATGAAATAGTGTTTTTTTTTAACACATGATAGTGGAGGTTTTACTTTCATCACGCTAAAATATATTTTAGGAAAAAAATATGGATTTCCATTCAATCTTGTTCAGTCATATAAAGTCCTCCATTAAGGTGATATCTGACCTTGTTCGGTAGTGAATTACATGGCAGCACCATATTGATTTGAATCCAGTTTTCCAAGCTCCCTTCTTAAGCTACACCTAAAATTTTGGTGTAGTTCCCAGCCGAGCCTTGAGATCACGAAGGACTGAGACTCCAGCCTTGAGAGTTGACTTAATGCTGGCTCCTCCCACATGTCTCACAGGGACGCGTGAAAAAAGTCAGACTGGTGGACATCACAATACATGGTCACAGGAGAAGGGATGTACTGAGTAAAATCTACCACTGGATGCCATGGTAAGCTACAGTCGTCTTCTCAACACGACGGGACAAAGAAAACGTGCTCCTGCAACATCTGTGTTTCAGACCAGCCTGCGATGAACGGTGATGACAGCACTCACTGTGAAAGGGTTAATGAAAGGGTTCATTCAGTAATCTGGAGTGCCCAAATTATATGTATTTTCCAAACTATAAAAATATTTTAATGCCTAAGGAGGTAATTGTTGCCTTAAGTTGACCAAACTGTAAAAAAGAAATGAGAAATAATGAAAAAGTAACATGCCCCAGTTTGTCCGTCCAGTGAGACACATAAAGTCCAACATGGCAAATCTGCTATTTTAACAGTAATTAATCTAATTTTTTTTCCAGGGAAACAACACATGATTTCAACACATTCCATGTCTGTTGTGTTATATCTGTTTCACAGACCGTATTTCTAAGGATTGAGAATGCAGTTTCAATAGACATTGATTTCATTTCCTTGGTTCAAATTCAATGATAAAAGTGAAAACTTCTGTAGGTTCAGTGCAAATCGGGAAATTTTTGTGGCAGTTTTCTAGCTGCTGCTTTTAAATGGAGAGCAATTATCAGGGGCACTTAAAAGCCTAAGGAAGTTCAAAGTTGTGTTTTTATTCAAAATATTCATAGTTTACAAAGTTAAATATAATCCAATGAGGTAAAAATTATGAACATTATAATCCAGTTCATCTGTGATGAATTGGCGACCTGTCCAGGGTTGGACCCCTGCCTTTCACTCACAGGGACTGGGAGAACTGGGATAGACTCCAGCAGATCCCCGTGACCCTGCATGGGACTAAACAGGTCTGGATAATGGATGGATAATACAGTTCATTCCAGTGGAGTCCAAAACAGCTTTCCGTGCCTTTTCTTTATTTTAATTTTTTTGTCTGCATTTACATTCATGGTTAGTGCCATTATCTAGCAAAACCATCTAATGTATTATATGCAATTTAATCTTGCAGCAGACTTTTTGTGCTAATGTGAAGAGTGAACATGTCCTTCACCAGTCTTCTCTGGCAGTAAGTTCTAACATCTTTATTAACATCTAAAATCCTGATTCTGTCAGAGAGGACTAAAAAACACCAGCAGTAAGACATTTAAAGACAAGACAATTAAAGAGACACGATGGTGGGGGTGCCTTTTTTCACCTCTCTTTCTTCATGCGCTAAACATGCGCTTTTTTTTTATTCCCTGCGTCACTTCATATTGTTACACATTATTTATGGACATCTGTGGGTTGATTTCTGTGCATGCGTGAGCTACATTGGTTGTTACCAACACCTGCTCAGTCTCCATGGCAATGGCACATTTATATTTAGAAAAATAGTGATGTGTTCAATACCTATTTTAATCCACTGTATATAGAATGAAAAGTATTGGTCCAAGTATAGAGCCTTGTGGAACACCTTGATCAACCGTCTGTACATACTGGATGTTTGGTGTGAATTACCACTGCCCATATATGAAAATCACTGCTGTGACATGCCTGAAACTCCTGCATTATATTGTTGCAGAAAATAAACATCCTTTTGTAAGTGAACCTCACTGTATTAGATCTTTCCTGCAGGCACCGCGCAGCAGATTTATACCATCAACCAAGACCAACATTTCATCTTAAATAAATCCCCAGCAACCCTTTGACTACAAACTTTGCCCTTTAAAAAAATATCATTGGCTCTTCTGACAAAGTTGTCTCAGGTCAAGTTGTATTTCAAATGGTTACTGAGGCAGGCTCACACTGGAGGTGAAATTAAAGGGCAAACCAGCGGAGCATTGAAGAAGAGCTGTGAAAACCAAACTTGGAGTATTGCTTCACAGCTGTCATGTGAAGGGACATAAAGTACGCTCTCTGTCTCCTTCAAAGAGGATGCTGGAGGTAAATAATTCAGAAAGCAGGGCCAGGTATACATTGGTGGGAGTTTTGCACGCTCTGACTTGCTTTGTATGTTTTGCTCCTGCCATGTCTCAAATAATGTATGAAAAGAGAGAGAGTGCGCACCATTCCCTGGTATAAAATTGGATATTTCTTTCTGCCTCCTATAACAGACTTTGTAAAGAGAGCTGGACAGTTTGATGAGGTCTTGTTGAGGTAAGTCTTGAGGCCTTGAGGTAACATTGAGGAGAATGAGAACACGGAGGCAATACCGCAGAGCAACATTATTATTTTTCTCTCTCTCTCTCTAACTGATCACAAATGCCACATGGTTTGGAAAGACTTTGTCTCAATATTGAGATACATAGCTTAGTTATGATACAAACTGGAATCAGAATTCAGTCTTGTTTTCAGTTTTGGACCTCTGATTCTTTTTTTTTTCTTTCATATTAAGTAGCTGTGGCTTTCATGATTAATAGTTTACTCTGCTCTTTCATTTTCTCAAAAACTGAATCCTTTAATAAAATCTCGGTGGACTGGAGTCCTGGCTATAAACCTTAAATCTTACAGTCTTTTAAAACCCAGGACTAATAAAATAAGTTGTATGAATGATTGCTTCAGTCTTGATACATAAAACATCTGGATTACGCCCACCACCCGCTGAAGAACAGGAAAAAAAAAAAAAAAAACAATGTTTGAGCCAGTATAGCACTATGACAGTTTTAAAAGAAGCACTGTTACCATTTATAGCAGTATTTGGAGACAAGTACAAATCTGGACTAATGAGGGAATCATGATTGGAGCCAACAGGGAGAAAATACAGTCCAGAGGTGACCTCTCAATGCAACAACTCTCTCACTCCATTAGGCCAAAAACACTCAAAACTTCTCACCAAATCAAAATTGAAATATCTCCCGTATTACGCTCTCCATATCAGCAACAACACATTATCTCTGCAAGGTCAGTGATGCCGTGTAGTTCAGGCTTCCAGTGACTTTTTTTATTTTGGCAGAGCTGATTGGTCGACTTCAGTGACTGACCAAATGTTAAACACCGAATACTATTAACTTCTCGTAAGTGGCAGTCCTGCTTGCCCGCGACTTTTTCCAATCCAACTGCTCGGCAATTTAGCTGAATCCACTGTTTTGGTAATGTGAATTTATGGCCAAATTTGTGTCAAGGAAAAAAGCGGTTACTGTACAACCTAATCGCAGACCCACGGTAACTGACAAACAGTAACGTTTGCACGGGTTCAGTGTATTCATGCTTAATCAAGTTCTTCAGCAAAGGGGCTTTAAACACTACACAAATACAGTGATACTTCTAATGATGCACAATTAACATTTTGGATGTAGCCCCGGATAAGAATTAAGATGTCAAATGGAAAGAGAGGGATGCAACACACATAAAATCCACTTATAAATCAGATTAGTTAGAGTACACAGTCCGGATGGAGCACGGTCCAAAAACCCTTAACTGTTTAGTTTGGGATTTTTAAAGCCCCCCCCCCCCAGCATTATCAGGTCCGTATAATTCACACAGATATCCAGCTCATGACTAAATACAGCACCTTTGTACTTGATATAATGTGATTAGAAAAAAAAAGAAAGCACAGGAGGAAAATCTGTTTTGAATAATCATAATAATGAGAAAGTAAACCAAATGATAAATGGGAGAGTGATGGATTCCCTTGTGTATTGGGGGGAGGAGGATCCTTTTCATGCCTGACCATGTGTTGACTGTGTGTCTTTAATTAGAAGAGGGTGGATTTAACTGATAGAGGCCAGAGTGGGAAAAGACATGGGTGTCATTAGGATAATCAGAGCTCTAAATGACTTTTTGATGCAGTGTGTCCGACAGGTGTAGTGGCAAGATAGGGGACAGAGAGGTTCCTCCAGCTGTGTTTACGCTCTTTGTGTGGAACAAAGGGGCCTCGTCATATTCACCATGATTGATGCGGCTGCTGAAGAATAGCTCCGAAACACTGGTGGGAGGACTTAACACCAGCACACTTGTTTTTGTGTCACCATTATTTGCCCTGGACACTCCACACCAGAGTGCTCGGGAGCGCCGCAGCACATAAGACCATCTCTTAATGGCTCCTCACGTGGCAAAATCAGTTTTTTTTACTTGCCGGGAATGATTCACCACCGTGTCACACGGCACTCATGGCTTTTTTTCCTCCTGACGTATCCTTCACCGTCACGCATCATCTCCAGGCGACCTCCGATCTCTGCCGCGAGAGGATCGCGCCGCTCGAAACGTGGCGGAAGAGAAATCGCATCAGCATGCCTGACGAGGAAGAGCATTTGATTTAAAGAAGAAAAGAAAAGAAACCCAGTGATGTTGCTCTCGACTGATCAGTCTCGCAGATCTCGTCTTTCTGAAACGTAAAGCAGCTCTGTTTCATCCCGGGGTCTCTGGATGAGCCCGGCCAGTTTGGGCTGATTTGGAGAACAATGAAGTGGATGTGCTGATTCTATAGAGTGAATAATGAGGTTGTGTGCCTCTGAGAGCCCCCCCACCCCCTCTTACAAAGACACCATTCCCCCCATCCTCCTCTTGATGAAGCTGATATATGCATAAGCAACACTTTCACGGGTGCCTAGCATTGCTGGGTTGGCCTCTCCACGTTGATGCGGTGACTACTTACATCACAATATTTATACAGTTTAGCATTAAACCATTTTGGCTTAAAAACACCTGGGTGTTATTACTGGTTAAACAGCATATTTTAGGCTGCCTGATTTTTGTTTGCTTTGAGTACGTTGCCACGGCGTGTGTTGACTACCGAGAGTCTGTCAGATGTTAACCTTTCTGGTACAATAGTGGTACACTAGCCCATGGCTTCTGACTGAGAAAGGGCATTCTTTCTGTTTTTAATGGCTGCCAAACCACACAGGGAATATGATTCATGTAGAGCAAAGCGTAGTTATAGCAGAGTGTTGTCTCTCTCCGGCTCTGAAATACCATGGCCTTGACTGGATTCCCATGGCTATAATTAGATGCTGTGGTTCTGAACCCAAGGTGAATCAATGTCTCAAAAAGCTCATTCTCCGGCTGGATACCAGGAGCTTCATTTCTTTCCCCCAACCTCACTTCCATTTGGTCCTGATCAAACGTGAGCCCAGAGAAACGGTCTTCCCGCGTTGTTGTTGCGCGACGCTCAGAGGCACGGCGAAGACGTTTCTCAACACAGTTCAACACATGCAGAGGAGCTCCACCTCCTCCGCGAACCAAAGTTCAAGGGTGACTGATCAAACCGAATACTTGACCATCAATGAATGCAGTTTTTTGAATATGTTTTTTGCACCGGTATCAATGAACTATTTGGCCTGTTGTTGAACCCCAGACATAAGTTATTACTTAAACATCCATACTAGCGGTTATTAAAAGTGAGGTCAACATCAAAGGCCCATTCATAAATGGCCTGTTCCAAAAGCCAAACTAAGTGTGATATTAAAAATTGCATTTTGAGGTCTAAATTGCTGTGTCATGAGTCCATGACTTCTGGTCTCGATTCCTGTCTGTTTGAAGGCCATGGTTTGTTATTGTTCTCCTCCATCACGTAGCTAAGTTTTGACGCGTAGGCATCTAGACAGTTTGCTCAAGGTCTCCTTTTTTTCCACTGATGTTTAAAACGAACTGTACGCCTTTTGCCATTTATCATTCTGAACGATCCAGCATTCTGTAATGACCTCTCTGAATTTGCATGCAGACTTGGAGAATAAAACTCCGTTTTGCACCTCAGTCATATCCCAGCCTATTGTTTAACAGCCGATTGACTGTCTCATTAGAACACAATTAGAGTACAACTAGGGCTGGGCGATATATTTTTAACTGTGATATGGAATTAGACTATATCGTATATATCGATATAGTTCAAATTTGCGCAATGATCCTTGCTCTGCTGACCCTGAGCCACTGAGCAGAGGCTCAGTAATTTGGAGAAGGTTCAGTTTTAAAGTATCAGATGAGCAACAAAATCACATCATATGTAGGGAGTGCGATAAACAAGTTAAACAAGCACTACAAATCTTCGTCACCACCTAAAACAGTGGCACAAACTGTAGTACGAAGAGTTTGCAAAGCAGAAGCCCCAGCAACAAGCCAACCACATCCTGGAAAAGCTCCAGCCCTGAAACAAAGCCCACTGCTAGCCTCGTTTTCCTCCAGTGTGCCTTATGAAAAGAAAAGTGATGTGGTGTACTTTAACGAAAGCGCTGTCCTACCACATCACTAAAAACATGGTCCCTGTTGCAACTGTGGAACAAGTCGGATTCAAAACGCTACTGAAAACTGTGAACACGATAAGCACTGCAGTATTTATGTTTCCATTTTATTATTTGAACAACTGAGCATTTTTTCATGAACCAGGTGAAGAAACCTGTTTATTATTTATTCATTTGATTTTGCCACTGTTAACTGAAATAGCCGGTTTCAATAAAACTACTTGTGACATGTCATATTTGGCTTTGGCAAAACATTTGCTCCCACTTTGCAGAAAAAAATATCGAGATATATATCGTATATCGATAGTTCAGCGTAAATATATCGGGATATGACTTTCGGTTCATATCGCCCAGCCCGAAGTACAACTTGAGTGTGTGCTTATGAGTAGGATATGCCCAAATTTAAACACAACAGTGGCGTCCCTGGGGGTCTCTCGTTTGTTCTGACAGGCCACAGCCTCTTAACCAGCATCATACTTTAAATCAGGAATTCTTCCTCAGTCAGCCTGCCCCCATGAGTGCAGTTCCTCCGTCCCGGTCCAAACACAATTTAACTTATGCACACAGTTAAGTCCGCAACTGCTTACTACTCTGGTTCGGAGATCCCGTTCTCCGCCCACACTAGATCCGATCGTCATCGGATCGCGGCAACTGCTTACATTCCTAAAGAGGGGTTTGTGTCCATGTTGATAGTCTTCATTTCAACATGGACTCTTTGTATCTGTATGAAGGCTGACATATACACTCATTCTTAACACACACACAAATATTCATATTTTTTTGTGCATCTGCATTTGAAAGGGTGATTTTAAAAAAAACAACAACAAACCACTGTGTATGAAAAGCGTACTTATTCAGCTGCTTGGAGATTTAAAGGGGGATTACAATGTGTCTCTCCAGAGATGACTTTACTCCATTTAAAGAAAACTGGGCTCACATGCAGGAGGTAGGGCTGCATGGCGCTGATCAGCTGTTTAAGGTGCAGTTTATGGAGGCTTAAAACTCTTTAATTGACGCCGTCTCCCAGAGTTACGCAGAGGGTCTCCAGAGTAATCAGTATGCATTAAATCTCATCTCTCTTTGTGAATATTAGCCTTTTGATAGAAGACAAGGAGAACAAAAAGAGTTGCGGGTCCCTATTCCCAAACACTGGGATTTGAAAACGAGAGAAAGAGAGCGTTTGTAAGCAATTATACCTGAACGCTGCATCAGAACAGTGTGTTTGTTAAACACTGAGTGATTTCATATGTTGAGATTAAAAAAAGCATACTTTATGTAATCCTTTCTTATTGGCAGGAGGGATGTATTTTCCATAAATGAAACATTTCACACAGCCTTTCTTTATTCCCCCTGTATGCTTATGAATACTGTATGACTGTTTTACTTGAAGAGCACAGAGAGAATGAATCTGTGATTAATACAAGAATAATAGAAGTGTAATAGAAATTACATTTTGCACATTCATAATCCGCTTCCCCTCTCTTTGTTCAAATATAAATGCTTCAGGCTCCAATTTTCGCTTTCACTTTAAATAATGAGACGGTAAATTGAAGTGCATGGCGGGCTGTGAGAGGGAGAACTTTCAAGTTCAGACGAAATGTATTCTGACCTTGGTTCTTTTTTTTTTTTGTAGTCAAAAATTCATCTGATACAGTCAGAGTGATTCAAATGAAAATCAGAAATGCTGTATGATCAAAAGTTAAATTGCAATTTGACTTCTGTGAGCCGCTGCATCTCCGTCAATGGTAGCTGATATGTGCAGTACATACTGCTGTTGGCGAGATAAGGGGGAGTGGGGGGTGGGGGGGTATATGTGTGATCCATCATCCAGTGTACATAATAATCAGCTCTTTTTCTGCTACCTGCTCACTGCTGATGCATGGAGACGATGACTTTGTGCTGTATTTTAAAGGGTGAATTTCCACTCCTCGGCTTCGAATGAAAAGGAATTAGGTGGAGTATTGCATGTCAATCATGTCCCATGTGATGGGGGGGGGACTACGGGCTGCACCCGCCTTGGATTTAAAGAAAGGATTCAATTTGAATTCTTGGAGAGGAGATCTGTGACGACACAGGTTAGACGCCATCCCGGATCGGTTAAATAAACCTCTGACCCTTTAAGGCAGAGGTGGGCGATCCCGGTCCTCGAGGGCCACCGTCCTGCACGGCACACCTGATCTAGTGGATGGACCACCATCAGCTTGTCATCAAGGTCGGCACGAGACCATTAACGACCCATTCATGTGATTGTGCAAGGAAACATCTTAAGACGTGCAGGACACCAGCCTTCGAGGACTGGATTTGCCAGACCCCTGCTTTAGGGTCGAAATGCGTCATATATATGTGGTATATAAACTAAAACATGTGCACACAAGTAACTCAATTCATCATTCATCAGTCGCTCAATGCATTATGATAGATGGACATGATTAAGATCAAGATGACCTAGTAACGTTCATACAGAGCACCAGAATGAGAACGATGGGGGATTTAAGTGACTTTGACTGCGACGCGGCGTTTGGTGAACTCACAGGCTGGTCTACTGAGATGCAGTTTCTGCATCTGCTGCACAACCACCTCCAGGGTTGGCAGAGAACGCTCTGAGAGAGAGAATGTTAGTGTATGGGTAGAAATGTCTTTTAGGTGCCAGAGGTCAGAGGGGAATTGCTAGCGTACTCTGAGATTAGAGAAAACATCTCAAAGAGATGGAGCATGGAAAAACCCTGAAGCTGATTTGACCGTAGCAGCAGGAGACCACACCTTGTACCACTACTGTTGGCCAAGTTAAAAAAAAAAAAACCAAGCTTCCAAGATCTCACCAACGCTGGCTGATGGATCAGAGGAAAAATCTTGTGTAGGTCAGACGAGTGTTGATTTCTGCATTTGGAGCTCGGCATCAATAACAATAAGCGTGGATCCTTGGGATCCTTACAGGTGTCTGGTGTAATGGAGTGGGGGGGGGGGGGGGGGGGGGGGGGGGGTGTATTTTCATGGCACACTAAGTTTCTCAGTACCAGCTGAGCATCATTTAAATCCCACAGCCCCCCCACACACTGCTAAAGGTGCTTTTATAGCTCTAGAATTATGAAATCATTGTGTATTTTTTTTTTACATATGGTGCCTTTTTATATATTTTGACATAGTTAAAGCTGTTGTGTAATATGCTGCCAAGTGTTGCTCATCTGAACTGAATTTCCCTCATTTTACGGTTCTGTTAGGACTAGATTTTCTTTTTTTTTTCTCCATGTTCTGATCCATAAAACCTTAAGAAATACACTAAAACTGGCACTCGCTCTGCTTTGCCTTGAGCTGCCACACACACACACACACACACACACACACACACACACAAATGCAGATCTGACCCACACCTCCACTCACAAATTCATTTTGAGAGCTTTGAACCAGCAGTGGTGTTTATATTCCCAGCAGTAATAGTGTTTCACAGACTTCATTTATGCAGTGAAATGGTATTATCTGCAGAAGTTATTTTATGAACAACACATAATTTAACTATCTCCCAGGGATGCACTCAGTATTTTTCCTAACGCCCAACAGTACGAATCCATTCGAGGTTGTTTTTATTTTGATCCCTTTTCTGATATAAATTGCCGGCGCCGATGTATTCATTCTTCATTTTGAGATGTATTTTTGAGACAGACTAAATCAAGCAACAGAGGAGCTTTTGGCTACAGAACATTGGATTTACTGATCGAGTAATAGGTACCATAAATTCTGACTTACATGCAGCAGTGACAAATGGTACATCAGATAGGAAATTTCCTTTGGGACTATCCTCCCTGTCCAGAAACGGTTCCTACATGAAACTGGTACTTACTCCGCTAAGTGAAAACGTACCCTGGCAGAGGAAAGATATATGGCGGTGCATTCTTCATGACAAACATATTATTAGAAATGCAGCTACGGTATGATGTGGGCAGATCTGTTCATGCAAAGTCTTAGATCTGTTAAGGGAGCAGAGCTGCATCTGGAGTTTCAGAGTAAATGTGATGCTTGCAGGAATGTGAGACGCACATGTCGACGTATCAATGGAACTGGCTCACCACAGGACTGGTCACGTTTCTTTATAATAGCACAGCACATGCCATGCAGCTACATTTGGGAACATTGGTAATTGAAGACTAATTTAAGTTAAATTATAAAGTCTGTAATCATGATGGTTCACTGCCAGTTCTTTTGTGTCACTGACTGGTTTTTAAACGTATTGGTTGCGGTTGCTTATATAAACTTACGGTCTGTTGGGCAGTCGGCCAAGATGATTTCTGATCAAACTTCGGTTTATATTTGTTGACAGCACAATGTTTTATTCTTGTTTCGCTGAGGGACATGTTGAACACTGAAATGCACAGAAAAGTTTAGAGGCAGTGTTTTGGGTGCAACACTGAATCTGCAGTTCCATCCTCTGTCCATCCCAGCGTTTACTCCCACCTGTGTGAGTAGATGTGTTTGGGGTGGTGGCTGGCATGATGAGAAACCTAGTCCTCTGACCATCTCACCTCAGTGCTGCTACCTGCATCTGTTTATGTTTATATAGTCATTTCATTCAGTCATTTGTGTGCTCTCCTCTCTCTGTCCTGTCTCCCCTCTCGTTTTCTTTTTTTTTTTTACCTGGCTGGCCTTCAGCAGGAAGGTCCCCCCATATGAGCCAGGTCCTGCTCAAGGATTCTTCCTCTTAAAGTGGAGTTTTTTCTTGCCATTGGCTTAAAGGTTTTTCTCTCCCTGTTATATTACAACTGCATTTTGGGGCCTTATTATATAATGCTGGTTCATAAGTCCATGACTTTTGTTCTAGATCCTGGTCTGCTGAGGGCCATCACTTCTGTTTATCATTCTGGCTCCATCAAGTTGTTAAGTTTTGACACGTAGGCATCTAAAGAACTTATCTCAATGTCCCTATGTTTTCATGTGATGTTTAAAGGCGGCTGGCAAATTGTCATTTCTGATCATCCTGCATTCTGTGATGTGAGTTTAATGACCTCTCTGAATTGTATACGCCTTGGAGAATAAATCCACTTTGCCCCTCTGTCATAGTCAGTGTATCGTTTAACTACCGAATTAACTGCCTCACTAGAACACATTATAGTGTATATACTTATAAATAAGTTATAGCTAAATTTATACATAACACTCCCACTGTGGGAGATTTTTTTTACCTGCCATTATCCTTGTTTAGGATTCAATATTATAATTTTTAGTTAATGATATTTGCTCGGGGGACATACTCTGGGTCTCTGTAAAGTGCCTAGAGACAACTGACATTGTAACAGACGCTATACAAATAAAATAGAATTGAACTCAATTGAATGAAAACATAGATCAGGAAAAGATGGGCTGTAAACGATTAAAACAAACAAAAAACTGAAATATCAAAGTGTGAAAACTAAAGAAGTCTTTACTGCTTCCATTGAAAGGGAGAAAACAAGAGTTCTGTGAAAATGTTATCCACCAGGTGGCAGCACCAGCTGAAAACATTCGTTACCGCTTACCGTTGGATTTGAAGGCAACTATGGAAACATCTACTGACAAGGACGAATCGGGGAGGAATATCAACAAGCTGAACCTCAGAAGAGATTCCAGGCAATGTTCCCATCAAGGAACTGGTGATCCCGCCTACATCTACTGGAATGACTGGAGGAAGCTTTAGCAGAGAGAAAGATGTGAGTTTTCCCCCCCTTACACGTCATATCCTGCAGTAGAGGTCTTCGGAACAACCCGAGAACCCGAGGTTCCTACCCGACCCGAAACGGGTCTCGGGTCCATTCAAAAGACGTGACTCCGGGTTCCGGACGGAATCGTGACAGTTAGTCTTGGGTCCGGTCAATGCTCTCTGACAGGCTGGGTCCGCATTTACTCAAGAGAAGTAAAGATGTTGGTGGTGGCAGCCAATGTCAGTTAAATGATTATTAATTAACGTGGCGTGTTTGTCATAAAACAATCGTGTTGCCGTAGCGTGTTATTAGCGGTTTGCCCGGCAGCTGTAAAGCACAACGGATCACCAACATGATAACGCTGGATGAGAGAACATATTCACGACACGTCCTGACCGGTGTAGGCTATTAGCGTTAGCAGTTGCTACCAATAGCATCTGTATCCACAAAGAAAATAACGACGTGGATTTATTGTTGTTTACGTAACGTAGCCTATGTAGCAACTGAACCGGGTAGAAGAAGACAACTTTAGGTAAGAAAATCAAGTTTTATTCAACGCTAGACAACTTTTAACAAGAGCAACTATGGGCTGGATTGTCCCGGTTCTATTCGGGTAACTCGGTTTGGTTCGTGGTCAGAAACTAAAGACGCGGATTAGGTCGGTTCCGGGTCCAAATATTGCGGGTCCATTCGGGTTCAGACCCCTGGACTTATGATAATAGTTCAGTTCGGGTTGGTTTCATCGATCGAATTTTCACAGGTCCATTCAGGTTGGTGTTCATGAAAGTGGACCCGTAAAGATCTCTATTCTGCAGTAGTCGGGTTGCTCCTATTAAGAGAGTTGATAAGCAGCCAGGTGCTGCTAATCACTCGATTACCTGCTAAGAAATTTTTGCAAAAATGTTTACAAAATATCAAGGAGGAAAAACATGAGCAGTGATCTCGAAGATCTGGAAAAGGTTCGAAGATAATTTCCAAACGATCTGGAATCCATCATTCTGCAGTGAAACGGATTTCTCTGCAAGCAGAATACATTCAAAACGTATGCAGATCTTCCTCAGGAACGGACGTTCCCAGAAAGTTCATCACAGGGTCAGGCGGTGCAACATCTAGAGAAACTGATGGAGAGATGCTCATGACAGTACAACTGGAAAAATACTGCACCGGTCTGGCTTGTGCGGAGGGGCTGTCGGGAGAAAGCGTCCTCGCTCTTGAACGAACGTGACAGCACAGCTTAGCTTTACAAGGTTCCGTCTGAATAATTGGATGATTTGGTTGACCTGGATGCTCACTATTGACCATAAACGCCTCCGTATCCTGGAATATTCTGAAGTCAAATGTGGGACCGTGTGGCCAGATGTTAAAGCTCGGCATCAGGACAATGATCTCCAACTACAACAGAACGGTTGGCTGAAAAAAAGAACAGATCAGTCAAAGTCCAGACCTCAACCTGTTTGAAATACAGCGTTTTGACCCCAAGAGGGTTGTGTATAAGACAATCCAAACCAACCTCAGTGAACTTAAACAACGTTGTGAAGAAAACTGAACCACAATTCACGAGAGACTGACAATATTATGCAGAACACAATTACCTCAAGATATTGCTGCTGAAGACGGTTCTACAGGCAAATGAAAAGAGTGTGTGATTTAATTAAATAATGACAGTATAATGTGTCATGTGTTCCTTCATCTCCGGTTGCGTTTTTCTCATTTTAAGAACAAAAAAAAAAGCACCAAACACATCAACATCTGTGTGTTCCAAAAGACAATTTGCATCATTGCCGCGAAGCCAGTCAAATGGCAATAACACACAAAGAACTGATAAAGAGACGATTTAAATGGAGAGAAACAACGCCAGAGTGAAAATAAACACGATTCTAAAACACAACAATGGTCGGACATAAATGCCTGAAAAGAAATGCAAAGTGACCACGTCCAGATGGAAAAACCACCGCAGAAAGACACATAAAGTGATTCAATGTGACTACACGCCCACAAACCACCAGAGAGAGAAACTCAATCTGAAAAAAGAGACACAGAATTAAAAGACATAAATTCAAAGCAGCCACAGAGGGACGCAGGATGTTTGCAGTAACATCAGCCTTTTGAAGGTCTGGGCGTCGTATTAGAGACGTTTGTGGGGAAATCTCCTCGACAGACCGAACGTACCTAGTTACATTTGATGAGATGTAATTACTCAACCATTTTTTTTTTTTTTTGGGGGGGGGGGGGGTTCAATGAACGTCAATCAGCTCTTTAAATAATATCTGTCTTTGACCCAGTTCTGTTGTTACCAGTAGAGCAAAAAAAACATAAAAAATAAATCTGTCCACACTTAACCATAAGTGTAATCCTTCCTCTTACATTTTCAGTGTTCATAACACATTTGTGTTCTTAAGCAAATCCTTTCTAAACTAAGACTCTGTGCTTCACTTTGCAGCCTTGATTATTTCAGGCGGGTGAGTCAGGAGGAGAAAGCTGACCTATATCCCTGCATCAGATTTGCATCATTGCGGGAGTGGTTTTTACGGTACATTTAGCATGGCTCCTGACAGCCAAAAATACGTCTGCTTCTGGAAGAAGAGACAGGAAACGCTGTTTGTTTGGCTCAATGTGTTTGTCTTTATGTTGCACCGAGGGGTATTGTTTCTTCGGAGGACAGACGGCCAAAATCAACTGACAAACATCGTATATTCCCCCCGCTCTGGCAAGCATTCCAGCATCCTAGTGTTTTAACTCCGGGAGGACGGTTGATGCAACCCAAAAATGAAAGTGCCTGTGAAATTTGAAAGTTGCATTTGAGTCCGTGTTTGCCTTCAGACGCTCCCGAGGCAACATGGGAAATGTGTTAGTAACCGACTCACTTCACTATCACTGTCTATATAATGTTATTCCACTTTTTTTTTTAAATTTTTTTTATGAGACTGTTGACCTGACAGGGCCGTGATGGAAAATGTAAAGCCCCCGGGGTGAGATCGCCTTGCATAAGCACATTTCCCATTAGAACAGCACTGAGGGGCAAGTGGAATCTGAACGAGTCTCCTGTCTGCAGACAATGCAATTGCTGCAGAAAAATATGGAAAACGGCACAACCAGAGCGGTCAAAATGAATACGACTGTTGCGCGGTTTGCATGCACATCAACAAACAAACAAAGGACTTAGAATTGTGCCAAACTAACTGTATAACCAATAATGTTGTGATCACTGGATGTTTGTCGGAGATTTGAAAACATGAAGCCCTCTCCAGCTCCTCTTTCTGGCCCGCTCTATTCATGCCATCATGGTTAATTGAACAGAATGCTTTAGTATGCAATTAATTATGATGTGCTGAGATGATGTATGGACCTGACAGGGCATTGTGGGTAATAATAGGAGAGATTTATTTACTGGCTCTGTGTAGGCTCCTCTCAACCCTGCAAAATTAATACAGTTCCTCTGATTCAAATTATGGAAGAAAATAGGAAGGAAATTGTGTCAGACGCATGCATATACAATTCACTCGGGATCACACTCGCACACACTCGGAGGCAAACAAATGGATTAACAGGCGTGCATACGTGCACACTCTCTATCACACACTTAAACACACGGGGAATCAATATTGTTCTTGTAGGAAAATTGTAAATGTAAAACGGCAGAAATGAATCATGCTAATGGCATGGCTGACAGTTGTGTTCAATATTATGATTTCAAACCCCTCCGAAGATTGATTACATAACCTCGTCTTTATTTACTTGGTGGAAGAAAATGTATTACTCTGCAGTGATTTGGAATAAACATGGACTACTAGAAAAAAAATGATATGGTTAAGTTACGTGGAGAGAGATGCACTGAAAGTGCAGTCTGGTAGGTCAGAGGAAATAAACTTTTTAGGGACCCCAGGTGATGCTGAATGCCATAAAACTGGACTAAATTAGAAATACACTGGTGATCTCAAATGCTAGTAAGCACTGTGCATGCTGTAGGGATGGAACGGTTACCGGCATTACGGTAAAGCGCGGTAAAATTTCCCGCGATAACAATTACCATTTATGTTTGACTTCATCTCATTATCACGGTCGATTACTGGGATATCAGCCTCATTCAAGTGACTGTGTCTCACGTGAATATGTTGCTTGTAACATCAGCATCATAACGTAAGCATGGCGGAGAGTGGTGATAGCACGCAGGACATTTACCAACCCGCTAAAATGACGAAATCAAAGGTCTGGGCATATTCTGTTTTTTTAGAATGCAGAGGGACAACTGGTGGATTCTGTCTGCAGAGCACTTGTTTAGATTTTATTGTAATTTGTACTAGCAACTTGAAGGAGCTAAGGCTAATGCTTCAAGCTACTGAGATGTTTGACCAAGAGTAACCTGGTCGACGCGCTTCGCTAACTCACATTTCGTAAACGTTAATGTTGTGATTTGATCAAAAAATGACTGGAACGATGTTCTTCTGATGCTGTTAAAATATTAATTTATTCCATTAGCTGATCTGACAACCATAACGCCGGCAGTTAGCGCCACAGCGGTCAAAAACCTTTTGCCCTTCCGGGTCAAACACCTAACCAATAACATACCTGACCCTCAGGTAAGAACACAGCGACACCCACAGACACACAGAGTGAACTACAATTCAGAACAACATATTTGGCTCCTTTACAACTGTTTCTTTATTTGCACATTTATACTTATTTAAGGTTCAGCCTAAAGTCAAAAGTGTATTTCATTTGAACTTGCACTATAATTTTTGTTCCTGATAATTGTTTGCATATTTTGACCTGCTATGGTTGTTAAATTGTTTATTTAAATTTGCACCAGACAAATAAGCTTTGTTCCTCTTATTTATTTTGTTCATTTAAAATAAAACCTCTTTCTGTGCCAGTTGTTTTCCCTTTTAATGTGAAAGTTTCATTTTGATAAGATTTTGGCTTCTGATGTTTTAGTATGACAAGAAAATCACAAGATTTTGTGAAATTATTTAAATGTGTGTGTTTTTTAGACATTTGTACAACATTTAAGAATACCGTGATAATATCGTAAACCGTGATAATTTGGTCACTATAATCGAGATATCAAATTTTCCATATCATTATATCCCTAGTCATGCTGTGGATATAATACAGTATATCAGAATATATCACAGTCACTGACACGCTTTTAATTGGCTGCTATTTATGTATATACAAGATAAAGTAATGTTTGTAATGGAAAATAAAAGGCCAAAGCTGAAGCTGGAGGATAATCACAATCAAGTTGAATATGTTTATTACAACTTTTTAATAAAAACTATTTCCAGTAGCTCAAATATTGTTGGATAACTGACCTAAAAAGTGGCTTCATGAACAGCTGTGAGGTGTTCAACTTGCCAGGTAACAGGAGTGAAATTGATTCCAAGCACTGACTGTTGCCGTGAAACCGCATTGTGTGGTCGAAGGCGGTCTCAGTGCAAGTGGAACAGACCGTCATTACGCTGGGAAAAAAAACTAAACAAATGTATTAGGTAGATAGCAGGAGCATTAGCGGCGACCAGGAGGATGGTTTGGTACATTGAGATAATCGCAGGATCTTTTTTTCCACCATAAAGAAAAAAACAAATACAGAGAGTTCAGCACGAGTTGCAAACCATTCATAAACATCAGAAACGGAGAGGCCAGATTAGCCTTCGCCAAAAAACATCTTAAAAAGCCAGAGCTGGAACAAGAGCCAAAACCAAACAGGAATCAGGTGATCTTAACACGACCAGGCTGTGTTTCATTTGCCAAAGACAAAACCCAGAGCAGACAGACCCATGAACAAACAATGCTGCAGTAACGGCCTGGCGAGGCATCACAAATAGAGAACCCCCCCCCCCCCCCCCCCCTCCTTTTTTTTTTTTTTTTTTAGGTATTGTCCCTGGGGCCTTCAGACAATCACTCCTCGCAAAGTGTTCTCGACTCAGCCTTCCAAAACATTATTTATGGCTATTTTCATTTGTTTCCTCTGACATATTCAGAGAGGGCTCAAGCTATTAAAAATCTGTAATTCTTAAACTCGCTGCGGTTTCAAGGTAAACAATCTAAAATGAGAATCTGAACTTTAAGCCTAATGTCCGACGTGACTTGAACATGTTTTGGTAAAACAACCAACTGTGTATCTTTGGACACTTGAGTTATGAATAAATCATGTTGTTCTGTGTGTGCGTCCTTCTGTATCAACATTTCTGGATATCTGCAGTCAGCGAACATATTTGACAGCCAGGCTTGGGATAGTTTGGGTAACTGCGACTCGGCAGAAGGGTGTTGAGACGGCTGAATTAATTCCATTATAAAAGAAAAGGAAAAATTGCCTTGTGTAGCCTTAAAACAATCACTGAAAAATTACAGAGCAAAGACGTCATCGTGACTTTAGTCCAACAACAGGTGTACATGTATGCGTTAAACAGTATGTCATCAGTTATCATTACCCATCTGCGGTGAATAACGGTCATCATGGTCCTGAAGCACCTGGAGATGTGGACGAATGTAGTTGCTGCTGAAGTATGAACCCATAAATGTGGGAGACAGCCCTCACATGTGCCAGCGTGGTGTTTATTCTATATAGAGGCCGAGGCGTGTACTGTTTCACGCAGCTGCGAGCCTTGGTGTCAGGGAAAGCACTTAAGATCGATTGTCTCCCGCTGACTACAACTTCATTCTATAACTCTGCTTTGCAATTGTCAAACGAAATTCATGTATTTCCTTCGTAAATGCGCCTAGAGCAGGGGAGGTATTGGACAAAAGTTGCACACAACACAAAGAGACATTGATTGCTTTCTATTCTGCAATCCGGTTCATTCTTCCCTAAAAAACACTCTCTGGTGCCTCTCCATCTTAAAAAGCACCTTGCTTCTTGGCGTCTGTGTTCCATTTAGCAACGTGTGGGCACTTTACCAGCTGTTTTCATTGTTATATAAATGAAACAAATCCCTGCTGTGTTTGAAATGATGTGGACATGGAAATGGATGATATTACTTCTCCATCAGGACCTGGTCCAAATACCAGCATGCTTGTAAAGGTTGGTGCGGTTGGGCCGTGAGGACATAAGGAGGCTATTCTCAAAGAATGAAGCAAAGGGAGGAAATTAAATCTCGATGCCACTGGAGCCTAATAATATTTTCTCACAATGGAAACCAAGCAGCAACAGGATTATATAATGCTAATGTAAGAGTAAACATGGCTTTTATGAGAACAGTTTATGACAGTTTTCCATAGGGACGTGTCTGCAACATAATCCAAACATCCTGAGATATGTAAACAGATGGGTCTGAAATTGAAAACGCCTGGTCGACAAGTGTTTCTGATCAGCCACAGTGACTGAGGTCACTACTGTACTTTTAGAAACATCTCTGTTTATATCTAGGGTATTACCTAATGCAATTACAATCCACAATATGACAGGACTGTTGGGTAAGCATGTACGCAGATGCACGAGTGTCAGCGTGCGTGCACGAGAGGGTGTGCGTGCGTGGACTGACAGGCTGAGGCATAAGCACATCCACATCCACCAGAGGCCCCAGAACCAGCAGAGCCTCTCAAGGTTTCTTTGTTTTTTTGTTGTTTTTTGTCCACAGAAAACTCATCTTTTTAAGAAAAAGATTTTTCTACCATTCCTATATGTGGCATTATTATTTATTTACAAGACTTTCAATACACTTAAGACTGAACTCAAGTATTTTAGAGCACTTTATAAACCTTCTGCAGTGACAAAATGTTTACAAGACGGTGTGCTTAAAATGTTTGCTTTGCAAGAACATACATCTTTGATGAGGTTCAGTGTTTTCATTTTTTTTATGGTAGAGGAAGAAATTAAAATCCTAGCAGGGAATTGATTAGCAATAAAATATTGATTATGTTTCCAAAGCTCGGTGTAGCTTTTTAGTCTGTGCCTTGGAGCTCAACTGCCGTCCAAAAACTATCAACGTGTACATTAGCTTTAACTTATAAAATGAAATCTGTTGTAAATATTTACATGCTCGGCAAAGTAATGGCTTGTAAGTAAACAAATCATTTACGTTTCATCATATATATATATATATATTTTTTAAATATATTTTAACCTGTTTTCAACCTATAAAGTTTGGTTAATGTTTCACCGCTGAACTGACGGCATATCTGATTTGTCCACTTGGCAGCATTGTTCTTCTAATTTGTATTTCCCGCCACTGTGCAGCCTTTGTTGTTGTCAAGTGGGGTAGAAAGACACATTGCTACAATGTCAGAAAAGTGGCATTTGGGGTCAGTGAGACTTTATTGTTTAAATAATCTTAAGTCTACGCTCCGTGACTTTTCCTCTGGAATGTGAAATATCATCACTCAGACGTTAATCGTATGATTTTGGGACACGTCGTCGTCTGGAGAAGTTATCTCAAGGTCCTGGTGTTTTTTAGACGATTGTTAAAAAGTAGGGCTGTCTCTTGATTAAATTTTTTAATCGCTTTTAATCGAAGGTTTTTCATAGTTAACTCGTGATTAATCGCACATTAATCGCATTTTTTTAATGTTCTGTTTATCCAACATCCATCCATCATTTATACCCATTTTGTCCTATACAAGGTCACGGGGATCTGCTTTATACTCTGCTGTATACAATGGTATACAATCCACTTTAAACTCTCATCCGTGGTCAAGTGTCTTGCTTAACTGTTGAATAACTGCCTCACCAGAAGCTCATCCAATTACTGGTAAAATATTATGTACAATTGTTATTTTTTTCACGACAGTCAATGAAAATTACTAAAGCCCAACATACAGTATATCAGCTCCAACTCAAGTGAAATATGCTTAATTTGCTACATTGCTGTGCCTAAGCTACATACAGGAAATGAAAGAAAACTCAGCACTGGAAGCTACAACACCGCAAGAACTTGTGCCGCCACCTAGTGCTTGGTGGTGTAATTGCATAGACAAATGACAACGGACAAGCAGAAACAACAACATTTGTCCTACATGTAGACTACGTGCTGAGTTGCTACATGGTGACATAAATCAGGCCTATCTATGTGACAGTTCCGGTCACTGCTTTATGACAATCTATTGTCAATCTTTATGACAATAAATTCCTTTAACTGGCCAGTTTTTACTCAGATGTGGAGCTCTTTCTTAACTGGGGTACTTTTCACTGGAAGCGACTTTGCTTGCTCCAAAAGAGATGCATGTTTATGTTCATAAGTGTCAGGGAGTCATGCTTTGCTTGTACTGCAGTACTGTGATCACTTTTTCCCAGAAACAAGTAGTGGAGCTAATAGAAGCTACCCGAGTACCATTTTTTATCCACCAGGGGGCAGCAGCATGTTGCATTTGGAGCTTTTTTCGGACATGACCATTTCCGTTAAAGAACGCAACAAAACAAAGCAAGCAATACAGATAATTAATTTTACTTTTTTTTTTTTTTTTTACTTTAAAACAACCATAGTGTACTTCTGAATTGCTGCAGAGTGTACATCACATTGCTTCAAAGCAAAGAAGCTACACATCTATTCCTTCATAGCTGACACTGTCACTGATTCTGCGTGAGAGGAAGGACGAAATCGGAAAAAGCGTTGACATGTGAACCTCACAGGAAGCTTCAAGCTATGTTCCCATCATTTTGACAAGGAACAGATCAGCACTGACGGCTACACGGGTGACGATCCTCAGTACTTTGTCTGGAATAACTGGAGGAGGCTGCTAGCGCAGAGAAAAGACGAGAAAGGCACAGGTCTGCAAAGCCCAGGTTGAGTTTGAGTGCTGCCATCTGACATGTCATGTTGTGTGATACTCGGGCCGCCTCAGTTACTAACAGTTGTTTCAGTTACAACACTACTGCTACTACAAAAAATAAAATAAGAAAACTTCATTTAACTAAGCATTACTTTATTGATTTTTGTATGAAGTTTGCAGCAGTGAGCAAGTTTGCTTGAAAGACGGATGCGTTAGCTCTCACAAAAACCAGTTGGAGCATGGCTTTGATCGACGATAGAAGGACGATAGGAATAATATTGTCAAATGTAACTTGTATGTTCAGAAACTCTTTCCAGGAGTCTCTACAATTGCAGGCATCTGCACTGCTAACCATAAAAGTTTGCTCACAATGCTGCTCATTGGATCAATAAAGGTGCTGTGGAGTTAAAGGCCATCAGAGGGAAACACTCCTGTGATGCTGCCGGTGCTAAAATCAAACAGAGCTATTCATTTTATGGACTCTCTGGCAAAGTTATGGATCAAATTTTGCAAAAGTGTTGATAATGTGTCGGACAGCTGATTCTGACCGTGACGAGGAAGACGCTACGGTGATGAGGAGGTGCAGGTGCCCTCTTCCACCTTCCTTCCACCTCAACAAAGATATGCCCTACATACTGATGTGATTTTTTTTTTTTTATTATTAATTTTTTTAAACAGATCCATGGCTACTGGGAAAACAAAAACAAACAAACAAACTAGTTCTAGACCTACAAACTAGTTCTAAACCTCATGTCCCTTCACACCAGACCAGCATTACCTGTAGAAAGAGCCAATGATTCTCAGTAGTAACTGTGACTCTAAAGACTTCTTTTTATAATCATGATTATCATTACAAATTGCATGAATTTCACAGGTTACACGTGAATTGGACTTTTGTTGAGATTTCATAAGTGTTCGCCGATAACTATCTGGTCAATAACAAGAAATGATGATGTCATCTCAATAAGTCCGATATCATGACGAATGGCCCTGATAACATATATATCTTTGTCAACACGGCAGTGCCTCCCTCCCTCTGAGTTTTGAATGACCAGCAGTGAATGTTATGTTCAAGTGACGTCGACATAATCAGAAAAACGAATTCTCAGTAAGGAAAATCAAGAATACCCCCTCATGCCAGAAAAGAACTTGTTAACTCGATCATCATTTTGGTAGTTGATGACTTTAATTGATATTCGCATTATTTTCCCACATCTTACACATACAAAATAGAAAAAATAGATAAGGCAGAAAGAACGACTAGCAAATGAGGGAACGGAGGAATTTACATCACACCTTGAATGCAGCAAGGTTTATTCACACAGACAAGTCTAACTTGTGTCAGTACATTATGCACTATGCATTATTTTTTATTGTCATTGAGGATTGCATTTTTTTATTTAGTAATTTTGATGCATGTATTTCCATCAGTTCAAGGAGCCTTTATTTTTTATATCAGTCAGTAATGAACCTTATTTAAGTTGATGTGAGATATCAAATAGATTTGTTTGATAGCTTTGCGAAAATGTTTGAGAGGCTTGCCAATAATATTTCATTGTAAAAAATAAAAAATATCTGTTTATTTAAAAAGTCAAAACTGTTTTTGGTTTTGTTCATAGTATTGATGTAATGATCTTAGGTATATGTGTGTGTTATCGGTATCAGCCTTTAGGAGCTGAAAGTTATTGGTTATCGGTATCGGTTTTAAAAAACAGTTATTGTGCATCCCTAGGAGAAAGGGTTAAATTACGACATTTATGTAACAGAAAATGATATAAAGAGTAATGCTGTATGTGTGTATGTGTATATCCATTACTGGTGGAACCCGATTTTTAAAAAAATCTAATTAATTAGGAGCTTTGTAATTAATTAGTGGCAATAGGAGAAAACCCAAGTACTGCGAAAATGGTGTCCACTGGGTGGCAGCACCGGTCGAAACTGGTCGTTACCGCTGCACATGGGGCTTTTGTGCCTTGTGTAAACTTCCTGGTTTGAAGTGACCATGAACTCCCGCTGACTCAGAAGGAATGAATTTACAACATTCTCCTTTACTCCTTTCTCCTCCTCCATTACTGATGCAAAATGCATCCTTGTCACTCAGTGCATCCTGTACATCTTCTTTGCAGCTGGCAAACAAACCTTCGGTGCATTACTGCCGTCATTATTGCAGTATCCTTGACACGGTAAAGATGTGCAATAGCACCATTTCTGTCTAGGCTGGATTGAACTTTTTGATGGTTCTGTGTTACTAAAAACAAAATCTAATTAATTGATTTCAATAAAAGTGTTATAGTGTTAAAGTCTACGTATTTATGTACGTATATAATAAGAACCGATGGTTTTGGCACTGTGTGCCATGGAGATTGTCAGAAAATATTTTGAAGTGGTTTTTCTCTGTATTGGAAACAACAATGAGAATACAGAACATTGTAAGTCATGAGCATAGAGATATCAAGCAGCAAACACATCTGTGACCTATTTTAACCTTTTTAAATGTGAGAAAAAAAGCTCATGTCAATCAATAATCTACTCATTTCTCATACAAACAGTCATTTGATGCCCAGATAATGCAAAATATTGATTCTATCAGGCAGTAAATGGAACATCTAAGGAAATGCAGTGACACTGAAATCATGTCTGATGGCTTTGAATGGAAATAGACATGGTGTGATCATAAGAGGGTGAAAATGCTACATGAATATAGATTTTTGTTTTTTTTATGGTGACAGTGGTGACCGAACAAAGAATCACACCAATAAGTGTTAATTTATTTTCCATGGTACAAATGAGTCAGTGGAAATTAGAATTAAATTCTCCGAAGGACCACTGGACATGTTTTTGACTCACTCCATCTTTTCTAAATGTATAAGACATCAGACTGTCGGTTTATGAGAACAGGATTAAGCTGCAGCTCCTTGGCTACTCTGAGCTGAAGCAGACATCGGTCATCAGATGCAGTGTTCTGGTACGGCTTGGTTTGTATTCAGTCAAAGATGCTCTCCTCTCAGCGGGAGCATCTCTGTATCAGTCTTCATTCATGTAAGTGGTGCTTCGAATAGTCCAGAGAAGCGTAGCGTAAATAGCCTGTCATTTAGAATAATCCATTTAAAGTGCTTATAATAATCGCATTCATTATATGTAGCTGTGAAGGAACACTTTTAAAAAATAAAAGCTGCTACGTTATTTTCTTGGAACCAAAGTCTGACCTTCTGGCCGTCATCTGTGCATAAATAATCAGCGTTCCCCATTGTAAAGCACGGCGGTGTCAGTTTCATGTCGTCTATGTTTTTACTAGCATGACCTGGGGATCTCGTGGAAAAAGGAACGGTGGATGTTGCGAAATAAGCCAAGGAGAAAAATCAGCTTCAGTTTTCCGGAGAACTGAGACTTCAGGTGGAGGTTCACCTTCAAATGTGACAGCGACCCCAAGGACACGCTAAAGTAACACTTGAGTGGTTACAGGGGAAATATTTAAATGCTTTGGATGACCTAGCCAAAGCCCAGACCACAATCTGTGGCTTGGAGAAGGAAACGGGAAGAAATCCCAGCGGCTTGATGTGCCAAAAGAGAGAAACATCAAATAAGACTTACACCTCTAACTGTTGCAGATCAGGGCGTTCTGAGATACTCATGCACAGTCAACAGTTTTTTTTTTCTTTTATGTCTTATTTCTTGTTTGCTTCACAATATTTTTCAGCTGGGAGTCATAGGCATACTGTATCGAGTGACTGACGCAAACCTCCACTCGATACATCAATTCCAAGCTAAACCAAAACAAAATGAGAAAAAAAGTAAAAAAAAAAAAATACTGCACAATACTAAATTCAGCCTGTATTTCTGAAAGAATTTTTCCATTGGCTGTTCTTTCATTCATTAAAAATGTATATATATGAAAATAAAGTCAGCCAAACATGTTAAAGGAAAGCACTGCATTTCTACAGCTGTGTTTTCATTCTATTTAGTAAGTAAAACTCTGAAGTTTCATTTGGACTGATCTGATTGCATTCATCAGATCATTTTATTTAAATAAAAAATGGCATGATCAACTGAAATCCAGGTAAAAAGAATAGTTGATGTAGCAGCTTTATCAAACCTAGTATTAGTTAAATCTTGGGTAGGGGTATTTTTGGGGTACTTTAATTGGACTTAAAGTCCATAAAATGAATGCATGAACGTGTCCCACACCTGCAACGTCTGCACAGCAAATCTACTTTCTCACAAGCTTGACCTGTTAATCCAACTGTCATTTTAAGAAAACCTTTATGGTCAGTTGTCCAGGTACCAGAAAGAGACTTACCTACACACAGGTTACACTGACGACGGTGCTTCTGTCATCTTTGTTCCAGACAGAAGCCAAACATGGGGGATACACATTTCCAACCAGCAAATGTGAGCATTTCCACCACCTGTGCACCTGCACATTATGACTCTTTATTTTTCTTTTTTTAAAGAAACACTGAAAAGACTGATTTCATTTCATGGTAATATAATACTACTTATGGAGACGTAAACCAGTGTTTTTCTTGCTTGAAGGAAAAGCAACAATGCATTTATAATGTGATTTACTCTCCTACAAGTGAAAAGGACAATAAAATAATGGCTGGAGCTGCTTTCAAGCTGGGGTAAGGGGAGTGTCCCTGTGGCTTAATGCCCAACCGTACGCCAACTGAACACAGCACATTCACAGTTCTTACTCTGTAATCTTCCAACAACTGTCTGTTGAGTGTAAAAACAAATCTATCATTATTTGGGCTACATGAGTCCAGGAGTATAATGTGTTAATATACTGTGGTTACTGGTTACTGTTTGTATGAAGTGAGACAGCTGTCAAAAATAATGTGCGTATACATGTTAGCATTCATGCATATTCATCTAAAGTTGTGCATAAATAAAATATTTATGTTGTACTGTGTGTGTGTGAAAATATGATTCAAATGGTTACAGTCTTAAAAGATTATGAGTATGAAGTACAACTTTACCATTGCAGTTTCTTCATAATGAATATGAAGATGCAATACGTCACTAAGATCATCTATGGAGCAGAGGGAACATCCATTCCTCAAACTGCGTGTGTTCAAGATCAAAATCATTTATTTTTCTTCAATGTGTAGATTCTACCTTCCTGACAAATGTAGGCAGATGGTACCACGCTGGATAACTCTGTATTAAGCAATAAAATCAATAAAGCTAGATAGATAGATGGATAGATAGATACTTTATTCATCTCAAAGAGAAATTTGCAGTTCCAGCAGCTTGCGAGTACAAATAGTAAAAAAAAGAGCAACAAGATAAGTAACTTAAAGCAATAAAATAAGTAACAAAATAGGAATAAGGTTAATAAAATAAAAAAATATAAAATGGCATTGCAAATGAAGGTGCAAAAAATATAAAATAGCATTGCAAATGAGGGTGCCATAAAAATATAAAATAGCATTACAATGAAGGTGCAATTTGTGTTATTGTTTCCCCCGAGAGGTGTTGAAGAGCCGCATGGCGTGGGGGAGGAATGATTTCCTCAGTCTGTCAGTGGAGCAGGGCAGTGACAGCAGTCTGTCACTGAAGCTGCTCCTCTGTCTGGAGATGGTGCTGTGCAATGGGTGCTGTGGATTGTCCATGATGGACAGGAGCCTGTTCAGCATCCGTCGCTCTGCCACAGATGTTAGGCTGTCCAGCTGTGCGCCAACAACAGAGCCTGCCTTCCTCACCAGTTTGTCCAGGCGTGCTGTGTCCTTCTTCTTGAGGCTGCCCCCCCAGCACACCACAGCGTACAGGAGGGCGCTCGCTACCACAGACTGGTAAAAGATCTGTAGCAGCTTTTTACAGATGTTGAAGGACGCCAGCCTTCTGAGGAAGTACAGACGGCTCTGTCCTTTCTTGCACAGGGCATCCGTGTTGGCAGTCCAGTCCAGTTTGTCATCCAGCAGCACTCCTAGGTATTTATATGTGTGTACCACCTCCACACAGTCTCCCTTGATCTGAACGGGTTCAGGCCGTGTCCTGGTTCTCCTAAAGTCTATCACCATCTCCTTGGTCTTGCTGGAGTTGATGAGCAGGTGGTTGGAGTCACACCATGTGATGAAGTCCTGGATCACTTCTCTGTACTCACCCTCCTGCCCGCCCCTAATACATCCAACAATGGCCGTGTCATCCGCAAACTTCTGAACATGGCAGAGCTCTGAGTTGTGCTGAAAGTCGGATGTATATAGGGTGAACAGGACCGGGGAGAGCACAGTACCCTGCGGTGCTCCAGTGCTGCTGACCACAGTATCGGACCTACAATCCCCCAGTCGTACATACTGAGGTCTGTGTGTCAGGTAGTCTGTGATCCATGCCACCAGGTGTGATTCTACTCTCATCTCTGACAGTTTGTCTCTGAGTAGCAGAGGCTGGATGGTGTTAAAGGCGCTGGAGAAGTCCAAGAAGGTAATCCTCACCGCACCCTTGTCTCTGTCCAGGTGAGAGAGAGATCTGTGGAGCAAGAAGGTGATGGCATCCTCTACTCCCACCTTTTCCCTGTAGGCAAACTGCAGAGGGTCCAGAGGGTCCAGAGCTGGTCCAGCTGACCAATTAGCTGCACATGCACATGGCAGGAATTTCATGGCGGCCATGGCCGTCGTAGCCCTTCTTCTTGGCCGTGATGCCCTTCCGAAAATTGATGCTTAACAGCCACTGTGGCCTTGGTGCCCTGCTCTCTCCCCTTCCTTCGGCTATCATCAAGTTTGCGCCGTAGTGCCCATCGGTAGGCCTACCTGTATTAAAGCTAAACAATCGGAGCAGCGGTGTCCTACTGCGGGATCCTTCGATAACTCTACCGCACAGCAGCTATTTCCATTAACGTTCTGTCTGTGGGATAAACAGCACAATGATACCACAAAGATGACATTAAAGGTAAGTGTTCAAAAAGCCATCTGTTTTCTGGATCAAATAGCTTGTCATTGAGCATAAGGACGTTAAAGATTGAACCCAGGACTATAAATCGTAATAAATCGTTCCCAACTTTGAATTGATAAAGAGTTGCTAGACTCGGTTTTAGCAGTAGCCTATTAGCCTCCCTGAGGGGGACCTAGCTATCCAACAAGCTAACTCAACACTTCTGTAAATCTTTCGTGTCATATCTTATTGCTATAGCCTACTAAGAATTTTTAATGTTTCAATATCAGACGGAGACTGTCATGTCTCGCTACTGTAGCCTTCTGAGCTATGGTTGCTAACACTACCCAAGTAAACGGTCTCTTGCAATCAGCTGTTTTATCATAAACTAAAGCCTTCAAATAATCCTTTTCTCGCGGAATCAACTTCTCTGTCTCTCTTCTATGTGCAGCGAAGTTTTGCTTGTTAGTCTTCATTTCATCGCCAAAATCAGGATGCCATTAAATGGAATTCAATTATAGAGAAAACATCTGTGACTAGAAAACACGTCATAAACTCACGATTGACATATGAATCAACAACAACTTACAGGCAGGATGACGATGCTGAGATAGATTGATTCAAACTCCGACATTCCATGTTCTATACACGATACACTTCTGAGACTTCAGGTGCGCGAAAGTGAAACCTAAACTCTTTAACACGTATAATTACAGAAATACGCTCCAGGGTGGCTAAAGCATTTGAATAATCAGTAGGCTATGAAAACCTAATAATTTTTTAAAAATTATTTAACATATTCACTGTAAACTTTTTTCCCTCAGAAAGAAGAATGCCAAGACGGGAACGAGTCGAGATTAGTCACAAAAGAGCTCGAAGATGCAGCAAAAAAATGCCAAAAAATGGACACCTACTTCAAAAGGTTATCATGGAATAGTTAATTGTTAGATTCTTCTTATTTTAGCCTAAGTTTATGTGGTACATTTAGGAAATAACATTTGGAAGGAATTAATACCCCTTTTCTGTCGCTCTTCATGTTAAACCAAATATGTGTTTTACATATTGGTATGTATGTGTATGTATATAGATCCATGTGTATACATTGGATATAAATTTTGTTTATTTTTTATTTTTTGGGGGGAATATGTCCATTCAATATTTAGATTTATTTACAAGAGGTTCTATATGTTTCTAAATTATGGTTATGCACATGTGTCGGTGTATATTGAGTTATGCATTATTATATATTTTATAAATATATTTATTTTCAGATACATAGATTCATGATAGTGTTAAAATTGTCTATGCTTTAAAAGATTGTTTTGACATGTCTAGAATGAAATTAAATATATTAACTAGTTGTGCGACTATGATTCATCATAGAACTGTTTTAAATTTTCAGCCAGTGCAAAAAAGACAGAGGGAGCATAGAGAGGTGGAGGCCAACTGTTTTTCCTTATGTGCCTAGGAAGACCCCAGGTTCTCCATCCCCATCAATCAGATGACGATTTAAATTAAAGTTATGGATGTGTAATAACCTGATAAAAGTCAATGACATTGCCTATTTTGTTGTCTGTTTTCCTTTGATAAAAGCCAAAAAGTTGTGGTAGCCTATTAAAAATATCCAAGGTTCTGAATTCAAAAACTGTGTTGTGCTGTTTATTAGCATATCATGTTTTTTTATTATGGCCGTGTTGCCCTGACATTTGGCCTTTGTGCCCTCAAAAAAAATGCCCCTTTGAAGGCCAAGTGGCCTTGTCCCTCAAATCACGAAATTCCAGGCCTGCCCATGCATCATTTGGTCGGTAGCTAGCCACTGGCTCTGCCGTTGGTTAAGCCAGCTTGCTGTTGCTGTTATGATTTTAACAACTTATATTGGCTTCTGAGCCATGAATAAAAACAAATCACGGTCAAATTTAAAAAAAAGAATGTTTTCTTGTGCCTGTGTGGATTGTGCAAACAGACCCACGTGACTGGCTGAGGTTGGTCTCGAAGGATCTGAGCATGATGGGAGGAGCTTAGCTTAGCCTTGCTAACCACGGCAGTCATTTCATGCCACCGCCAAAACAGTATTAGAGCCGTTGAGGTCCTGCTACCGGGACGATTTACCGCAGGTACCGGCACAGTTACAACTGGAAGAGTCCTGAAATGATGATTTTTGGTGAGCAGCTCGGCTCGGCCGCGTACTGGCTGACAGCTCAGTGGGTCAGACTGGCAGCTCCGCTATGGAGCCGAACTGCTCATAGAAAATCCTTTCAAGACGCTTCGACGAGGAATTACACAGGAACCCGGGCGGTCCATCCGTGGTTAAACCCACGGTGGGCGTGGTTTCTGCTCCCAGAGGCACCAGTTGTAACTATCTGAATCGCACAGACAAAATACAAACTTAACATTTATCTATGATTTTACTCATGAGAATTAATATTATTTTTTTTTTATTTACTTTTTTTTAAAAATATCTGCAGAACTATAAATGAATAACACACGGACGCTGCCTTGTACACGCGTGTCGTTTTTCACAGCTGTCCCGCTCCACATGTTGCTCCACGCGTCTCATTAAAAGTTCATTTTAGAAAAAGGCAGAAAAAGAAAAAAAAAGAAGTAGCACTCCACCTATGTCAAGAAATAATGATCAGTCTTTGAAAAAAAAGAATCAAAAAAAGAAAAAGAAGCATGAGCACAATGTTACCGCGCCTCCAGATTGATTCATTCAACTGCTGCTTGCCGCTAAGAATCCCAGCAAGCCTTGTGCCACTTTAAGGAATTTCAGGCCTGATTCTGAACTCAATTTCCTTTCGAGTTTCATGGAAGATTAATGAGCTCAGGCTTTGTGTGGCTTCTTGATAGCCCCTCTGCAATGGGACTTAACAACCAATCACAAGCATTAAAGGTGACTCAGTACCAGTTGTCAGGCGGAATTGATACAGTCTTTGGCTGGACTTTCCATTTCCCACTAAAAAAAGATTAGACTCGTTGTGAATCACACCACATGATTAACTTGAGCAGATTTTGAAAGGTTTTAAGGCATTTCAATTAGCATGCAGGATGGTACTGAATGGCGGGGATGTAATGAGATCCAGCTGTACCATTGGCCAAAGAAATACGATTAGCTGATTTATGCGTGTTTATGATGAATGTTTTATTCTTATTAAATGTGTCCCGCTCATTATTAATCATACACAAATGGAATATTGATGCAGCACTGCAGTTAATGAATCTGCTTATTAAACAAGGACCATGCTGTTAACATTCCCAGCATACAATTTAATTATCTTTTTTTCTTTTTTGCCCTCGCTCTAATTATCTTTGATATTTTTCTTCTTCAAAGGTCTGATGGCTATCTTATCATAAAGAAAAATGGGGAGAGACTTTTATTGGAAAAAAACAAAAAACAGTCTTGCCTGAGAACAGTGCTGTTTTTGTGAAATGAGAAAGAAGATCAAAAGCAGCGCTGAAGAATCCTCTCATCCTGATGTTTTATTCGACTTCAGTCGTTCTCTCTCTTTCTGCACCGTGGAGCGTCACGCTCCCGTTGATGCCTAATAATACTCAGCTACATCACATTATGTAAAAATGTGGGTGCTGGGTTGATTTCGCGTGTACATGTGCACAAACATGCACTCGTAAACATGAACGGGGCTTAAGAGCAGCTTTTGATGAATCTCCATCCAGATGTCCATTTATCTCTCTATATTTAAAAGCCAAACCTAAGTGCAGCGGCGCCACTTCAGCTGCAGAGAGGAATCTGCTGCACGGAGGGGTAATTACAATCTGAAAGCATCACAGAACAAAGATGTTCCATGATGCTGACTGATGGAAATCAAGAAATGGCTAAATTTGATCAAGATGTCAAACAGGGCTGCCATTTGTTTTTATTTATTTGGGTTTTTTTTTTTTTTTTTTAGATTTCTGCAGATACTTGACCCTACACCTCTGCGACCTACGCATGCGGTGATGATATCTGTAAGTGGGACAATAATTACGTAAGGAAAGGAGAGATTCATCAAAAGATAGCTCTGCGGCAACGGCCCACATTTATCGGATAAAAGAGGAGTAGATGTGCGGAGGGTGATTTAGCTACAGTTGTCACAGGCAGCTGCCGGCATAATCACGCTGCCACGCTCGTCGGCTGATGGGCTCTGATGAGCGTCCTCCGCTTAGCCAAGTCGTTATTAGATCTCCTTTTATGATAAATGTTATTTATTGCTGTCAAGCGGCGCGGATATTTAATTCAGAGGTGCAAAATGAGCAGCGGTCCGGTCCATTCACGGTCACTTTGTGACAAAAAGGAGTGACTGACTGCTGGTCAGACAAACATCATCATCATCATCCAGAAAAAAAAAAAAAAAGTAGGGGGGGGGGGTTACAGTATTTGTGTACGTGTGTTTGGTGGGGTTGGTGGGGGAGTGGGCATGGTGTGGAGGGCTGGGAGATAATGGCTCTAATTTGCATGTTTTAAAAGGGTAATGAAGTAATATGATGTTTATCTTTTCTGAAGAGTTTAATTTCTGCTGGCAGAGACCCAGAGCGCGCCGTGACACAATATAATGAACAGCAACATGAATGTGGGCCAGGGTGTGTAATGGCAGCAGATGTGCACGGGTCCAAGGGTAGGGGTGGGGGTGGGGGGGTAGCTTCTGTTGTGATGGGCCTGGATTGATCTGTCTCTGCATGTGTGGATGTTTGTGTGTTTGGGTGGGGAGGGCGCACCGGGGGGTGGGGGGTGGTGGAGGTGGGAGTCGAGCTCAATGATTTATTCATTAGGCTCGCTAACTACAAGCTTGTGTTTTGCTTGTTGACCCTCAGCACTGAGCTGGAGAGATACTGTCCAACCCATCGTCCCCTCGTTTTCTTTGTTCGTCGAAGCACCATCCTGTGTGTGTGTGTTTGTGTGTGTTTGTGTGTGTGTGTGCGTGTCATTCATGTGATAATGAAGGTAATAAAAAACGGCTTTTCTTCTCCTTCCCACCAACTTGAGCGTTGTGAGAGTGGAGGCCGAGGGAGAAATACTGCGGAGAAATCGCCGTGCCCAAGAGGTTCTGGTTCCTGAAATAAGATGATGATGTAAAAGGGGTCAGCTGCTAATCTTTATTCCCCGAGTAAAGCACTCATTCATTATGTAACAGTTTGCATTTGTATTCAGGCCACAGACCCGTGGTGCAGAAACATTCAGAGCCATAAAAACATCAATTTAGTATTACTTCCTCTGCTCTCTTCTATTCTCTTGTCCAGAGGGAAGAAAGTCTTTATGACAAGTTGTTTAAAGAAATGCAGATTTGAAAGAAGCTTCAGAAATGGATTATATCAATAATGAAATCTCTTGTTCAGAGGTACCATCAAATACTTGCTTTGATTATCAGCCAGATACATTTTTTTTTCTTTCTGCGCTCGTGTGCAAATACTCTACTTTGGTTTGAATTAAAATCAATACGGGGTTGTGTGAAAGATGAAGGTCTCTCTCTTTGAAATGCTTTTATGCCAGCCTTTAAATTCTGTGGTGTGTGTTGACACAGATCTGATGTGCTATCCTATTTAGCACATCAAAAAAATGTCCAGATAAATCTGTGTAAACATAGCCTTGAATTTATGAATTTATTTCAGCATCAGAGTTTTTATCGCACTCTCTGTTTGCTTTAAATCTACTCTGTAAACACCAAAATGCACTTTTTTTATTTACTTGTCACATACTTGTAAGCAAATCTTGATCAATATCACAATACAAAACTCGTCCACTGATCATGAAATACTTCAGCCTTTTTACTTTTGCCATTTATTAGCATTTATTACCATCCTCTACCTCCAAAAATAGAAAATACCAAACTTTTGAATCTCTTTCTAATCTGTTCTAGCAGCTCAAAGAAGAAAGGCAAAGAAACCAAAAAAATAAAAAATAACCTGGTAGCAGCCAGCACGTAAAAGAAGGTAAGATTATTTTTGATTAAACATTGCTCATGCAGAACAGATGAAATCAAGGTAGCTTTAATGTTACTTGCAGGAAATGTAAAGGGATAATGGCTACCGTCTCTGTAAAGTTTGTACTAGATTTTCAACAGAGAAATGCATCAGCTTTCAGATAACTGCATTAAAGTGCAATAATTTGCATTAATGTGCAACGGACTTTGCCTCTCGCTCTAACCCCAGATGAGTCTAAAGAGGAATTTGGCGAACGAGCGCATCAATAAGCCGCAACATTAAACCCGATGACGGCGAAGGATTTTATTTTCATTACAGTCCAGCGTTCTGCTTGCGACTGTTTGTTTAGCGTTATGAAGCACGTAGCTTTATTTCGCCCAGCTGTTGCTGTGTGAACTGGCAACCAGGGTACAAGGGTGTCTGCAAACTGAAAGCAGTCTGGGTAGGGGACGGTGAGAGACGTGACAGCAGATTCAACTGACGAGCAGGCGGAAAAGAAATGCCGCCAGGTTTGTTGACCAGTGTGGTCGAAGAGCCAGACAAAAGCATGGACTGGTCATATTACCAAGTTTCTACGTCACTCGTCCTGTGGCACCAGCTTCTGGGCGAACCCTGTTGCTTCCACTTGCTGAGGTCTGGCCATCGTCGTCCCCCCCCCCCGATGAACAAGGATGAGTGTTGGGCGAAATGGGACCAGCACAGCAATGTATGTCCCACGAGAAGAAACGGGTAGAACCCTAAGTTTATTTGCCGTTGATTCAGCATCATGTTTTATTCAGTGAACGAAGCAGTCGATGACCAGAGACATAAGGATTTGTAAGTGACTGTGAGCTGTGAAGTAGAGCAGTGGTCCCCAACCTTTTTGTAACTGCGGACCGGTCAATATTTGACAATTTTACCGCAGGGGGGGGAGGCTTCCCTGTTACATTACGCCAATAACATAACATGAGTATAACATCAAAGTACAGTGGTACATCTACTTACGAACGTCTCTACATACGAAATTTTCAAGTTATGAAACGCCTCAACGGGAAAATATTGCCTCTTGTTACGAAAGAAATTTCAGGATACGAAAGGCAAAAATACAGTAGCGCTGCTACTCGCAGCTCCCAGAGTTTACTGAACATAAACATACTTGTCCTGTATCTCGGTTTGAAAGTGGTGCGTCCGAGCTGCTCTGCCATTGGCTATCGCTTAGCATCTTCCTGGCATCCCATTGGCTAGGAGTGCCCCTTGTCTATATGAGCGTAACCCAGCAAACAAGGTAAACGAACAATTTTTACCTCCACCAAGGGGGTTGTGTTTTTGCTTACGTTTATCTGTTTGTCTGCGTGTCTGTCTGTGTTCAAGATAACTCAAAAAGTTATGGATGGATTTTGAATAAATTTTTAGGAGTTGTCGGAAATGTGAAAAGGAAGAACTGATTTCATTTTGGGTGTGATCCGCAAGAAATCCTGGATTCTGGATCACTTTCAAATGTTCGATAATTGTTGCGCTCGGTGAAAGTCTGCACTCTCTGAGTGCTTTTCTAGTTCTAACATGTATTTCTTACAGGTTTTTATGTCATTTAATCTATTATTTATAATTTATTAAAACAATCATGTTTGAATTTTGGGGGGCTTGGAACGGATTAGGGCATTTACATGGAAAACACGCCTCTCCTTACGAAAGTTTCAGGTTACGAAACTACTTCTAGAACCAATTAATTTCCTAAGTAGAGGTACCACTGTATCTGGTAACATCATCTATACCCATTAAATAAATAACAACAACAAAAAAAAAACTCACTCAGAGCAAGGTTGGTACGGGAATCACCTGTCGTGATAAATCCATATTTCAAGTAGGTCTCCTGGTATTGTCTGCTAAATTGTCTGTATTTATACATGTAATGACAATAAAGTTGAATCTAATCTAATATAATCTTAAAGCTTCTTTTCCTTGAAAGTCTTTCTCTTCACTGTGCATTTTCGCCTTCACAAGGAAACTTTCCAAATACGTCTGTTTCTTACTCATTTTGCTAGCTGGTTTAAATTTTGGCGCTTGAGTGACCGAGATGTAAACGAGAGGATCCGGTGATTTTTAAAATTAGAACATTTTTCAAAATAAAAGCTTGTTCAGACTCATGTAATAAATAAAACTTAAATAGCTAATTTTTTTCTTGCGCGGCCCGGTACCAATTGATCCACGGCCCGGTACCGGAACGCGGCCCAGAGGTTGGGGACCGCTGACGTAGAGGAAAGGGACCGTCTTCAAACTTAGCTTTGTGAAAGGAGGGAATATTTTGTCTTTATGGGATCACTGTGAATGCTCAGCTGGAGAGTGCAGCTTTAATGAAGAGGGGATCTCCAGTGCGTCTTTATGCCACAATCTTTGTGCGGCGGTGGCTTTTGACACATGAACACTGTTGCTCAGCAGTGTTTCACATGGCAGTGAGACGCCTCACAGTACCCACCTCCCCGGGCTTCATGAGTTCTTTCTGCCACCTGCTCAGGAGAAGCTTAATAAATGTGACTAACTGGAGTGTTGGTCCGTCCCCAAACTCTGACATCTGAGGATGTCTAGCACGTCGTCATAGATCTTACATGGGCAACACCATCACAGGGACTCAGAACTCTTCACTTTCTCTGAATAACTTCATGGTGAATTGGAGAGATTCAGAAATAAGAGAACTGCTGAGTCCTCCAACAGAAGATAAAATCAGGCGCTACATCATAGTTGGATTTAAAAATAACAGATGAATGCTCTGGGTCTCTGTAAAGCGCCTAGAGGCAATTGACATTGTAACAGACACTATATAAATAAAACTAAATTGAATTGAATTGAAGTGAATTCCTTCAGGTCAGATTAGGAGCAAATTAAACTGGTTAAGGAAGACGTTTCATCCAGTAAATGACATTGTTTTCCTTGTTGCTTTGGCTTGACTGGTGCACAGTGTGTTTCATGGGTTACCTGGCATATCACGCAGACAATGTTGAGTTGCAATTTTGGCCTTGTTTAGTCCAGTATGTAAAAAGCCAACGGAGTAAAATTGGAGACGCAGTTTTTCATAGATATTATAGTGTGAAAGTGGTTTCGGATGTTCTTGTCAAGACAGGTTGTGGAGACGCAAGAAGAACAATGGTGGGCAAGTGGCCATAGCGTCGGACAGTCAGTGTGCATGAACCATCCATGTAACACAGCATCACACCTGAAGGTTTTGATTTAAAATGGGAAATAGACAGCTAGGTTAACAGCTACTCAGGATGACGACCATACAGTCCAAGTTGCAACACAATGTGAGGTCTGAAGTAAAATTTACATGGTGTAAAACATTAACTGCTCATAAGGACTTCCCAGAAGCCCACTTAAAAAAAAATCTTTTAAATGTCACAACAGCAAACTAGACTAAAAGGCTTTAAGTGTCATAAAAGGATTGACATTTGACCAAAAATAATAGATATATTCTTCAAAAGACAAAAGCTAAATCTGCAACCACCAATTACCATAATTACAGATTGGTGCTTCAGCTGATTGGGTTGGGGAGGACAAGTGACTGGGCTCGATGTCTCCACCCAGAAACAATATGAATACGTATGAATGATCAGAATGGCACCGAGCCAAGCTGGATGTGCAGTTAACCATCTCTTTAGAGGAGGACGATATCAGCGCTGGAGGAAGCCGAAGATGGTTCGTAGACGGCCCCCTTTCTATTTCCATCCGCTCCTGATAAAGGTGCCTGACATCATCTAAACAGCGAAGCCTATTTGTAACCAGGTTACCGGCTATCTTTCATCTGTAATTGAGAGCATGCAGCTCGAGTCAGAAGTGTATCAACAATATAAAATGTTGTTAGCCTTCCATCAAGCAGCCTCTGAAGGGAATTAATAGCCATCATCTGAGAGGGAAGGGGAGCCTCAGACAGACTGGGATGGGAGGCTGCGGTGACAGTGAACGATGTTCCCCTGGAGTTGTTGTCACAGCGCAGCAGAGAGAAAGAAAGGAAATGCATGTGGGCACATACCCCCAACATGAATTATCTTCCTTATGCGAGCGCGGCGCAAACGTTTCCCCCCCCCTTCAAACAAACACTTGATTTGTCCCAAACATTGCAGCGCATGTGAATTTTGAACCCCCCCTCCCCTCCACCCCCAGCCCTTGCACATGCCATCTTCTTAAGTTCCCAGCGCAACTTGACACAGCATCTCCAGGCTGACCTCGGAGAGTGATTTCCTGACATGCACTCGGTTTTGCGAGGGGGGAGACTCTGGGTAAATACATGAGAGACGCGCACCCCCCACCACCCACCCCCTCGGCCCCCACCCCCGCCTTGTCAAACCATTTGCTCCTTGTCTTCCGTCTTCTGTGTGATCTGCAGATGGATTGTGGGATTGCGGTGAAAGGGTGTTTTGAGGACGGCGGCGTACTCCCATCTGATCCCGGTGTTGTCGGGGGGAAAGTTTTGTTTTGTTTTGTTTTTTGTTTCATGAACTGCACCCTGCCCTACAAAAAAAAAAAAAAAAAAAAAAAAAAAAAAAAAAGTGGTGGCATGTAAACACCACGGGCTTCATACATTCAGCGAGTGCACAAGTTAAATTATAAATACAGTAATGTTTAAGATGTACGCCTCACAGTTCACGCTGACACAGATATCATGACCCATGAGTCCTTTCTCCATCGAGGACAAAAAAACCAACATTGAGTCTCCGCCTTTCAGTTCTGTGAAGCATTTCCTCCCATTTCATCTGACTTTTTTCATGTACGGAGAAGCTGAAATGAGTCTGCCACAGCTGAAATATAAAGCTAAACGAATGGATTAAAATGTACAAAACGTCTCGCACTGACGGCAGGCGAATCTGTGTGCCGCAGGCAGTCAGCAGTTTGTTATAATGGGAATTTCAGTCTTGTCTTGTTTGCCTTGGAGCTGAACAACGCCGGCGCTCGGCTTGTGTGTGCTCTAATTACAGACAAGATTAGAGCGGGCAAATTAAACTTCTACCAGCCACTGTTTATAATTGCCACAAGCAAATGTTTGTAATTATGAACAGATTGCTTTACTATCGATAATTAAAACAACAACACAACTTATTTAATGACTATCGAGAGATGGCACTCTGAAATTGACAAAGCAGAGCGGAGAAAATCATTTTCACCTCAACTCTCGTGCCTTTTTCTTTTCTCTGCGCCTGCTCCTGTTCTCCTGCCTCCCACCGCTCCCTCCCCGAATATCAGATGTGTTAGACTGGATTTGCTCCAGTTAAAACCGTGTCGCTGTCACAGAGCTTGCTCTCCCCTTTATCGCTGATTGTCCATTGTCTGTGGTAAGTGATATACCAAGCTGTTGGTATTATTAGTTGTGCCACCTGTTGTCAGCCATTCGACACTGACTGAATATGAAGCCAGAGCAACTGACCCTGTCGCTCTGCCAGCTAATGAGCTGCTTTACGAGGCCGCTATCAGCGAGCCTCACACTAACAAACCGCTCCACCTCTGCTGCTTCTGCCAAAGCTGCTCTATATGTAATGTGATTTTCTTATTTATGCTGCCAGTTTCACTTTCTTGGGTCCATTCCTGTTTGTACAAATTATTTTTTAAAAGTGGCGACATCCCGACTGTTGATGAGCTAACGAGTCAACAACCTCTACGAGTATTACAAAAAGAAAAAAAAAGAGAAAAATAACTTGTTAGAAGAGAGATACTAGATTTACAAGATACTTTTACGATGAAAGTTTTCACGAGCAGGTTGTTTTAACAGTGTAGTTAATGTTCAGTTTCCACAAACCGGCGCCAGTCCTTCCTCCTAGGAACTGATCTCTTCTCTAAATATTCCCACAAAAATACAAATCCATTGCCCCTTGTTTTCTTTTTTTTAATTTGCACATGATAGGCGGAAAAATCAGTCGTCAATTTATTATCGAGCACGTGCTGGGCGGTTAGAAGGTCGAAGGGACGGCAGGATAGTCATGGGACCTCCATCCTGGAGTCTGACGCTGTTGGCCTTTAACTCAGCTTCTCCGTGCACACTTCATTTTAAATGTCGTGTTTAGCTTCGAGCTCACTTCTGTTGTTTAGTCGAGGCAACAAAACTGAGTAGGTTTAGGCCAGTGTTGCGCAAACTGTGGTACGTGTACCACCAGTGGTACGCGAGCGCTCTCTGGTGGTACGGGGGTGAATGTCATGACTTTCAACATTTTTTCCACATTTTCACTTTTAAAAAATAATCAGAAACATACAATGCATTATAAATACAACATTTCAAATGCAATGTGTAGCTTGAGATAATTAAAATGTCTTTTAAAAAATTATTTGTTGCATATTCAGTTGCAGTGCAGATGGAACAACTTTTGAGTGTGTTTATTTTGCTCTGTATGAGAGTATGAGTATGTGAGAATTGTTGGACAGAGTTGTAAATGATTCAGTAAAGTAACATTTCAGGTAATGAATAACTACAATAAGGAATAAACAAAATTTTAAAATTGGTCATCATGGTGGTACTCAGAGAGCTGAACAGTTTCTCAGGTGGTACGCAGTATTAAAAGTTTGAGAACCACTGGTTTAGGCCTTCAAACTACTGGGTAAGGCTCAGAAAAAGTAAGTTCTGTCTCCTGAAATAGGATATAAGTAACATTGCAGCTGACTTTGTTTTTTTTTTATGTGACTCTGTGTGACGGTATACTATTCCAGATAAATAACATCTTTCCCTGAAATCTTAGCCAAACCCTAATAGATACGATGCACAGAAAGGTAAAAGCAGCTCCGTGTGCAGCTTCAGAGCTCAACTGTACCTCAGCTGCATATAAACTGACGCGAGTGCCGTAAATTCAGCAAACAGCTGCCCACCGGCTTTGTTCACAAATTGATTTGGAACAGCTGATACATCAGCTAACATGACATGAAGACAAAGGAGCGTGAGGACCGAGGGGGTTAAGCGGCATCACAGGAGTTTAGTTTGATTTACTGGAACGTGAAGTAAACATAGAGTGATATCAGTTTTATGAGGATGCAGGGAGTGTATTTTCACATGGGATACTTTGATTAGAGAGGAAAAGTAAATCAGTCAAAAATAGAATCAAATTAAAATCAGCCGGTAAGGCTGCATACAACATGGTAGAAAATCAACAGAGGTCATCACGAATGCATTGGGATGTCGTGTTTGTTGCGTGACAACAGCTGATGATGTCACATGCAGCACCTACAGCGTAAAACAGGTGAGTTATCGTCAGACGCGTCCACTAAGCAGTAAGCATAAGTTGGTACAGTTTGGAACAATAAACCCTGAGCTAGCTTTAGTTTCCACTGGCTACATGGCTGTAGCTGCCTCTGCTCCATAGCGATATTAAATCCCTGCACCAGTGTCTCCTGACAATAAAATCAAAGAAGAGGAGCGCGACTCAGTTAAGAAAGAACAACAGTGGACGACATCCATTCATCCATTGTATTCTTTCTTCTTGGCTAGAAGAAGCAGAGCTTTGTTCATGTCACTCAGAAGAGACGACCCTTTGTCAGCCAGTACAGGTTGATGCTAGTTTCGGTGCCCCAGGTGAAGAGTGCCAAAAAAAGGGCACAATGCTCTCATTTTGGTAAGGTTTCCAACTTTGGATGATGAAAAAGCAATTACTTACGGTACCAAATTGTACTTTTTCTGCCAGGTGGGAATGGGTTGTTAGTGGACTAAAAGAATATAAAAATCACATCCAGCGGTTCAATATCCAGGGGCAGAGATGCTCCTTCACTGTGACATAAAGAGGATTTCAATTTCTGTTGTTAACAAGCACTACAATCACTCTTTTTTTCACCCTTGCATCTCTGTCTTCAATCTCGTTCTGTCTATAGAGTCTAGAATCTCTGCAGAGACATGCAGGAGTCTTAAGATCTTACCAGAGTTGCATGTTGGAAAAACACTCAGCATCGACATTTTGTATGTCAAGCTTCACCGTATAGCACCGGTTATTTATCTGTGTTTGCGCAGTCGTGTATTCATAAGTTACTAATATTAGATGTTAGAAATGGATAAAAATCAGATAAATGAAAGTGTGGAACAGTAAAGTACAATCATACAGACATGAAACAAATATAATAAGCAAAAGTACAAATATGAAAACAGCCAGTCCAAACTTTTGCATCATTTGCCTTTAAATTATGAAAAATGGCTTGAAATTAATTCAGCGAACATAATTCTATGCAAAAGGAGCAGCACACATATCCCAAATATCTACAAACAATGGGTTAAAGTAGTTCTGGATATCTGGAGCACAAAGCCCATGTGTGAGGGACCGAGCAGTCAAAGGACAGGCAGGCAAAGGTTGAGCTCAAAAAAGGTTTAATTTTCTAACCAAAAGATAACAAAAGCATAAACTCAAAATAACCAGCAAAAATGGGCCCTTAGAAAAAGCTCAAAGTAACTAAACTATACTTAAAAATAACTAGTTGCAAAACAGAACACTAACTCAAACAACTGACCAAACAAAATAAGACAACGGGGAACTTAAATGGTGACTGATCAGCCCACCGAACACAAGAAGGGGGAGGAAGACAGAACATTAACAGAAACTAATCCATGGAAGCTCTACCCCCCCCCCCCCACCCCCCATGACATCAGATGCTGGTTTGCTCCACAGGTTTGCTCCAAAGGAGGAGAGGTGCAACTGTAACCGAAAATGACTCAAAACAGAAGAAAATTAACCATCTATCCAGACGTAATAGTGTAAACTAAATGTGTGTGCTTCACTTAGAATACAGTGCAATGTGAAAATTTAAAACAAACTCAAAAAAAATCTATTATCCCATAACATAAACCATGAACGAGACTAACAAATATAGCTGCGTGTGGATATTATGTAAACCACCTTTGTGACGGACATGACCGTCACATCCTGGCTTCATGAGTTACGCTGAGTAATTAAGGAACATGGATATGATGGGAGCAATATAAGAATAGTCTTGCAAATAAAAGCATACAGTGATGAAGTTATTGTTATAAGGCCTATACGTGCTAAATGCCACAAAACATGAGTCTTCACATCACATTCACAATAGAGCCTAACTGTGCGTTGCAAAAAGTACTATTTTTATCTGCTAGGTGACAGTAATGCGGTGCATTTGCACGCGGTGCACGCGGTGTTTTATAGCCAGACACGACCACTTCTGGTCAAGAAAGCAACGAGCCAAAACAAGCAATACAGATCATTCATTTTACGTCAGTTTCTACTGTCAGACAACCTTGGTGTACTACTGTGATGCTGCAGAGTGCACATCACATAGATCCAAAGCAAAGAAGCTACGCATCTATCCCTTCATGGCTGACATGATGTGGGTATCTCTCAGAGAAGATAGAAGCCTCTGGTTCGGCAAGGACGGACAAAACGGGGGAGAATGTCAACCGGCTGAACCTCACGAGAAATCCCAGCTCTGTTAGCATCATTTTGACGAGGAAAAGATCAGCCCTGACAGCTACATGTCCTGTGATCATGTCTGGAACAAATGTGCGGAAACCTCTAGCGCGGGGATGACTGGATCTGAGTGCGAGCGCCGTCCCGTTTCACGTCACGTTACTGCGGTACTCGCATAGCCTCTATTAGCATTTGTTCGAAAAAGCTCACTCTGGTTTTTCTTAAGTGTGCCGGCAAAGAGTTATAGCAGTTCAATGAAAAATTCATCTGCATATTCAAGCTTGATGAACAGGCGATTTGATAACAAATTCCCACATGCTTCCGACTTACAAGGGTTTTATTACACTTTATTGCAAATGCATAATGGACTGCGGATCAAATACCCTTGATATGAATTTGACTCTTTTACCCAGATAATCTTTATTTTCCCATTGTGTCCACAGATGCAACACAACACCTTTGTTCCTGAGCTGTGTCTCAGTGAAACCATCAACTATCTCCAGATAAGTTGGTCTTTAAAGTGTGGTATATATGTACTCCACTCAGGGAGTGAAGGGATGCTGATTCTAAACGAACCAACAAAAAGGGGAGAGTCCCTCCATTACATTTCATTGCCCTCTATATTCAATATGCTCATTACTGTTTCTTTGGCGTGTTTGATTTTCTATGTTATAGCAAGCGCGTCTTGGTACAAACACAGTTTGTGTTTCATTTTGTCATGGACCTGTAGCAAAAGTGCCAGGAGTTGTGATGTGTTTGATTTTATTAGAGATGAGATTTAGCACATACATGGTACATTACTGCAACAGAACTCCCATTTCTCATCTGCAGGAGAAAATGAAACTGTGATGAAATGTAATATAGTCCCCCTCAGGCAGAACTGGAGGGACTGGGAATTGCAACACAATAAATCTAATGGATATTACTGCACTCACTTCTCCCTCCCTCCCCCCTACCCCCGCTCACTATTTCTCTCTTTCTCTCCTTCTTTTACCTTCCCTCTACTTCTTATTCTGACTGGCTGTGCAGCCCCGTGCTGCTTACCTACACTTGCACGTACACACATAAAGATTTACATTTGCTTGAAGAGTCTGCCCATGATTCCACAAAAAAAAAAACACTTATATTTACCATCAGATCCATTTTAGATCATCCTAATGGATTTCAATTACCTAACTTGAAATCTAATGAAGTAGATGCCTTTGTCTGCCCCTGTGCTGCATCCTATTGAGCATGAAAATTCAGAAAACACAGGGTTATATACACAATTCATTATCAAAGCATGATAGAAAGAAAATGTTGCTATTGTGGGAAGACATTATTACCGACTGCTCTGTGCTATTACCCTGGCGATGGGAGCGATAATAACTGTGTTCAGACCTGGAACTAAACATATCAAAAGGAATGTGTGATTGATACGTTTTTTTGTTATTATATTCATGTTTAATTAGGAAAACAAGAAGAGAAATGCACAACTATGCCTTTCTCGTATCTTACTATACATCGCATTGGGTGTTTTCTCACTCTCACCGCCCAAACATTCAGCACAAGGTGAATTACATTATATTTAATTCAAAAACACAACAAAAACATCTTTTTCAGTGTCTTCTAACACCGTCTCTGTATGTGTTCTGTGATCTGTCAGTCTGAGAACCTTCAACTGTCTTTTCTTTTTTTTCTTTTCTTTTACATTTACAGCAAAAGATTAACCATATTGTGGTGTTGCTGACCAACTGTGAACGGATGCCCACGCTGACCTGGAGCTACAGTCAGGAGTCGGATGACATTCTAATGAAAGAGGAGCGACTGGTAGTGATGGACCTCCACAGAACCATCACACTAGCTATCTTTGAGATGACTGCTTTGAATTTAGCACCCATAACCTTTTCAGTTAGCACTAATGTGAATCCTCCACAAGCAGACTGTTAGGATTGCCTCAGCAGTGGTCGGTGACTTTTAGATTAACAGCGGCAGCTGCTAGAGGGTTTAGCTGGAATGAGCCAGTTATCAGGGTCTGGGTGTTTGATTGTCCTTGGTTCCTCTTGTTTCTTGTGCTTCTCTCCTGTTTTGTTACTTCCTGTTTTACTTTGGAAGTCTGTTTCTTTGCGTATTGACTTCTGTTTTACTTCTTTGATTGTTTTCACCTGTTTCTCGTCAGCCCGTCTCTATATATGATCTCGTCTTTTCCTGCTGGTCCGTTCCGCATCGGTTGTATCTGGACTGGAGAGAATTTATTTATAGACAGAAGGGAGAAGATCCACCAAAGGCTTTTGTCAGCTTTAAGAGGTATTTTTGTCATCTGAGTGACTTCAACAAGAGTTAAATTCATCAACTAGCCCTGCTGATAGCATTTCATGTAAACGATTGGTTGAAGTTCTCTTTTGGGAGACGGTGGCATACAAAACGTTTATTCAAACACCCCTGACTCTTATCTAGCTTTAACCAAAACCAGTGTCATCAAAGCAAGAAGTTAAGAGTACGTCGAAGGGTTTTACAATACAAAAGTAAAGTACTGTGATCCCCATTATGAACATGTTTAGCCCTTTAAAGGAACTATGGGAGAATCTCTGCCATCAGTAAAGATGCCTTTCATGACAAATTATTTTAACCATGATTTACAAGTCTGTGAGCATGAGCTGGAGGTAAGAGGAAACCTGCAAAGAAGATGCTGCAGAACATTGAAGGAAATTATGATAATAAAGAAGAAACTGCAGCTCAACAAAATAAAATTTGGACAAAAGTTTGGACCGGGTGTTCTCCAAATCTGCTCAGTTGCGTAGTGTGAACGCTGAAATGATTTTAAGACTACAGATTACAAGATAGCAAGTCATGCAGCCTGAGCAGCTCAGCGATCTGCAAACGCTGAAGGTCAAGCAGTCTGAAGCAAGGTTATTATAGTTAACGAAAACGAACAAAATAACAAAAACTAGAACTGAAAAAATAACATTTTCGTTAACTGAAATAAAATGAAAACAAGAGTTAAAAAAAAAACTAAATGAAACAAATTGAAATTAACTCTAATACCAGTAACGTCCTTCATTTTCGTATTTGTAAATTTCTTTTTCAAATAAAAACGTTTTGGGATTTACATGAAATCTATTAACTTCACTCTGCCGTACAACAACAGCAAAAAAAAAAACAAAACCTAGAGTGATCAGTGATGGCTGCGGCAAAAGTTGGGAGAAAGCAGCACAGTCCTATTTGGGATTTCTTTGACTATGACTGTGTTAACGATAAAAATAAGTGCCTTGTTGTAGAAGCAGGTGATACAATGTGTGGAATACTTCTCAAGGGGAAAAAACCCATGAATCTGAAAGTCCATTTGAAAAGCTCATATTAGAAGGCTAACCAAGACTAGCTGGATAAGCTAGCCTAAGCTAGCTCCCTGGAAAGAAGGCTAACCAAGACTACCTGGATAAGCTAGCCTAAGCTAGCTCCCTGGAAAGAAGGCTAACCAAGACTACCTGGATAAGCTAGCCTAAGCTAGCCCCCTGGAAAGAGAAGCTACAGCTGCAGGCCAGTCAGCGCTGGGAAGGAACGGGAGAAAACAGCAACTATAATGGACTGTTTCCATGGAGACCAGATAGCTGCTGGTCAGTAAATACGCAGGAACACCACAAGAGGGAAGACGCATTGATAAATATGTTTATTGAGACTGGAATATATACACGACTATGTGACAAAAAGTTCAGTGCTTCACTCAACCCTAATTACAACCCTAATTTACAAAATAAAACTAACACTGAAACTAATAAAGACTAAACTAAAATTAAGCATTTCAAAAAAATAAAAATTAATAAAAACTAGCAAGACTGCTCTAAAAAACTAATTAAAACTAACTGAATTTGAAAAACGAATTAAAAACTAAAACTAATGAAAAATCCAAAACTATTATATCCCTAGTCTGAAGTTGTCTTAACTTATGCCAGTCCTTTTTTTTTTCTAAAGCTCCGTGTGCTACTCCACAAAATTACTTAAAAACCTCATGTGAAAAAACTTCCATGAGTGACAAGTTTTTTTTTTTTTTCCTGAATGAATATGACGTAAATCTTATTGGACATTAGTGTGTCATTAGTGTTTATACACCTGCCAGTATCTGTGCAGGCAAGATGTACAAAGTCACAATCTTCTTTTCTCATCTTTCCCAACTCTACATTTTACTTTAAAGCACATACCTCAAGTGTTTAAAAAAAAAAATCTCTGCAATAAAGCCATTATTTCAAGAATGATAACAGGCTCACAGACGCCTAAATCTCTGTGCTGAAGTACTAATTATTGGAGAGCTCTCATATCTTAATTATCTTAATAATTGGTGCTTCAGTGAACACAGGTGCACCATAGAGGTCAACCAATTAACTACCGAGGTAAAAGACATATGGGCAGACTTAACTTTGAGGCAAATATAAAACATTTTGCCTAATTAGTTTGGTCGTGGCCAAGTTTACTTTGACTGGCAGGAAACAAAGATCATAAGATTTACATACATTTGCATACATTCAAATATCCCTTTTTCTCCATTTTACATGGGAATTGTTTGGATATAACCAAATGCAGTAACATATGAGCAGTACATGAGTTATGTAGTCTATTTTCTGCATATAGTCTCTATATATATGAACCAGTTCATGTATTTACTGTATAAATCTTGTCATTTATCTTAAGTGGTTTTTTTTTTTATTTCATCAAGCAGGTTTAAGAGGAAAGCAGGGGAACATACAAAACATCACAATCTTTAATTATCTTATGTACATATTCGCTTTCTGTATGAGTGAAGTGGAAACAAAAAAAAAAAACACAAAAACATACAAACTCTTGTCAGTACAAAGAAGAAAGAAGGCGTGAGCTCTGTTGTCTTAACAGATGGTGCAACACCTACATTGCAGCAGTCAGTTGCTTTTTCTTTCTCTTGAGTATTTATAGCCATTGCTCCTAAAACTTTGCCAGCTTTTCACTGCCATGTGCAGGGAAAAACCGTTCAGTCATTTCATGTTATGAGCGACTGCAGCAGCAAGTTAACGAGGATCAGACTCTTTCAATGCCATTACTGTTTTCGGGACTGATTAAAGACTCCAATAAACCTAGTGGATCCATTATCTTGGTTCAGCTTTGATGTCGGTTGAAAGTACACTTATTTGGCTAATGCTAATTTACCATAACCAGCGCAGGCAAATGAGAAAGCATCAGTTTTGTGTAATTCAATAAGACATGAGGCAAGAAACCTGTGGCTGGTGTTTGAAGTGCAGTTGTATAAAATTAGGATGATCTAACAGCAGAAATGCCAAAAGATTTTATCAGTGCAGAAGTACATTGTAATGTGAATTTATGCCCTTTTCCTTATATTAGAACAAGCAATCATTAAGCAACAGTGTAGTGGGTTGTGTTATGGTCTTTTTTTTCTGAAAGATCCTAGCTTGCGTATTCTTTGTTGGAAAGGAGAGTCTTGGTCGGCTAAGTACAACACAGATGTTTAATTACAATAATTGTGATATCACAACTTCCTGGCAGAGGCAGTCTCTAGCACGAGGAAAGCCCGAACAAAACAAAACGACAACTATTTATACAGAAATGTGCATCACTAGATGGGGAGGAGCCGCGGTTTAGACTTGGCTCTCCCGTTGGCCGGTCCGGTCCTCCGTTCGTTCGTCCAATCCGTTGTCGCCATATTGTCGTTTTCTGGTCCAATCCACTGCTGCCATTTCCTGAAAAAGAAGAAAGACCACATATCCCACAACGCCATTCTTATTTATCCTGGCCAGGTCTCCAAACGCGTGTTTCTAACTGGCTTTAGCAGGGCTAGTTTATTACATATCTGATATAAAGTGAAGACAAAACATACACTAAGATCAATCTAAGACACTGGGTGCGTTTACATGGGAAGTTTAATTCCTCTTTAATTCAGAATTAAAGTTAAAGCCGAATAAAAGTTACCGTGTAAACACTTAATTCCATATGAAAATGTCAATTCCGAATTAACTTAATTCCGAAGTAAGTGGCTGGTTTATTCCCATTTTAATTCCGCATTAAGTAATTCCGCGGTCATGTATACACTCATGGCGCTTTAAATTAATTCCCGTCTTTCTGCGCATGCTCGTTCTCTTGCCCGTCTGTCGCGATGACGCTTATATTCCGGCAGCACGCAGTAAACGGTGTTCAAGAGCAGAGACGATTTATTTAATAAATAGCTTGGAGGAACTGGAAATAATTAAAAGAACAATGGCAGGAAATATAAAAATTGTGAGCTTTTCAAAGCGGCCAGGTTAAATGAAGGAGGTTTCACAGATAGAGACGCCACCCAGGTCAAAAATAAGTGGAATGTTGTTGCTAATTGAGTTAGCTAAGTTTGTTTTCCTCCGGTAAATGTAAAGACGTCCGCCCCCCCTATCCAATCAGAACCCTTCCCAACCCCCAGACCTAAAGTGGAATTGGATAAAGCCGAACAAATGTGTTTTCCATGTAAACCTTAATTCGGAATTACTATTTCCATGTAAACTCGAAGGAAAATAGTTTAATTCGGAATTATTTAATTCCTAATTATTAATTCCGAATTAAAAAACATCATGTAACCGCAGCTACTGTGATATGGAGATATGGTTCATTAAACAAAATAGTATGATAAAAACAATGAACAACAATAAACAGTGTGATATAAACTAAGAGATAATGTCATTTATGTTTCCAACACCAGAATATTAATATTGCTATTCATACCAATATGTAACTAATGTGTATCTGTACAAAAATGAGAACCACTAACTGCACTAATTCTGGACCTGAAAAGATAAGAAAATTCAGACTTAACAGTTGCCCTCCATTTGACATGTCCTGCTGTCACCAGCACCAATGAAGAAAAAGATAAACACTGGCTCAGGTTTTTGAGTTTACAACGGTTTGTGAATGGATAGGAATCATTCAAGTGGTTGCAGTTTACACTTTGAGAGATGTCATTTCAATTCAGATCAATTCACTTCTGTTCATTTCAGTTCAGTTCAATTCAGTAATAATAATACTGTATCAATCCCACACAGGACCTTTACATTTACACACATTATAATCTACTATGACACACAGTAATAGTGTGAATGTGTTTTATTCTGAAGCACAAATATACAAATATTTACTCTCTGATGATATAGCAACACAGTACTTGGATGGACCTATTGGGTTTAGGAATGAGTACAATTAAGTTTTAATTCATTCAAACTCATTTACTGTAGCGTCACATGAAACTGGCAGATAAAAAGGGATACAGTGCATCAGTTTTTTAGCAGAATCTACGGGCAGTTGGCAGCTCTGACTTTATTTCAAAAACTTGGATAATTAGAAATTGTGGCCTGTATGACACAGTTTAATATTATCCTATGGTGTTGGTTCTTAATGCTAATTTATGCTTCCTGCGTAGCAGCTATGCACTTAGGCCCCTAGTCCGTCTTTAGCATTTATAGGCAGGCAAGGCAAGTTTATTTGTATAGCACATTTTGTGTACAAGACAATTCAAGGTGCTTTACATAAAACGTTTGAAGCACTACAGAGCATTAACAAAGCCCTTTAAGACAACAACCCGAAATGTCCCGTCCGGGACTCGTCCCATGCCACCGGCCATTATTACTGTTTTTTTTTTTTTGTTTACTTTATAATCCTCAGTAAATCCCAAAACCAGCAGTTTTCTGGGAGTTTGTTCCACATTTGAGGAGCATAAAAACTGAACGCTGCCTCTCCGTGTTTAGTTCTGAACTTGAATGTTATCGTTTGCGCCGCTCTGTAATTACACGACCAGCCACTAGATGGCAGGGCGGGTTCCTGTTTGTGGCGCTGCAGCTCGCGGTGCTGAGTCTCCTTTTGTTTTCTTCCTATATGTAGCTCAGACATCACAACACAGATAAGTAAATCTTACATGATAGATGTTGAGCATCGGTCGTTTTAGGGACATTGCAGTTAATTATTGCTCCACATGGTTTGAAGGCACCAAAGAAGAAGTGGTGGCAGGGACATACTAACTTACTAAGTTAGTAAATACTAACTAGCCGTAGGGTTCACTCCTGTGCCGTAGCTACTGGGTTGCTTTGATAACCAAACAAATATGAGGTCAGGAGATTAACTCAATGAATCCCAGCGAACCTGATTATATGTAAAAAAAGAAAAAACAAAAACATTTAAATTAACAAATATTCACATACATGTCAGTGGACATCAAAACCAATACCTCTTTATGTTTTGTCTTTTTTCAGCCATTTAGTTCCCTTTTCAAGAATTCATGCATACTCTTTGAGAGGCCACCAAGTACATCCATTAGCCATTTAACAAGAGGCAGACGCTTCTTGAAATCCAATCCAATTTGTCCCATAGAGCTATTAAGACTCTTCAATACACGCTCTCATTTTCACTAAAATATGAAGTGTTGTCTTCACATTTCAGCTCATTTCATTTCACATAATCAGTGGATTCGTTCATTTATTGATTTATCTGGAAAGAAAAGTGCATCAAAACAGAAATACCTAACACAGTTGCCAAGTAACCGTTAACTTTAAAGGCATTTTCATTGAAAGTCTGCTCTCATTTGTAGCACGTTGAGTCTGATTGGAAGTCCAAACCAAAACCAGGTTTTTTACAGGTCTAGTAATCCTAAACAGCTTAACTGGAAGACAGCTAGATCTCTTTTCTTGAAGTAGTTTCATCTCTTATCTGACAGGCTTCATCAGCTCTAATTGACTGGTTCAAAGTTTCAGGGTTTTAAGCTGTTGGGACATCTGCTCTGAAGTTACGTGTAAATCACTGACCCACGTGTCCATCCTGTGGGCCGTTGGGGTCATCGTCCACCTGGTTAGCATGTGGGATGTTTTTGGAAGACATGGCGACTGTGGTTTTCCGAAAAAAGGATTTCAGATTTTGATTCGTCTGACCACAGGACAGCTTTCCACTTTCCCAGACTTCTAGATCATGTTCACTTACATTCTTAGCTGGATAGTTTTTAACCTTCACCTGTGTCAGACTGTGCTTTTAGACAGTGATTTCCAGTGATGTCCCTGCATCTGTGCAGTGATTTCTATTACAGAATCATGCCTTAATTTAAATAAAGCAGTGCTGTGTGAGGGCCTGAAGATTATATGCATCCAATGCTGATTTTCAGTCTTGTGTCCTGCGCATGGATTCTTGGAATACCTTTGATGAAATGATGTACTGTAGATGACAAGATATTCAAAGTACACTGAAGAACATTGTTCTGAACTAGTTTAACAAGCGTGGTGAACCTTTAGCCTTCCTTTACTTCTGAGAGATTCTGCTTATTAAGATGCTCTTGTTATACCCAATCATGCCACTTACACTGGGTAAATCTAATGTTGGGGTGACTCTGGTGTGAATACCTTGAACCATAAAGAGATTCTGAAGAAGAGGAAGCTCAATCCTGCAAGCTCCGTGCTAGTGGAAGTGTCAGAATGGTAATGTATTCAGTTTCAATCACTTGTAACAGTGGTCCCCAACCCCCGGGCTACGGACCGGAACCGGGCCATGGATCAATTGGTACCGGGCCGTGCAAGAAAAAAAATGTTTTCTTTAAGTTTTATTTATTAGCTCAGTTGGTAGAGCGGGTCGTCCAGTCACTGGAAGGTTCGATCCCGGCTCCAACTGTCCACATACCAAAGTGTCCTTGGGCAAGACACTGAACCCTAACTTGTCTCCAGTGGGTCTGGCAGCACCTTGCATGGCAGCAGCCGCCCACTGGTGGGTGACTTCTTTATTATTATTTTTTTACTTTTTCTGTCCTACATCCTCTTTCTGTCCTCCATCTTCTCTCTGTCCTCCATTCTCTCTCTGTCCTGTCTCCCCTCTTTTCTTTCTCTACCCTGCTGGTCTTCATCAGGAAGGTCCCCCATATGATCCAGGTCCTGCTCAAGGTTTCTTGCTCTTAAAGTGGAGTTTTTCCTTGCCACTGTTTGGCTTAAAGGTTTTTTTTCTCCCTACGTGGGAGTTTTTTACCTGCCATTATCATTGATTGGATTTAATTATATAATCTTAGTTGATGATATTTGCTCGGGGGTCATGCTCTGGGTCTCTGTAAAGCGCCTAGAGACAATTGTCATTGTAACAGACGCTATATAAATAAAATTGAATTGAATTGAATTGAATTGAATGAGAGGCCAATGTAAACTGCTTTGAGGGCACCTTGATGGTGCGGATAAAACGGTATATAAGTGCAGTCCATTTACCATTTACCATTATATGAGTCTTAACGAGCTTTTATTTTGAAAAATATTTTATTTTGAAAAACGACCGCGTTCTCTCAGTTACATCTCAGTCACTTGAGCGCCAAAATTTAACCCAGCTAGCCTAGCAAATGAGTAATAAACAGACGTCTTTGTAAGTTTCCTTGTGTAGGGGAAAATTCACAGTGAAGAGAAAGAAGAACAGCCTACGACTTCCAAGAAAAAGAAAGTTTTTAGCAGACAATACCAGGAGTCCTACTGAAATATGGATTTATCACGACAGGTGATTCCCACATACCAAGCCCGCTCTGAGTGAAAAAAGTTTTTTTTTTTTATTTTATGGGTACAGAGGATGTTACCAGAGACTTCGATGGTATACGGATGTTAATGTAATGAGGAAGCCCCCCACCCCCAGGCCATGGTGAAATTGTCAAGCGTTGACCACTGACTTGTGACATTACTAGGAATACAAACGTACTGGATAAGATCAGCCTCTGACTTGAAAATGTCCCCAGCTTCTAACATAATTCTAATGTTGGCAAAATCTTGCTCTAAATTACGTTTCATAGTTCATATTTCAATGATATTAATAATAATCAGGATCGATGGAGCCAACTTGTGCTAGGCAGGCTTGTCCTGTGGCCGGGTACCAGCGTGAAAAGTACCACGTACTGAGATCTTGCATTTGGACTCGTGATGTTGCTCAAACAGCTGAAACAGCATTAATCTTTACATTAGCGTCAAGGGCAAGCCAAGTTGATTTTTGGGACAAATTTACAAAGCAACCATCCAAAGTGAAGATGACAAGAGAGAGAAAGCTAGACATGTTCTTGTATTTTTTTTCAATAAGGAACTGCATTGTCCCCAAATGAACTGAAAATGTCAATCAGCTACCTTCGCAACAGAAGCAAAAACACACGGGCGTCTCCTTGCGCCTGTGCAGAAAATCTCCCCATTGCTCACTCAAGGTTTTCATTCTGCTGGTACACCCATCTCACAGTGAGTATAAAGCCCAACATTACAAGTAATCAGCGCAGCATTTGTTCCTCGGGTTTTTCTACGTGAATCATTCAGTCTGCCTGACCTCGCCTTGAGGAGGCTGTATGTGGAGCTCAGCAGAAATCCCCAGCCACAGCGCCGAGGGCTCATTCTTTATGCCTCGCAACAAATAAAAACTAACAAGAAAAAAGAAGACCCTTGTGAGGATATTAGAAAATTTAATACTTGTTTTTTTTATTATTATTATTATTAAGGGATACTTTAAAATACAATCCTTCTATATGCAATTTTAATAACTTGGACAACATTGGAAATTATTTTTGAATTGTCACGACAGCCAGCCACAGTCCTGAAAACAATAACAAAGTGACTGTAGTTAGTTAAAAGCCTATATACTTTTAACAAGTGGGCACTTTAATCGCGACAACAGCATTCTGGTTTCGAGAGCTTACACTCTTTACTGTGTGTGTTTTCACACTTGTATGGAGGTGAGGCAGTAAAATGACGGGTTAATCGCTCTTCTGGAACAAAAAAACAAGACAAAGAAAATCTACAAACAAAGCCTTTCAAAGGCTCTTTCATTTGTTCTCCATTGAAATTTGAATATTCTGTCACAGTGCTTTTGAAGTGTTTGCTGAGCATACAGTTCAAAGAAGCGCTTGTTTCTGCTACTGCTCCCCCAGTCTTTGTTGTCGTCTTCATTGTGCTTTGCTGACCGTGTGCTTTTCCACAGCGCGACATCCCACACCTCTGATTAATGCCTCATTAGGCCTGATGCCGAGTGTGAGCCGGGGCAGTGGGCACGCCTCACGTCTATTTAGGCACAACTCCCACACCCAAACTTTCACCACCAAGGAAATATTATTAAAAGGCTCAAACTCTGGTCCCATTAAACCCCATTTCTCTCACACCCCCTCTACTTTGTAGCAGGGCCAGAGAGCAGCTACAAGTCTTTCTGTTTGCTGAGGCTCATCCGTAATGTGTTCATGTTATTGTCTAACTCCTCTATACAGGCTTTCAATCATGACAGCTTCCATGAAAACACTATTTGACTCTCTCATGAAAACATACAGTTAGTCTTAATCTCATATGTACCAGTCAAACTTGTTCTCCAGGGCAAAATGGTTTGGCATCATGATAGTATATGTAGGCAATATTTCGCTACATTTTGCTCTTGTTTTTTTTTTTTTCTTTTTCTTAACAGAGAGTACAGTGATCCCTTGCCAATTCGCGCTTTAAGTTCCACGGTTTTAGTTATTCGCGGATTTTTCAGAAATTGAAATTGAATCATAGGCAACTGGACTAAGATTTGTCTTAGAAGACGTTTCGCCTCTTATCCAAACGGCTTCATCAGTTCTCAACGCATCAGTCTGACTAGTCCGCACTATTTAGAATGGAACTTACCTGGATAAATGAGAATATCCACAGACTCTCACAGTGAAGAAATGTTGTGAGCCAGCCTGGCCCCTTTGAGAAGGTAGCCTTGTGGGTAATGGTGTGGCCTTATGGGTAATGTAGTGTGTGTGTCGTGGGACGGCAGAACAAAAACGGGGTTAGATTAAAAGTGGAGTGAGCATCAACAGCAGCCCAGCGTGTATAGATTTACATTCTCTGTTAACCAACAGGAGCCCAACAATACAACCTGTGTGATGTTACAAGTTCCTGCAGTGCCAGAATAAAGTGCTCGTTCCATGCAGAGAAAAACTGTATTTTTTTTTTTGTTGTTGTTAGCGGGTTAGCCGCTAATTACGAGCCAAAAATAGCACAATACCAGCAGTTTCTTTACTACAGTTCAGAGACCAGAGGCTGTGAAGGTAACAGAAAGACCACAGTTGATCCTTTGTCTTGTTTCGCTGCAGTGTCTCGCTACTTTTTTGCAGTTTTTAAACATATTTTAAACACATTATTGAGGCTTGGGGGGGGCTCCGGCTCCAGTTCGCTGATTTTGATTTTCACGCAGGGGCACCGGTCCCCATTAACCGCGAAAAATAAGGGATCACTGTATACTGTAAGGGAGGTGAAAGTCAGTCTCCCGTTTAAAGGAACTGGTATGTGTGGATGACGGGGGTTGGGGGGTGTGGGGGGCGGTGGCACTGACGGCTGCCTGTAATCTTCTCAGGATGTAGAACCCTAATGATCATTGCAGGTGGCTCACTTATGTAAAATGTGTTACTCTTGTTCATTCTAAGTGACAAGTGTTTGATAATGGCAGATGTAAAAATCGCTCGGTGGAAAGAAAAGGCTCCTTCGTGCAGAAACGGTGTCATATTAAAGTGCAAAACAACAAGCGGAACCCATCACAACTGACAACGACGCACAACCACAGTGTCGTGGGCTCATCTGTGTCGTTTTGATTTGCCTGCTTTAGTTCTTCTTTTAAAGCAGCACAAAGGTGTTTTTTGTTTAATTTTTAACTCAACAGGCCCTGACGTAGGCGTGGAGGTTCAGTTGCTTTCACAACGCTCTTCAAGATTCCTCTTGTTTTCTTTTCTGTCATTACTTTCTTGAGTCTCTCAGTCACCTCTGCCGTGATGTCAGCTGTGGCTCTGTGAGCTGGTTTCATCGTAGCTGATATGTGACACAGTGCTCCAAGCAATATGTAGTTGCAAGGGGCAACCAGGATGTGTGTGTGTGTGTGTGGGGGGGGGGGGGGGGGGGTCTAAAGCTACTTTTAGATTATATAGATACAGATTATTTAACAGGAAAGAAAGTCCTGCATTAATTGTGCTTCTGTTTCCATCCTCTGAAGCATTTTGTTATCTTTCTTGCATTTGGATGTTCTTCCATTGCTGTTATTTTTGTATATGTGTGGTTCATTACTTAAATAATGCTGAAAAAAAAATCCAACAGACAGGAAGGATCTTCTTGCAACTAGGTTCAGTTTATTTTGCATCACCTCCTCCCATAGCTGAAAAAAAACAACTATACATTTGGTCTTTGCAAGCTGGAATCGTGTGCATGTTTATTTGCATATAGGCCGGGGGAGTGTGATCCGATCACATGTTGCTACCGGAGACACATGTTAACACCAGGTGTGAGCAGATGCACTTAGAGCTGTTCACCTGTGATTGCATCACTCAGGATGGATGGTAATACCAGGTTTAAACGGGGCCTTAGATTCATTATATGTACTTGCCTGTTCATTTAGCTATTTAATACGTTTTTTTTTTTTAGCAGTTATGTGAATGTAGTTACTGTGTAGTTATGTTCATGCATTCTCTTCCCACGCTCCCTTTGCATTTTAGATTATCTGTCTTAATATTAGTATAAGTATAATATTAGTATAAATATTTTCTGCCCCCCACCCTTACAGGAATAAGAAAACATTTTGCACCCCTCCCTCCACCACGACTATAAATATAACAGTTTTATAGAGAAATGATAGTAAGTGCAGCTCTGCATAACACTGTATCCTTATTAACATCAAGGGAACCACAAAAAAATAAGAAATGTAGATCAACTTATAACGTTATTGAAATTGTTTTTTAGTCTGTAAAGATTTAAAGCGCATTAATCCCACCGTAGTCACAGTCTCCCTGGTCTCTGGGATGGTTTTAAGTTTGTTCTTGCACTTTGGTGAAGGTGGTACAAGATTTTGGTTTGGTGAGGAATAAAGGTGTTGGTGGAAAAACTGCCAATATAATAAAAACACAATATATGTATTTGGATATTTCTGCAGTTGCAAGTTGTTCTCAGGGAACGGTAGTGCAGGTTTGTATGCAGTCCTTTCCATATTAATGCAGAGGACATGTGCACTAAATTTAGGGGGGAAAACTGAAAACAGCAGAAATGTTATTTACTGCTCAATCCTACATTCTATCTCCATTAACTTATATTGATTGGATTCTGGTCAAACAACAATCTCTCAATACAACAGCATGGCTGCTCCACTCACTTACCAAACACATCATTTTAGAGCCAGTCCTCAGCAGGATAATCTGCAGTGCAACTATTTGCTCTCCACATGAGTAGAGCTGCAACAGCCATACGTTTTTAATAATCAGTCACTTTAGTTTTTATCTTTAGCACCTGAGCAAGTGGCAACATGTCACCAACGTGGAAAAAAAAAAGTAAATGAATATGGGTATTCTGATGCATTTGTATTGGCAAATGAGGGTAATGGAAGTTTCAGAACTTGTAAAAAATTGCAACTGATTAGTTGACCTGCAAACAACTTTAACAAATCTGCAAGTCACACCAACATGCTAAAGGTCAGGGTAATTATTGACTAAAAGAGGAAGGAGGTATTTAGAGCTGAGGGTAAAACTCCTTTTCCAAAGACTGTTTTGAAACGCTGCTTCCTCTCACTGAATATCTTAAGCAGTAATTCTGCTAAAAGACAAGGACAATAAACTAGAACAAGCTTTTTAAAAGTAGTGTACAACATACAGCGGCCTCTATACAAGTGTACTTCCACACACCTCGCCGTGGCTCACAGGGGAAATGCTTGAGCAGTGCCAATCTAGCAGAGCATGTTCAAAAAGATTACAGAAGTCAAATGGCCTTTTCTCCCATTGTGACTGTTAAACTGATCCTGACAGCCAGTCATAGTCGGTGAGGCTGCACACCGCCCACTAAATCTATAAACTAAAGCAGAGAAATCTTTTAGGCGTTAGTCTGAAAAGAGTGAGTCCTGAATCTCTCTGTTGCTGCACCCCACCCCCTTTTCATAAAAATCATAAAAGCTACACCGCAATGCTTCACCGTATAATCAATTTTTTTTTTCCTCAAACCATTATGGCCATTTATCATGTGATTTGTGTATGTGGTGTGTGTGTGTGGGGGGGGGGGGGGGGGGGACTAGCCAAATTGTGGAACTGAAGGGAAATAAAAGTGTGGTAAATGACCTGGATGTTGGTCAGGGGGAAGAGGGGGCCGCGGGTCTGTTCCAGCCGTCCATGCTCACCAGCTCCCAGACAATGGACCACATCGGCTCTGATGCAGCTTGACAAGTGAATGACATGCTGAATGGTTGCCATGGGAACAAATGTGTTGAATTTTATGCATGCATATTCTGTTTTGTGGGACCCCCCACCCCCGTCTTCTTTTCATGACTGGGGAGATTTGACTAATGGTGTGGTGACTCTAAACAGTAGACTGGATGGGGAGCTGCATGGGGAGTCTCCTTTTTTTTCCCCAGCTCCACCGGACATTGTACCCCAGCTTAATGTTAACGCCTCAGAGAGTATTAGCTTAGCGCAGCTAGAGCTCAGGAGGGGTTGAGTCCTTGTGAATAGACAGCAGTGCCTCCGCTCCGACAGGAAGATGGTTTCCAGCAGTAGTGATCTAATAACAGATTCTCTGGGCCACTTTGTTGGATCTCAGCCCCTGTGGATCTTTGATACAGACATCTTTGAAAATGCTTTCACTATAAGCACCACTGTTATGGTTTTGTTATACATTATATTTATACGGAGCATTTCACACTTTCGGAAAAGCAAAAAAGCATCATCTCTGAAGACAGAGTTTGCAGGAGTGGACCAGCATTCATAAATAAGCACCGAATACTGAAAAGAGGAAAATTTGGATAAATTTTTTAATAAGGAAGTTGATAAGTGATGGAGGCTATCCGGAGTACCACAGAATGGTGATTTTTTTTTTTTCGCTAGGTCGATGGTACTAAATTAGAGTTCTTGGGAGTCCAGCCTGTGTTCGCAGGTTTATCGCAATATGTATTAACTTTATATCAATGGCTGTCCCCTTACTTTGTTGATAGTAAATGTGTTGCATTATGCAGTATCATATTTAGACTAGCTTAGTAGGCTAGTTGCATTCGCCAGCTAACTTTCAAATCAAATGAAGTACATTCCAATAATATCTTATATCTATTATCAGTTTTTTTCCGACATCAATGCAACATATTTGCCAGCAGGGGGCAACAGACCAACTGTTTCAGTGCGCACAGTGTAAGACACAAAGGCTTGTTGCTGCACGCAGGCAAAATGAACACATATCAAATCTGTCCAGTGCTCTTTTAACGTCCGGTTTTCATGATCTACCTTTCTCTTTTTACAAGTGGATGAAGCCATCTTTCGCTTCCTCTCTTTCCTTCCATCTCTGCTCCTGCCTCCTCCACTATCCGTCAAAACCGTCCTCTTCACATCCCATGTCAGTCTGTTTAGCGAGTGTATACTCCCCAGCTCGCTATGCGCATGAACTAATCTGACTGGCTATTGAATAGGCAATCAGACCAGTTGCCAATAGGGCCAATGGGTCCTATTGCCAGTGTTGTCCACTCCCCCAAAGGGGAAGTTGCTATTGGGTCTCCCAAAAGTCACTAGAATTTTTCAAAACTCCTTTTCAATTTCTTCTGGGTCTGAATGTGACCTCATTTGGGTTCGCAAGTGGACCCGAGTCCGCCATTTGAGCACCCCTGCGCTAGGTGGTAGTAACGCGTTGCTTTTGGGGCCTTTTGCAGACACAACCACTTCCGGTAAAGAAGGCAACAAACCAAAACAAGCAATACAGATCATTCATGGACATCATTTTTTTGCCTTCAAACAACCATGTTGTACAACTGAGATGCTGTGAAGTGTAAAATCAAATCAAAGAAGCTCCACATCTATCCCTTCATGGCTGCCGTGACGTGGGTAAAGAGGCCGACAGATCTCTCAACGCAGAGAAAATTGGAGCCACTGATTCGACACGAGAGGAAGGAGAAGTTGGGAAGAATGTTGATGTGAAGCTGAAGCTCACTAGAAATTCCAGTTTATTTTCAAATCATTTCAACAAGGAAAAGATCATCGCTAATTGCTACACAACTAGTGATCCTATTTGATCCTGTTTACTTTGCCTGCAATGACTGGAAGAAGCCACTAGACTGGAAAGGCACAAATCCACAAAGCCCCGGATGAGTGGGAGTGCTGTTCATCCGCAGAACTCGGGTAGTCCCTATTATCAAATTCTAAAGCCTGATTTATACATCTGCATTGAAGCGCCTTCGTAGCTTACGCCATATCTCCGAACACTATTTCAAAAGCTACATCGGACCCTGATGTGCACCTCTCTCCTAATGTACCTAAACGTCACATCGATGTGTGCCAAAAGAAATGTGATTGATGGATTTGTTCTTCTTTGTCTTCGTATTTCCCGCTGCTAATTCTTCTTTGATGCCTTCGGGTAGTTAAATAGTTGGGTAGAACGATGGTTTGCTGCAATCTGCGACGTCTGTAAAAACGACGGAAATGTACATTTTTTATTCTTTCGGCTAAACTGCAAAGCCAACTGCATCCCTTGACGGCGGCTGGTGCCAACTGACAAACTGTCTCTGCTAATGTTATGAAGCTAGCCCTGCTTTAGCATCAACAGGCTGCAGCTCTGCATGGTGGCAGCAGGCAGTCCGTGATAGAAGACAATGACTGAGAAATTTAACTGTAGTTCATAAGTCAGAAAGCCTCCCCCACCCCACCACCCTGCTCCTGCTATGAACCAAACAAAAAACATGATTGTCGCACTTACAGTACTTCTGTGGGTGACTTCTTGTTAGATTATGATTAAAGTTGGAAACTGTCCACATCATTGGTTTCTTTTACAGACAGAAAGCAGTGCACTTTTTACCCCTGCACAAGAAATCAGTCAAATCAAAGCATACCATCATAGGGACATTTTCTCCTGTCGTTTTATTGCCATCACTTTGTTTCCAAGCATGACGCCCGTACGACATGAACTGATGGCAGATGATACATTAAAGGAAATGTGCATCTTCCATGAAATTAATATTGAACTTAATGTAGCTGTCATATTATTTAGCTATACATCAATAAAACAGAAACGCATAAAAACCTGAGGGTTTGTCTCTGACTTTAAGAGCCTTAATGCAGTTAATGCAAAGAGTCCGAGTCCTTGAAATTAGTTTCTCAAGTAGTGCTGCAACAAATTCCTGCAAATTCCATTCAGCATCTATAAATATTTTCAGTCTTATCTATAAAACAAATGCTTTGATAATTTGGAAGTTTGGTTTCGCTAAACAAGGTCAATTGTATTTGCCAACTTATGTGCAATTTGTTTTAAAATGTTACTAGTCATCTTACACGTATACATGATTTTCTTGCATTTAATTATTTCCATGACTGTAGGTTAATACTAGTTTTTGATTTTACTGAACACCAGGGATGAGGTTCCCATAGAGGTCTGACTGGCTCTGGTATTTTTTAATCTACCTTTTTAATAAAGAATTCAGACAGCAGGCAAGAGAGAGGCTATGAATAATCGAAGCCTTTCTTGTTACTTTATGAGCTGTAAACACTTTATTAAAGCATTTAACTTTAAAGACCAACATTAAAGCATACACAGGATAGTTGTGCCTTATTTTGAACAACCTCATTTGATAATGTTTTATGAAGCTATACAACTCAAGGGACAATGTCAGTTTGACATTGAGGTTCTATTGAAGATGGAGATATACTGGTGGAGATATAAGAGCATTGATTTATGAAATGAAAAGGAAATGCAGAATATCATCAGTCTTATCTATTAAACAAATGCTATGATATGAGTCACTGATGTGTTACTGCGAAAATGTTATCCTCTGGGTGGCAGCACCAGCCGAAACTGGTCGTTACCACTACATTTGGGGCTTTCGGACTCCACTGATTCGAAATGCGCCATTTTATCACGGGGATAAGGACAAAAATGGAGCAATACAACCAGAAGTCATGGGGGCAGTAGTGAGCTGAGTGAGTCATTGTTTACCAAATACAAGAAAACAGGAAAAATTTGAGGAGCGGCTTCGCGAGCTTGTTCGAAATTCTATGTGTTGGTATGACGTTTTAACTCCGTAGCTACGCTGGGGAGGAGACCACCAAATGTTTCCTCAGATATCCAAAAATATTGAAAATGGCTTTCGTTTTCAATTTCGCCCATGACTAAAATTAGAGAAAAGAACTTCCCGATGACGTAGCGACTTCCATTTAGTTTGCACCGCTGTTGTCGCTTTTTTTGATTCTGAGGTACCGCAAATATCACAGCCTCCTCAACACCTGCTACGTTTGTTGACGTCAGTAACTTAGCTAGTCACTGCTCCCCCCGGTGGACACGTACATATGAAAGTGGCGTATAAAAGAGCCTTTACATGTCATATTCTGCTGTACTCGGGTAGCTTCTGTTCAGCAGTCCTCGGCAGAAAGGCACATCTCTCACTGCTACTCAACGCTGTGGGATTAAGATAGGACTAAATCGAATGTGTGTTTTGCCACCAGGCATATTTGTGCGTTAAAAAACAGCGTCTTTTTAAAATAAATATGCCGCGCCCAGTTGCTGCAAACTCAGAGCGTGAATGTTGGTTAATATGTAACGTATTGTTTGACCTGTTATCAGAGGGAGATAACTTATCTCAGCCCTGTGATTTTTTTGGCCTCTTTGGTTTGTTTCCATCATGTACGTCAGCACAAAGACACCAGCTAACCTCGGAAAAGGAGGTGGCCACAGATCCTCTCTCTCTGTGCTGACTGCAGGTTAACTCATCCTGCAAACAGATTATATGCTGCGTCGGCTCTCACAAAACCCTGCTGATGAGTGGAGAGAATCACGGTCTTCAACAACAGTTCGATCAGATGCCTGACACAATGAAACTGAGCATGCGAGCAAAATAGCCCCTCAGATGAAACTGACATCTGAGACATTTTTCCTACCAGCAACAATTTATCATTTCCACTCATGTATAATAGAAAGCAATCTTGCAACCTGTGATTTCACCTTTCAAGAAATCATATTTCAGGTAAGGTAAGACATGTTTTGTGGACAGGATGAATATCTAAAGTGCCAATCACAGGGTGTATACACTCAAAAACCCAATAAAAGAAAATCATATATGGTATTGAGTCCTCTATCATCACTGAGCAGAAAATACATATTCTGTATCTGCAGCTAGATAAAACTATCATAACACTGCTATGACCCATGGAAAATCTTCTGTTGCAACATTTATATATTATCATTATTCCACAGATAAAGCTGCAACACGGCTGCTTTAGCATCACGTTAACTCGTGAAAAATAAGGTACAATTCTATGGTTTTATGCACAAGTCAAAATATAATGATAACAATCATCATCATCATCAAACATCTGGTCTTAAAAGTAGGTCAGTACAACTAAGGGCATTCTCAAAGAGTTACATTCAGCTTGTTCAACTTTCCCCATGTTAGAAGTGGCGATACATACAGTTCTTTGAAAGACCACTAGGGTCTGGCTCTGACAGCGAGACAGTCTCCACTGATCCCCTTGTTAAAACGTTGAGCACAAATGAAAGCACCTGCTGCCTGGTATGTGTTTATGTATGAGGTAGCGGGAATTCTTTTTATGTACCACCTCAGATAAAATCTTATGAAGCCAAAAATGTATCCATAACAAGAGGTAAGTGTTTTTGCAGCATATATTTTAGAATGGTTAGCTGCCAATACTTTAGTTACACAAGGCTGATTTTGCAGCTACACACTTAAGCCTGGTTTATGCTCAGAAATGCAGATATGCCCCCCCACCCTCCAGTGCACCTCCCCAAAATTGTATGGTGACCGCAGACAGTACCGCAAAGAGTGTCACAGAGAGGAGAGAAAGGAGGCCTCTGATTGGTCAATTCTACATCCTCGTAGAAAAGAGCCCGTCATTGAAGAAGTGAGGAAGTACCCACATCTGTACGATTCTGGTTCTCCACACTAGAAAGACAGCACATATTCTAGTAATTCATGAAGGGAGATAGCAACAAGATAAGTTTAGTAAGTTTAGCTAGTTCGTGATTGTCCCTCTTGCGTTGTGGCATGGAATAATATAGCGGAGACCGCGCTTCAAAATTAGGCATAAATCAAAAGTAACTACGGCATACCGGCGACAAGCTAACTGCGACACATTGCTGCGAGAGTAAACACAGCCCTTTAGACCGCAGTTGACCGCTGCTCTGTAATTACACCACCAACTGCTAGATGGCAGCACCGTTCTTTTCTGCAGTGCCGTAGCTCACAGAGCCAAATTTACTTTTGTTTACTTATATGTAAGTGTAGTTATCAGTTGGATAAGAGTTTAGCGTCAGTCGTTTTTACAGATATTGCAGCAAACTGTCGTTCTGCACGACTTAAAGACGAGCAGGTTGTTGTCTGGGAGCGAATGTTCGCAGCTGTCTGTTCTCTGACCACTGCACTGCTGAGTCACTTAACCAGACTGTGGCTTGCCTCAGTCATGTAGCTACTGACGGACGGCTGTGGTCGCTCTGGCAGAGCTCAGATGGTCGCTCTGGCAGCAATCATTTTAGCTTTAGCAGTTGATCTCTTTTCAAATATCATTTTGGTAGCAACATCTGAAATAAGATGCATGGACAGTTTCAGTCAGAACAGATGCGAGGCAACATTTGTTAGCATGAGCTAAGCTAAAATGGCTAGCTTGTGGTAACTGAGATCAGGTGGGCATGCTCCAACTACCTGCCATGCTGGTTTGTTCTGCTCAATTGTCCATTATTGGATTAAGATGGACAACGGGGTCTTCAAACACTTCAAACCCACTCTTAAAAAACCTGTGGGTGATGGCACAGAGGATTTGTCCAGTTCTTTTTACATAGTGTATGGGTGTTTTTTACTGTTTCTTCATTGCAGTTTAGTATTGCTTAGTATTCTTTTTCATGACCTGCTCATTCATGAACTGAAAGAGAGTCTAATTTGATGCATCTCAAACCTTTTGATATTAGATGGTGTACAGTAAGTCAACTGTCACCTTAAATGAATCAAAGTTAAGTATAGGTAAGTAGACAATATGAGATAGAAAAAAAATACATTTTGCTGCATTCCTTTTAGAAAACATCCCAGCTCTTTTGGGAACGGGTTGTGAAACTTTGAGATGTTCATTTTCTTTCTGCGGCTGTCTGTGTTTGCCTTCAGTCACCCGGTTGAAGTTAAGAAAACATCATTACATGCTTCATGTCGACCTGCACAAATGCTTTTTTTTTTTTTTCTTTTTGTTTCATGACTATTTCACCTTTAGCTGTGAGACGGGGTGGCGGTCAAGACGCCTGCCAGGCTGCATTTCTGTGTAAGGATGGGAAAATAAACATAACCCACTTAAGGTTTCCAGTTCCTTGTTATAAATGTAACCAAACCAACTGATTCAACCAAAAATGATTGAGTTTGCAGCAAAATGTTTTCCTACCAAGAACACAATCCATCGTCCCTCACAAAGGCCAATATAGTCTTTCACATTTCTAAAGATGAATTGGACCCGTGTCAACATTTTAATGGGTTCTTCTTTTGCTCAACATCACCGACAGGTTTGCACAGTCTGACTGATGAATCACAGAAACTCCTCCTCACACCTCGGCTTCGACTCTTCTGTTGGCAGAGAAATAAAATAAAACTACAGAAAACAGGACACTTTTGGCGGACTTCACAGTTCTGCTCTTAATCCTATTTTTTGTTAAATGTCGCACACAATTTGCAAAAGTCATACACAGGATGAATCTCCGGGGAAATTATGACAGTTCAATTTTCCTTCAGGGCATCAGAAATAATAAAAACTTAGCCATGATCTCATAGAAATAATTGGACTTTTTCAAACAATGCAAGTTAATGTGAGAGTTTGTTTTGCAGAAAAATCCTTTTGAATGCATATCCAGTCTGTATATTTTAAAAAAAAAAAAAAAAAAGGAGAATTCAGCTCTCAAGCAAAAATAATCCTCTATTAAAGTTTATATTGATTTTATTTGCAACGTTCTTCCTCTGCTGGCCGTTCAAATTAGGCCGCTGCTTATTTAGTTGTATTTCAAAGCAATCAGGGAGCTCTTCTAATCTTATTTATTACAGATGGGTGCAGTGTTTGTACTGACAGAGAGGCAGATAGAATAGAAGGAGAGAAATATGTGAGGAGGGGGAAGGGGAGGAGAGAACACGCCATTGAATGTCCCAAGCCATTAGAACAAGGGATATTTCTGGTTGACTGAGCAATTCATTCTCGACATGTCACATTGAATTTCTTCCATTATAAAACACTGCTGCCTTCTCCACTCCAAAGGCAGATTGCCTGCACCTATTTCACCCAGTGAAATATTGCTTCTCCCCTCAAACAATCTTTTTCATCCCAAAGTTGTGAAAAAATTTTGAAACAGTGATTAGTCCATGCTCACAGTGTAGAGGATTTATTTATTCCTCTCTCTTTTCTTTTTTTTTTTTTTTTTTTGTAGTTTTGTCGACACGAGCTCATTCTCTCGGAATCAACATGCTTTTTCAAATGCGATCCCGTGACACAACCGGTACACGTAATGTGTTTGTACCTTCATAAATTCTGATGTGACCCCATTTGCACTGCTTCATAGTCTCCTGCTTCTGGCATTTCATCGTGGAGCTCCATGGATGTGGTATCAGGCGTCGCAGAGACAAAAAGAATCAATTTGTTACCATCAGCCCGTATGGGTCTTCTGCTGCTAAAGTCAGATTTTTACACTAAATCTTTTGTGGTGACACATGATGTAAAAATGAGGACAAAGTCTTTTTGCTTGAAGCCGTTGTGTGATCTCTCATCCTCAGATGCATCTTTTTTTTTTTTGCTTAGCTCCAGAACTTCACAAAGCCCTGATACGGGAAGCCTGACTTTGCTCCGTGCTGCCGACAGTTCTGACAGGCCAGCAACTGAGATTGATGTTGCCCAGATAGAAAATAGAGGAAGAATGGCAATTATGTCAAGCTAGGAGAAACATGTGTCTGTGTGCTGCAATACAATAGGCCCATGCCGCATTGTTATCGTTCTCAATAACCTAAGGTGTGTTTGGGAGTAAATGGATTGTCTGTAGAGAACATTTCCTCCTTCCTTGGCTCCTCTTTTCTTTTCTCTTCTCTTCACTTCTCTTCTATGACATTTTCTTTATGTAATTGTATTGCCTTTTTATTTCCCTTGTACATTATAACTAGGGCTGGGCAACGATTAAAATTTTTAATCGTGATTAATCGCATTATTTCTCTGATTAATCACGATTAATCGCATTGTACACGCAAAATCAAAAAATGAATTCAAAAGTAGTGTAAAATGCACTTTTATTTAAATGTTCTGCTGCCATATGAACTAAAGTGCCATAACATAAGACTTTTAACATCAGCACTTGTCAGTAACACATATTTAGTGTAGATCTCATCTTAAAAAATGTTAAATAAAATAAAGCTTATTGCCACTGCCAGGGCATTAATGTCATCCTGTTTTTATAAAAAATAAAAAGTCTACAAACAAAATCCAATAATATGATTGTGGCTCAGCACAATCAGAACATTAAAACAGGTAATTTCTGAGGTAACAGCAGAAACTTTTAACGGGGAGTTCAACTTGGCAGTTGTTACAAATAACCTCGTTTCTGTTGAATCCTCCATCTGGGAGAACTTTAAAATGAAAATGTCCATGTAAAAGTTTTGTAACTTTACCAATCCGTGTATCAATCAAAAATTAAAAAAGGTGACATTTTATTACGTTTTTCATTTTTTAATCTAACACAAAAAGACGAAAAAATGCCTGTATTTTTTTTATTTTAATTTTAGACTTGGATCAAAAATACGAAATGAGAAAACAGGCCACAGGACTGAATTTGTTTTATAATCGAGGACTGGACTTTTTATTGTCATTACACATCTGTGCCACTAGATGGAGCAGCACTGAAGTAACCAGCTAGAGAACAGCAGGACAGTGAACACATGGAGCAGATCTGATGGAACATGGAGGAATGACACGAAGGTTTTGTTGCAATCCAGAACTTTTTTTTCCAGACAGAATTGTTAATATTGCTACCTGAGTTGCTACCCGAACTGTAAAGTTCACAAATTTTTTACTGTTCTCCATGTCTGTTTTAGCTTTTCGAGCACGACATTCATCCCTGTTTCGCCTGACGGAAAAATACAACGTTACAAAAACAATATATGCTATACGCTGATTTTCACCTAACAGCACTGTGAGCTGTTCGTGCTTCAGAAAATGCAAAGATCTTTAAAGAATTTAAGGACAGACCCCAGCGCTCGTCCAGTCAAACAGAGTTGGGGGGGATGAGAGGGTTTGCCGGGGCCCTGGTGAGTCTACGCTAATGGAAATGACAGTTTTGGAGAGAGACAGTAGATGGGTCATGGCTCAGATCCAGCCACCCCTCCGTTTCTCTCCTGTTTCAACTGGCTGCCCTCCTGAGCCTTGTTTTGCACAACTTAGCATGGCGCTCCACTGAAAACACTGCATTTGTCCCGGCGTGATTGTACACTGGAAATAAGGTACAATGGAAATATGTAGGGGGCTGGAAATCATTAAACCGGTTGTCACCAGGCACCGTCTGCAATTAGTTTTTGACCAGTTAAGTGAGTTGCTGCTCACATTTATTTAAATGAGGATGTGGAGTTGTGGGACATTTACTTTAGCTTACAGTAGCAAACGGTTTGATTTGAAAGGTTGCATGACATGTTATTTTTTTGATGGTGGAGTCCTCTCTTCTTTTTTTTTATTTTGTTTTCCTTTGCATGACTGTCTAGGACACAAGATCCTGCAAGAAATTACAGCCTGGTGGATTTGGACTGAAATTAACTGCTTGCAACAAATCAAAGAGATGTCACTCAAGCACAGACAGCCCCCCAGTTAATTTATGACTACAGAGATGAGCCTCTTTCTCCTCCAGACTCATCTATATCAGTAAATGCCACATTTATATTCAAGGGAATATGAGGTTACATTTTGTTTTACACCTGTGTTGACATTTAATTCTAAGAGACAACGGCCAAGAGGGCAAACCTATTCTCAGGCCCATTTTAATGTGTTTCAGCAATCATAAAAATGAGTCCTGATTTTATTGTGATAATGGGAAAGTAGACTGCAGAAGTGGATTTGGAATTGGTGTGCACATAATATATTTTGCAATAAAAATGAGAGTCACAGCCATGGGGGAGAAAAAAACAAATCAAGATCTTCTTTTTTTTCTTTCTTTTTTAGCATGGAGGAGAAAATGCAGTCATTTTAATGCAGCTGAAAAATGATGCCGTGTTCGCAGTGATCATTTACTCTGTCCACCTTCGTGCTCAGAGCATTACGTCTCTGTCAGGGAACAGATATGCATCTGCAAAAAAAAAAAAAAAAAAAAGGCTGCTCTCTCAGAAATTGGGAAAATAAGCAAAAATCAATTGTCATTCAATATGCACGTTTAAGACTCATCTGTAAATATGACTCAGACGAAGGACGAATAAACCAAACAAGCCGGTATCTGAAAAATGAAATGAACCAGCAGCTTCTAGCCAGAAGCAACTCGGAGGTTCAAGTCTGTTGCGGTATTATTTGTATGCAGTGGGCAATGTGTAGACTTAGATTTGTGTCTCAGGGCAAACAACCCTCAAGCAGCGCAGTATTCCATTTCATGCTGAGCATTCAGTTGCACGGGGAGCATAAATATTCATGATCCTCCAAACTCATGATATAAACATAAGAATATGGTCAGTGACAGGCATTACAGAATGGTCACAGTGGATCAAACAGAATAGCCTGCCTTTGATGCTGTAAAAGTATCAGTATTATTGCTGTGATTAGAGGACAGACTACAGAAAAGGACTTGTTAAAACACGTCTCTCTCTGCAGTGCTTCCTTCAGAATCCGCTCTGCATTAGACAGCTGGTTAAAATGGGCTGAAATTATTCAAGCATACAGTAACCAAACCAAATGAACCAATGATGACCCAGCAGCAATATCAAACGGGCTCGCACGTATTGATTTTGTCATTCCATCCATTCCATTGATCGTGCTTTTATGGAAACATGCTCGCATTAACAGTACCTGGCTTCATTCCCGGGTGACCTGGAGCAACGTGGGCGCACGTATTCATGCAATATGTTGTCCAAGCATTCATTCAAGTTAAATAAACAAGTATCCAAATGTTGGCCTGATGTCAGTGCCACATAAAACGTTCAGGGGTCATCAGAGTTGCAAATTTCAACAGGATGCAGTAGCTGCAGTTATCAGTGGCTGCACCAAATATTGGACCAAAGCAGTCTTTCTGATAAGATGCTGTGATGATTCACACTTTGAGAAGGATGCATAGAACAGGATGGTGTACATCACGTGTCAAACACAAGGCCCGTGGGCCAAATGTGGCCTGACACATCATTTTATATGGCCCTCGAGAGCTTGGGAATTATTGTCTTAAATTTTAAACCAATATTTTAAGACTTAAAATAAGCTTACAACGCTTTAAAGCGCATATAGACAGATAAACTACATCTCCCATAATGCATTTCGTCGTTACCCACAACGATAACAGTATATAACCATGAGCAAGACATCAAGACGATTTTTCAGAACTGATGGACTTCAGAAAAACCTCTACAAATTAACCCCAACATGTTCAAGAAGAGAAAAATAGAAGCACAAGGAAGGCAGATTCATGAACAATGGGAGAACAAATACAAGTTTGTACCTCAAGGTGAAAAAACAATAGGCCTGTCTTTTGTGTTATGAGGCGGTGTCAGTCGTGAAAGAGCATACAGTGATCCCTTATTTTTCGCGGTTAATGGGGACTGGTGCCCCCCTGCGTAAATCAAAATCCGCAAACTGGAGCCTGACCTCCCCCGAGTCTCAATAATGTGTTTAAAATATGTTTAAAAACCCCAAAAAAGTAGCGAGGCACTGCAACGAAACAAGACAAAGGCTCAACTGTGGTCTTTTGTTACCTTCACAGCCTCTGGTCTCTGAACCGTAGTAAACAAACTGCTGGTATTGTGCTATTTTTGGCTTGTAATTAGTGGCTAACACGCTAACAACAACAAAACAAAAAGTCTGGTTTTCTCTGCATGGAACGGGCACTTTATTCTGGCACTGCAGGAACTTGTAACATCACACAGGTTGTATTGTTGGGCTCCTGTCGGTTAACAGAGAATGTAAATCTATACACGCTGGGCTGCTGTTTATGCTCACTACACTTTTCATCTAACCTCGTTTTCTTCTGGCGTCCCACGACACACACACTACATTACCCATAAGGCCACATCATTACCCAGGGGCCAGGCTGCCTCACAACATTTCTTCGCTGTGAGAAAACGGCGCACAACATCCTGTGTTTCTGCGATTAAAATTTTTTTTTTTATTATATTATATATTTCTGAAAAAATCCACGAATAACTAAAACCGCTGCACTTAAACCGCGAAGTGGCGAGGGATCAATGTAATCTACATCAGCATTTTGACAGCAAACACGGAGCTAAGTATGCTAAATTTAGCCTGCAAGAAAAACAAAGAATCTCAGCAGATTTAAAAGGCAGATAATATAATATATAATATATAAGGTGTAGTTTAATTTATTTTGAATTACACTGCATTTTGTTACATTCTTGCTGTCAATCTGGCCCTTGGAGGGCAACCATGATGCTGATGAGGCCCTCAGTGAAAATGAGTCTGACACCCCTGGTGTACATAGATAAAAGTTAATCTTCTGGAGAGTGTGGATATTTTCTCCAAAAACTGAGATAAACTATCAAATATTTTGCCAGCATAAGTCAACTGTAGCTATAGTCATGGGTAGTGAAGGTAGCATCTGAGCTTTAACTCCTGATCTTCATGAAGACCATGAATGTCTGCGCAGCCTGGCATCCCCATCCAACCAGTAGTTACTGTCACATTTCACAGATGTGTCAAGACCAGCTCACTTTGCTTCAACCAAGGTTATTATCGTTAACAAAAACGAACGAAATAACGAAAACTAGAATTGAAAAAAACATTTTCGTTAACTGAAATAAAATAAAAACAAGTTTTTTAAAAAACGATAACTAACTGAAACTGTAACTAAAATTAACTATGATAATGTCAAGAACGTCCTTCGTTTTCATGTTTGTAATTTTTTTTCCTCATAAACGTTTGAAATCTATTAACTTCACTCCACCGTACAACAACAACCGCAAAAAAAAAAAAAAGGAAGTGATCAGCAGTGATGGCTGCGGCAAAGTTGGGAGAAAGCGGCACAGTCCTATTTGGGATTTCTTTGACTATGACTGTATTAACGATAAAAGTAAGTGCCTTGTTGTAGAAGCAGGTGATACAATGTATGGAATACTTCTCAAGGGAAAAAAACCCACAAAACTGATGTCCATTTGAAAAGCTCTCACAAGAAGGCTAACCAAGACTAGCTGGTTAAGCTAGCCTAAGCTAGCTCCCTGGAAAGAAGCTACAGCTGCAAACCAGTCAGCGTTGGGAAGGAACGCGAGAAAACTGCAACTATAATGGACTGTTTCCATCGGCAACCAGATAGCTGCTGGTCAGTAAATACGCAGGAACACCACAAGACGCATTGGTAAATATGTTTATTGAGACCTGAATGTAAACACGACTATGTGACTTGATAGCCTTCAAAAAGTTCAGTGCTTCACTCCAACCAAAATTACAACTCTAATTTACAAAACTAACACTGAAACTAATAAAAACCAAACTAAAACTAAGTATTTCAAAACAAAAATGAATAAAAATGAGCAAAATTGCTCTAAAAAGGAAATAAAACTAACTGAATTTGGAAAAACTAAACTAAAAACTAAATAAAAACTAAAACTAATGGAAAATCCAAATCTATTGTAACCTTGGCTCCAACTGTATTCAATTAGTCTGGACGTCTTCTAAAACGGGTAAAAGCCGACAGGAACGGTCTGGGACTGCCGTTGCGGTTCTTGTTTGTCCTTTTGTTCTGGAAAATCCAAAATCTCCAAAGCAATGTGTTAAATGACGACGTTGAGAAACAGGATGGTCGCAGGGACAGACGGGCCTTGATTTTACTTCAGAACCAATGCAGTGCTGTGCCTTGCTAACTGTGCATGCATTCGCCCTGGAGGTGCAGCTCACCCTCCGTCTGCGCCAAAACATCACTGATGCATGAAGTTGAGACAAACAGCTGTAGTAGTTCCAGCAAGAGCTTAAAGCTACTTCCACTCCTGTCCGCTGTCCACATTCAGTATCGGTGCAGGAAATATTAGGACCTGTACGCATCAAGGGGAAGAGGAATGTGAGCACGGCGAGACGTTATGTGAGCTGCATCACATTTGTGATAATACGTGCGAGCTTCACCCGGAGCACCAAACACTGTCACAGAGTATTCACCCTTTTTTCATATCAACACAGAGTTCGATGGTCCTGCTATATAAGGGTATGAGGAAAAAAAACTCTAAAGAGATGCATGAGGTATTTATTTATTTATTTATTTATTTTTGTTCCTACACTCCATTAATAACGTCGTCACTTGCGTGTTGGATGATCTTCTCTCAGTCACTGAGTGGATCCAGACACCAGCAGAGATACAAACACTGCACGGCTCGAAACAGTCTTCAGGTTCACAGGATGTGAGCTTGTGATGAAGCCATGTTTTTGGTGCTGCGCCTATTGATGCCAGTATTGATATTCTAAAAACAGCACTTTGTCTCTGTAGCATTGATACCTCGTGATCGATGACGCAACACTGATACCTCATAGGCAGAGAGTACAGTAAAACCAGTACATGGAAACTATTAAGCCTTTGCAAGGTCACATATGTTAAAACACACGCTTTGCATTCATCCATGTCCAAATCTGACCTTCATGGAGTCTTGACACGCTGTTCTGAGAACTGGTTGTAATTTGTGCGCCTGCTTCTCTGTCCACTGATTTATCAGGGAACAATAGCATTGTGATCGCTGCAATTTAAAAGTGATACAAAACAAAGCAAACAAAAAAAAAAACTACCTCTGTGGTAAGACTATAGAGTGAAAAAATAAAATAAAATAAAATGATCCTGACAGATTACAGAGAAACAGATTGCACTCTGCAAATAGGAGCTCCGAACCATTAATCATCGTGCATTGGAGCTTCATAACAAAAAACTCATTATGTTGGCCCATTTAGAATTTGTGTAGCGGCGCGATGGGAGGCATTTATAATATTTTTCATGAGCAAATCTTTTGGGTTTAACAGGTGTTCTGTCAAAACACGGTAATTAACATTTTTTGTGGCATCTCCTTTTTGTTTTCTTAGCTCTCGTAATTTTTAAAAGCCAACAACAAAGCAGTTGTTTTTCTTAAAGCGTTACGCTCGTCACTTCACTACGTAGGGGAAAACAAGGACAAGAGACAAAAAAAATAAAAAAATAAGAAATTAATACACAAATTGATGCTCAAACAAATAAATAAAACACACTGCATCCCGTTGCTTGTTAATCTACATCAGAGCACAGTGGCATACTAATGAGGATTCTTGATCTAATTCTGAATTTAAAGGCTTGTTTTAACTAAATCACAATCGACAGGGGATATTTATCAGCAGCTTTTCCTTCATAATGATCCGCTGGCCCTCCACGCTTCCAATCCGGCGAAACAGAAGGTTGAAAATGACAGTTTAATCTCACCTGCAATTGAAAAGAAACAAACAGAAAAACACCTTATTCCATATTCTGAGCTATTAGAGCTGAGCAACTTTAGATTCTTTCCCTCCCCGGAGAATAGATCCTAATAAAATGTGCTGACGGTGAGGTGGATGGATATTCAGGGAGCTCATCTTCATGCTTTACCAGCTCAGCATGAGGAGCCATTTAGGCTTCTGTGCAGCTTTAAATGAGCAAGTGAGTAAATGTATCTGATTTTAACGTGGAAAAATACAGACGGTAACACGACGTTCCCAAGTACAACAGCTAAACTAGTATTTCTAGCAGAGCTGTGCAAATGTCACCACTGCATAATTTCAGCTGCTTTCTAATTAAGGAGTGCTTTGCAAATAGTGTAGTCTAATGTTTAAAAGCATTTCCCATTGATTAAGTCAGTGTGTCTCCTAGCTTTTTTTTCTGTTACAATGTGTTGATGTGGATAAATCTAACAAATTAAAAGAAAAAAAAAACCTCAGGGAATCTGAAATTATTAAAAGAAAACTGAAGCATAAAATGTAATTACATACCAGGTTAAGGAAATGTCAATCAAGGGCATATCTTGGAATCTCTTAATGGGATATAGAAATATCCTCTTTCAGCATGTGGCCCTGAAAGCAAGTGCTAATTAGTATGAATGACGAGTGCTACAATGACTAATGGGGCTGCGGAAAGGTTTTAATTGAAAGTAATATAATGAAGTTTCCTTTGGACGTTTCCATGTGCAGCCTGTGGTCCCTGGTGGTCCACACAGACCTGAGAACTGCAATAAATAGCCAGTGGTGAGTTCGGTAACGAAAGGTGTCATCCATTCTGCACATTTTAAAACTCTGATTCATGCAGGGTGCACGGAGCGTGTCATTTAATTTTGTATGTGACTGATTTAGCTGTCTTTACCTGCCATGCACGCTCGAGTGCGACGCAAAGAAAAAAACAGGAAGGGGAACTGTAACTCACTGGAAGAGTAATTACATCACAAAGGTTCTGCAAATGTAAGAGATTTAAACAGTGAGTGGAGTTTGATGTCCTCCCTGTCGTCCATCTTCCTCCCAGTCCAAAACTGTCTTTTTTTTCTTTTTAAGATGAAAAATCACCATTCTGTATGTCTCTTATCAGAACTGACCATTTTACAGCTGGGCAGATGATATAACGGACCGTACCAATGCCATGTCATGACTCAGTTGTGGGCAAAAAACAAGACTAAAAAGCTGCATTAAGCTCATAAAAATTCACTCAGTAATTCTCAAGCTTTGTAGGTTTCTAATGTGAATTTGCTCATTTTGTACACTGTTACAATGAAGTATTTATTAGTACATCTTTAAACACTTTACGTTTTATCAATCTGGCCCATGTAACCAATTAATAGAACTTTTGCTAATTAAAATTTGCACATTTTGCTACCCGGAGACTGCCTCCAGCCATTTAAAACTGTTGTAACGTCCTAATAAAAGAGTAGTAATATTATCTCCATCTTAATGTGGAACATAAATTCAGCACAGTAATGACAGCTGTGAGCTTTATATTGATTTGGTGTGAGGGTTAGAGTGTTATCCCCAAGTCCTTTCCTTGTCTCGCTGCAGGCCACTGTCTGTCACTAAAATGGTGTCAGACTTGCATTTGTCGATGATGAGTGTCCTCAGTCTTGGTGGAGAAGTAATACTCCACAGAAAAGACTATACAGATAATCCACTCTTCTTCTGGCATGTATGCCATATTTGATTCTGTCTTTTGTGTGCTTGTGTTATCAATTTAAAGCACAGTTTATTCCTGACAGCTGAAGACATTTTGTGAATTATACTGCACCCATCTCTTGTAGCCAATGATGGAAATGGAAACGACGAAATTCCCTCGGTTTGCTGGATGTGATCTTTGTCTTCGGAAAGAGATGTGGCAGATCAGGGAGGACGGAAAAAGCTAGATGATTAGCAGCTACTTTGGACTTCTTCTTTCTTGAGGTTTTCTGAGTTTTCCTTTTGTTAACTTTACTTCCTGTTTTACTTTGAAGGTCTATTCATCTCTCCTGATTGTGCACACATATTGCCTAGTCTTTCTCCTTTACCTCATCAGTCCAGCTGTTTCATCACCCTGCCGTGCCTCTGTGTTCCCTTTGTTCATTTGGATCTTTTGCCTATTAGTATTTATGGTGAATTCCAATTTCTCCCTTAACCCTCGATCTCAACCCTCGCCTCTTAACCCTCAATCTTGGCCCTCCAAAGTAAGTGTAACGGCCATCTTGTGACTTAGAAACACCCATTGAGTGCAGTTACTGTCTTCAGACTGTGGGGGGGCGGCCTAACGCCAAAGCTTCATCCAGTCTGTCAAGAAGATGACGAAGAAGAAGTAGACGAAGAATAAGAGACATTTATATATTTTTTTAATTGAATTTATTTATATCTTTATTAACTATGAAAATACTTACATTTGTAGCTATCTTTTTTCGTTGCCATCTGTTGTTTTCAAATTTGGGTACATCTTATTTACAGGTATATGCTCTACTGGTGAGGCAGTCAATCGGCTGTTAAACAATGCGCTGGACTACGACTGAGGTGCAAAGCGGATTTATTCTCCAAGTTGTATACAATTCAGAGAGGTCATTAACTCACATCACAGAATGCAGGATGGTTCAGAATGACAAATGGCAAAACGGCGAACAGTCATCTTAAGCATCAGTAGAAAAAATTGGGGACCTTGAGAGACTGTCTAGACACCTACGTGTCAAAACTTAGCGACTTGATGGAGCCAGAACAATAACAAAACCATGGCCTTCGACAGACAGGAATCGAGATCAGAAGTCATGGACTCATGACACAGCAATTAAGGCCTCAAAATGCAGTTTTAATATCACACCATCCTTGTCTTGGCGAAAATACGCAGAGCTTTCTGGGTAGCCCTTACACCCAAGGGTGGTGCCGGAGAAACTCAATATTGAGGGCGATACAGCCCCTCAAACTTGTACCTCAACTTGACATTCTGAGAATCCAGATAGTATATGCACCTCACGAGGAGTGCACATTTTTTTAGATTTAGGGTTAAGGGAGGATTTGGAATTCACCTTTGGTTTCTGTTTGGTTTCCTCGTCACTGACCAGGCATGTCACCTGGTTAGTTTCTAGTATTGTCACCTGCCCTCGCAGCACTTTTGGTTTTTAAATTAAAGGACTTTTGTTGTTAGTCCTGTCATCTCTGTCGTCTCTGTCTCTTGCATTTGGGTCAACCACTTTCCCAGCATAACGTTTTCAGCCATGTACTAGTCGACCGACTACCGCTTGCTAACTAAACTTTGCAGCCTTGCTGATTAACACCAAACCAAATAAAAGAAACAAGCTTGATTTGCATTTTTCTGTGGCCACATTTGAAAGGTTTGCTTCAAATTCACTTTGTGCGATGTCCTACTTTCCCTTTGCTGTAATGACACACTGGCTAAGAAACTGCTGTCTCCTGCTAATATACTAATCTCCACCTACAGTGAATTTGTTTGTTGTTTTCTGTTGGCTCTTACTGATAACTAAACTCTATTTGGTAAAATCAAGTCATCATTTCAGTGTTTGCACATAAATTAAACGCATATTCATTCCCTGTGTGTGTCTATTTTTTCATGGGTGTATATATTAGTAATAGCCCTGAGCATGACAAGTACCTTTGCTGAATTAGCACTCTGTATTTAGAAAATGGATGT